>JARFXV010001556.1:0-201270 GCA_031761425.1 Cosmopolites sordidus
TGTAACACCTATGGTTTTTTTCGTGAGGTTTTCTGAAGTGTCAGGTTTGCGCCAACAAGCCCACGACCACCCAAGCACTGAATCAACGAAATACCGCCGTATAAGTGAGGGTGTGCGTGTGCCACCAAAGCCGTGGCGGCCATTTACTGGATGTGTTGTTCCATACATAATTTCCAAATGTTTATATTATAAATCAATAATTATTTCAATACTTTGCTGCAGAATACCATATTTTATTATTTCTCAAGTGGTTTACCTAAAAATCTTAGTGTTTTGATTGAATTGCCTTTTTCGTGTTTTTGTGCTTATGTCATAGATTTTTTTCTTTGAATATAAAACTACAGGAAGGAGCATAGGATTCTGTAAGTGGGATAAGAATGGTAGCTGCATATGGGCGACTACTGTTTCCGGTTTGGCAGTGGCATAGGGCAGTATGACTAAAAACAAGAAACTGATAAAAGTTTACAGTTCTTTAAAACAATAGGTTATTCTATAATTATCATTACTTTATTAAATTAATGAAAACTTACTAGATACGGCAGAGAAAAGTAAAAATTTCAATTAATTAAAATATGTTTTTTCAAAGAACAAACTGTCTTTTATATGGCCAATATGACAAAATGTTATTAAGAAATTGGAATCTACTGTGATAAAATCATATCATTTCTAAAAATTGGTTAGGTAATCAGTTGCATCTTGCACCGAGTTAATGTTCATAATATATATGTATATATATATATATATATATATATATATATATATATATATATATATATATATATATATATATATATATATATATATAAATATATATATATATATATATATATATATATATATATATATATATATATATATATATATATATATATATATATAAATATATATATATATACATATATATATATATATATATATATATATATATATATATATATATATATATATATATATATATAATTTGATATGTTTCTCGACCGTGCTATACTATTTTTTTTTTCTTGGGGAAATTGGTTGTTATCGGGCTGGCGGTCAGCAGTAAAACAAGTGTTTAATCGTCTCAATATTTCGTCATTGTTTTGATGACTTCATCAGGAGACTCTAAAATTATTTTTTTCTTTTTATTATTTAATAAACAATGAAATAGTATAGAACACCAACATGTTAAAATATAAATTCACACAACAATAAATATATAAACTTACAATTAATGACTATAGTTTAAAACATGTGTATCTAAATAACGTTCTTGAACGATACGGGCCCAACCAGGAATTAACAATCTTTTTTAAACACTAAGGTATTTCAACCTACAACCATCGAGGTTGAAAAGACTGGAACCCTTTCAACACGAACATCCATTGTTTGGTGTTATTTGAGAATATGGCAGTAAATACTGCTAAGACCACTCGTATCTGATTTAAAATTCATCGTGATCTTATTTTGTCTTATATGACACATCTCTAAAAACAGTCTTTTTTTGTAGTTATTCATCTGTTGTATGAGTTTTACATTGTCGAAATCCATATTATGTCCAGTACTCAGGAAATGGTCAACCACAGCACATCTGTTGTTGTAATTACGGCAGTCACTCTTGTGCAATGTCATTCTCTGTTTAAGCCACTGACTGGTCTGTCCTATATAAGACTGTTCACAATCTTTGCAGGTCAGTTTATAAATTACATTTGATTGTAGACCGATTGGAATGGTATCTTTGATTTTGGTGAACAGATTAGCGATCGTTAGTTGATTGTATTGACTGATTTTTATGCGAGGAAAGTCCTTGAATACTTTTGTCACCCCTTGGGATAGACCATTCACTTTTGGGATTTTTTTTTTAAACTAATTCTGGCCCGTTGTCTTCTAAAGGGCCATCATAGAATTGTGTGCTGTATATCAATCGTTTCAATATATTTTTCGGGTAACCATTGTTCAGAAACAATTCGTATAGAATTTCCAGAAGCCAAAACTCCAAGCAAAACTCCAGAAGCCAAAAATATAACACAATTGTCCAAATGAAAAACAGGATCACACGGATCAGCCATAGCACTCTGTTACAAAAAAATTTAAAAATTCTATACGAATTGTTTCTGAACAATGGTATATATATATATATATATATATATATATATATATATATATATATATATATATATATATATATAATGGTATATATATATATATATATATATATATATATATATATATATATATATATATATATATATATATATATATATATATATATGAAATAAAAAGCCTAATATTCAATAAATTATTTATTATTAAAATACATATATCCTTTCTGTATTTAATTGCTCAATGTTTAATATCCCTTAAACAAAATTAACTTTGTATATATACTACCAATTTTTTTATCTACTACAGCGTTTTTGCAAATATAATTAATTTTTGTAGTGTATGTCAATAAATAAAGTATTAGATATAAACTTATTTTAGACAACAAACAAAAAAAGGTAACTTTCAAGAGTAAATGCTTCTAAAAATGAAAGATTACATATAACAGTCCACTTTAATTGCAGGAACAGCATTTGGTAGTAGTCTCACTTTTACCATAGATGCTCAATCAAAACAATCCTCAGCAAAATGATGGGAACATAAAAACCTACTGCAGTTTGGAATAAAGTCTGGTTTTTTAATAAAAATAATCCACTGTGTTCTATTTGGAATCTTTGGAAAATCTTGAAAAAAGATAAGCTAGTTTAATAACATGAAATCCAAATCAAAATGGAAGTAACATTTACATTTATTAGTACACTAATTTCTGAAAGCATTATAAAAAAATGTAACACTCTGTATTATTAGTTATTTTATAAATTATATGAGTAAAGCAAAATGTTTTATATGTATCAAACGAAAACTAAAAAATAATCTAAATTTTTAAGGCCCAGTATCTCAGAAAACTAAACATTTTGGAACATACGTTAAAAAATTAAGTTCTAAAAAATATAATCACTATCTTGAATAAGATTATAATTATATTATTTTACCTAAATCAATTTGTCCACGCCTATGCATATCAGGCAATATGTTTGCTTCATAACCTTAAAATTTCATTCAAACAAAATACGTTTTTATTTCTAAATAATTGACAAATTTACAATTAAAAGCACTTACCTATGTAATGTTACACCTGAATTTTGATTTTTTCGTGTCAGGGAACAACCACATGACGCACAATTAACCAAATTTTGTGTGTTTACCTTACTTCCGATATTACTGCTTTTATTGTCAATATGATAAGTATTAATATGTATTTATACCAAAACACTCAAAAAGAGTATTCCAGTACACTTATTTGGCACTTATTATTGATTAAAACACTCTAAAATTACACAAATCTACTATTAAACTTCTAAGTTGTTGATACCAACTACCAAAATTCAAAAACAATGAGTCATCTGTGTATGCTTCACTATGGCCATTTCTGTCTCCATTTATATGTGCATAAAGGTAGGAAAGGCTCTTTGTGTTCGTTTTACATTCAAAGATTTTTTTAAATTGTTATTTATTACGCTCTCCGAATAAACATTATTTAACGCAATTTGTTCTGAAATGTTTAATTCCTTACTAAAATCTAGAACTGAAAGAAATATTAGTCAGCCTATGTATTATAGTTATGATAAGCTGTTAATTTATATTGTTGTTGATATAATGATTTTGTTGTATAATTGTATCTGTAAGATTTGTGAAATATTTTGAAACTATATTTGTTTGAGACCCATAAAATAATTAAATTCAGGAAGTTTAAAGAGTTATTTTTTTCTAATTCAAATGTAATTTTAATGTTCTGTAAATTGATTTAAAGTTTTCTTAAAATCCGCTTAATTGTCTCTTGATACTATTGAAATGTACCAAAATGTCGATCACATATCTATACCAAAACAAAAATTGTTTGCCCAGTCTATTATAGTGAATTAGTGTTTGAACGTTATCCATAAATGTTTTAACGAGTAACGGGCTTAAGGGAACCCGTTGCCTGGCTTATTCATATGGGAAAGTTTCCAATATTGAGGACCTTGTTTTCAAAAACGGTTGTAGCTAGAGACTTGATTTTTTTCAGCTTTTTAATCTTTACTAGTAGTTTAATTTGACATTTTTATTCAGTTTCAAATATCGCAACAGTTTTGATTAGTCGCCAAAATTTCGGTTTTTTTTTCACTTTCAGTTTTTTTTTCTTTTTTCCTAATATAGTTTTGGATTTAAAAAAAGGTCAAAACAAGCACTAAACACTGCTGAATACTTAAGTGAAAACCGCATTGTCATAGTGTCATAGTAGTTCTCGAGAAAATGGGATTAATTCATTAGTTTTTCGCGGTGAAAACGAATCGATGTCGTATCGGAACCCTCAGAGTATCGTTACCTTATGGTTTTTTTATTTGTAATAACTAGTGTGTAACTAGTTTACCTCGTTTATATTACATTGTAGTGACAATACACATACGTCGCCAGTTTAGTCCCGACTTTACATTTATTTTTCTTCAAGATGTAATAGTAAAAGAGTTTTTCGTAATCTTGCCAATTGTGTAAAATGTGTTGGCGAACTAAAAGGTGAGGTAACATAAACATAAAACATAACATAACATAAGGTGAAGTAACAAAAAAAAAAGTAACATTTTGATTTGGCTTGCCAAATCCTTATGTTGATTGTAAAACGGAAAAATGTTTAACTAATTCTTCCCGGGTGAAACGACCCAGACCTAAACGTAATTTATAACTTTAGAGTAAAAATAAATAAATTACATATACATTTATGAAAAAATCATTTAAAAAATTAACAAGCCGTTATTAAATCCCGAAAAAAGAGGTTCAGCTAAGGGTAGTTTACGTATTCAGGACAATTGGAAGAGGTTTTTTTCTCTATGAGCACAGCACTTGGAATCCTAAATTTGCCATGCTCTTGAAGTTCTTGCATTTTGCCTGAAGTTACAAAAGTAGGTACCTTACCTTACCAGGCTAGCTTTTTATGTCGGGGCTTGGTACGTGGGTGAGAACTTTAAGTTGTGCACAGAAACAACGTTGAAATAAATCATATGTATAAAATATATTAACTAATGAACTAATTATATTTATATGTAAAAAAAAATCAGAAAAAAGGAAAAGAGATGCTTAGCAATAACTATGAGAAAATCAAAAGTTGGGCGCCAGTGGAGGCCTATGCCAGCCACAATAAGGAAATGTTTATTCTCTAAGTACTTATCTACGTTACTACTGCCTTCAGGTATCGGATGTTCGATACAGTTAATACGGCAACGGTAATGATGTAATGATGTAATGGTACAATGGTACAGCAAATTACGTTCGATCTTCACAACTGGTGACGTAACTGGTGACGCAACTGGTGACGTAACTGGTGACGTAACTGGTGACGTAACTGGTGACGTAACTGGTGACGTAACTGGTGACGTAACTAGTGACGTAACTGCTGACATAACTGCTGGCGTAACTGCTGACGTAACTGCTGACGTAACTGGTGACGTAACTGGTGACGTAACTGGTGGCGTACGGAATCCGTCCGGTATGCTCAGTGGTGTGTCGTGGTTGCGATGGAGGTTGTAGTAGACCCTATATATAACAACAGAAGGAATCACAAAAGTGCTTTGAGATTCAGAGAACTCTCCATGGTTGTCGAATCTAAGGGCTAGGAGAACACGCTACGCTGTTGATTGACGGTAGGCAGATTCGCAAATGCCGGGTTCAAGGAGGAAGCGCTGGTCGTACCAAGCGGGACGGCAATACAAGGGACTTTAGAAGCCCATATGGATGTAAGCAGAAAATATATGACGCCCCGGAGATCGGGGTTGGACAAATACGAAGGAGGATGAAGGTACATATGTAACGGGGGAAAACCCAAACGTTACAAGGTTCTTTACATTATAAAATTAGGCTAGAGTATCATGGAATTTTTTTCTTTTATGTATCTACTTTGTATAGGCTGGACAATGTGGAGAATTCGATGGACAATGGAGAACTCGATGGACAATGTACTCCAGGAAGTAATACTTGAAAATTACTATTGCAGTAAATCTCTACCAGTTGCTTTTGATGGGAGCCGGCAAAAAAGGGGTCATGTTTCTCTGAATAGCATAACTTCTGCAATATTGGAATAATTAAAATGCGAAAGATTCATAAATATATGTACAAATATGCGGCAAATAAATAACTATTTTATTGAATATAAGCTTATTTTATTATTATTAACAATAAGCAAAATGATTTCGAAGACAAGTTAAAGATGCTGCCAAAACCATTTTTTTTGTTTTTTGTTTTTGTGCATTTTGCAGTTTTTAAACCCTCATGATATCTATACAGAACTGACCAGACTTGAATGTAGAATTATTTAAGACAATAAAAAAGATTTTTTTATTTTCCGGTTATCTTGTTTTCTTAATGGTCTACCAATTATCAAATCCTCTTTGCAGTATAAAATATGTTATAAAACGAAAGGTAATTATGAGACATACAAACATTTAACAAATCGACGGCTTCTATGCTGCTAACTGGCCTAACATTATTTTCAAATAATAATTTTTTCATTCCCCCAAGTGTCTTGAGGCGGGTTACTTGGAAACACATTTTGAACAATGTAAAAATATTACTTTGAAATGTAATGTTTTATATTTTATCTACTCATTTGTATGCATTTTTAATACAATAACTCGATCGGAATATGCAGTAAAATTTAATAATATCTATTAGGTACGCAGATAATTTATGAGCAGGTGCAAGCAAATAAGAAATAGCTGGTTTTATTAGAAAAGTGAGTTTATGAAGTTTAATTATGGAATAAAATTGAGGAGATTGTGGAGTCATATAAATTAATGTATATTTAATTTTATCGGTTCTGATACCCTCTGTGTAGTAGTAAGTGCGCCTCTGCGTGATTCTTAGGACATATTTGGTACTGCTTTCAAAAATTACGAATTTTCAATGTATACGTTTTCTTTTATGACTATCTTTATAAAAGGTTTTTTTAATTTAGTTGGAGTTGAGTTTTAATGCTAGTACTATCTAAATTTGATTTAAAGGCTAATGGCGTCTTGGAGGATAAACATATACCATCAAAAGCCAGTTCGTTATTAATTGTTATTGAATATGTTGACTTATGACGTTTTGCGGGGAAGTTCAATAACCTTCTTCATTATCGATTGTTGTTTGAAGCTTATGGCGAACCTGTTCTAATCCAAAAAACTTGTGAACGATGGTTTAAACGCTTTAAAAGTGGCGATTTTGAAGGAGCATCCAGGACAGTCGAAAAAGTTTGAAGATGCAGATTTGCAAGCATTATTGGACGAAGACTCAACTCATATGTTGAAACAATTGGTAGAAGCATTGAATGCTACCCAATTTACCATTTCCGAACATTTACATGCATTGGAAAAGATCTAGAAGAAAGGAAAATGGATTCCATATGAAATGAAGGAAATAGACATTGAAAGGCAAAAAACCACTTGTGAAATTTTACTTACCAGACAGAAATAAAAGGTATCGAGTTGTGACAGGTGATAAAAAGTGGATCTAGTTTGTCAATCCAAAGCGCAAAACATCATGGGTAGACCCAAGACGAGACTCCAACATCACAACCAGTGCGCAATACACATGGAAAGAAGGCTTTTCTGTGTATTCGGTGGGATAGTAGGGGAGTTGTATATGACGAACTGCTAAAACCTAGTGAAATGATTACTGGCGATAGACACTGACAAGAATTAATACAATTGAACCGAGCATTGAAGGTAAAACGACCAGAATACGCTCAAGGACAGAATAAAGTTATTTTGCAATATGACAATGCTCGGGTTCATGTTCCAAAATATGTAAAAAACTATTTGAAAAACGTTAGCCCCTTTGGACCACCACTTATTTCGATCCATGCAGCACGGACTTTGAGGACAATACTTACTTTCTTACGAAGAAGTGAAAATTTGGTTTGATGAATGGTTGGTCGCAAAAAAACAAAAGTTCTTTTGACGCGGAATCCATTGTTTGACTGACAGATGGGAAAAAATAATAGCTAATGATAGCTAATACTTTGATTATTAAGGTAATTTATTTTGTTATCGCAATAAATACTGAAATTTTGCGAAAAAAACGATATTATTGAATAAAATACCTATTGTTAATTGAAGTAATGGTTATGTAAATAACTTAAGTCAAAATATTGTCGGTAAAATAAAAATAGTTCTTTTCGGCGGAGACTAATATCGATTAACAGCAATACGTCTACGCAGGCATCACTAACAATCCTACTCTTTAATAACTCAGTTTTTCTTTTTGTGCCTCGCTAATTTATCATTTATATACAATCGACTTTTCAGATAATCATCTTCGTTTAACTGTACCTCGGATAAAACCACACACTGCACGAAACATAATCCAAATAAATGCAACCAATTAATCTACCGGTAGGTTTTCCTCGGCAAATGTATTAAGTAAATTAATATGCTCACTTCTGAAATGTTGTTTATTTTGTTAGAGTAAATGCAAAACTGCATTATTCGTTGTTTAAGAAGCTAATTTCTATAATTAGTTTAAATTGTATCATATTAAACTCGTTACTGACTACTATAATATAGTTTTATTAGATTTTATTACATATTGTTAGCAATTAACGTTCATTTTAAGTGAAGGATGCAGAAAGTGCCTTCAAAAAATTATGGTAAGCATTATTTAAAGAATAAAAATCACTGGAAAATAAAAGAAGTTCAGAAATCGCTGCATATGAGGTGTCACGATTAGGGATGCAAGTGTATATATATATTTATATATATATATATATATATATATATATATATATATATATATATATATATATATATATATATATATATATTATTATTATTATTATTAGGTGCGTATAGACCTGGTTGGATCACGCAAAGCATCCTGACTCATTTTCGAGTGTTCTTTCTAATCCTCCACACCTCTCTCATCCTTTCTCCGTGGATTCTGTTTCTCTCCTCCGTCCACTTTGTTCCTGATCTCCTCGAAACTTCGCTCTCTGATGCAACGTTCCACATATGTATTTTGTGTCTGTACGTTTTTCTATCCTCCATCTCTGTCGGACCCATTTGTGCCTTTCCCAGATCAGCTCTGACTTGTGCGATCCATGGTACTATTGACTTGACCCTTTGTATGTACGTAAGAATTCTGTTGGTGAGTCTTGTCGGTGGGAGTCTACTGATATGTCCATAGAATTTCAACTTTCTTTTTCTTATGTCCGCCGCTACGTTGGACATTCTCTCTGTGGTCTTTCTAGAATGTAGTCTGTATCCTTCCTCTGTTAGTTTTGGGCCGAGAATTTTCGTCATAATTTTGCGTTCTTCTTTTAGTATATTTTCTATGCCACTTTTTGTATGGAGTGTAAGTGTCTCGCTTGCGTGTAGTACCTCTGGTTTGATTACTGTGTTGTACTGTCTTATGTTTACGTGTGTGGATAGGCATTTCTTATTGTAGATATTGTGTGTCTTGCCGTATGCCCTCTTCATCTTCTGCAATCGAGTCTTCTGTGCTATCTTCTCTCCTCCTGTGGGTTTGAGGATCTCGCCCAGGTATTTGAAGTAAGTGACCCTATTTATTTTGCCGTATTTGGTGTTCAAATTTTGGACATTTAATTTTGAGCCGAAGAATTCGGTTTTTTGAAAGCATATTTGTAGGCCAACTTTCTCTGCACCTTCTTTGAGGACTTCGACTGTTTGGTTGCCCTTTTTTCATTGTCTGCGAGTATGGCTAGGCCGTCCGCGAAGGCTAGGCATGATATTTCTATGTTGTTTTTGGTTCGTCCGAGTCGTATTGGTTTCCAGTGTCCTTGATTTTTTAGTTCCTTTTCCCATTCCCTTATGACTTTGTCCAGGACCAGGTTGAAGAGGAGTGGGGATAACCCATCTCCTTGGCGTACTCCGGTTTTAATCAGGAAGGGTTCGGAAATTTCTCCCATAAATTTCACTTTAGATATTGTGTCGGTCAGTGTTTGCTTGATCAATCGTAGTGTTTTGGGGTCGAGTCCTTGTTCTTCTAGGATGTTGAACAGAGATTTTCGCTCAATGCAGTCGTATGCTTTCCTGAAGTCAACGAACGTGCAGATGATTGGGACGTTCCTGATAGCTTGGTATTTCAGTATTGTTTTTAAGTTAAATATTTGTTTAGTGCATAAGCGACCAGGGCGAAAGCCTGCCTGGTACTCGCCAATTTTGTGTTTTAGTTGTTCATGTGTTCTCTGGAGAAGGCATGCTGAGAAGATTTTGTAAGTGACTTGTAGTAAGGAGATTCCTCTGTAGTTGTTCACATCTGTTCTGTCGTCTCCTTTCTTGTGCAGCGGGTGTATAAGAGCACATTTCCATTCATCTGGTAATTTTTCTGTTTGCCAGATGTTCGTGATAATTTGCGTGAGTTCCCGCAGTGAGTTTGGTCCGAGGTTTTTCAATAGTTCCGCGGTGATACCATCTTCACCGGATGTCCTGTTATTCTTCAGTTTTTGTATGTGCCTGTGAATCTCTTCCTGTGTTGGTAGTGGTGATTCTGAGTGGGTATAGACACAATTTTCCTTGGGGAATCTTGTGTCGCGTTCGAGGCAATTGAGGAGATCAGAGAAATAGTGTGCCAGCTCCTGACAATTCTCCTGATTGTTTAGCGTTAATTTCCCATTCCGTTTTCTAAAGCAAATATTTTGTGGTGTGTACCCATGAATTTCTCTTGCGAAAGTCGTATAAAAATCTCTCGTGTTATAATTGCGGAAATTCTCCTCTATAGAGTCTAGTTGTTCCTTCATGAATTTCCTCTTAGTTCGTTTAATAACTTTGGCGGTCTGTTTTCTAGTCTCATTAAAAAGCTGTTAGCTTTCTGCGGATTATATATATATATATATATATATATATATATATATATATATATATATATATATATATATATATATAGATATATATATATATATACATATATATATATATATATATATATATATATATATATATATATATATATATATATATATATATATATATATATATCGATTTAAGTCGATAACTATATATCGATATATCGGTCGTAAACGTCGATATATTGGTATTTCTTCTTTTTTAAATAAATCGTAAATATAGCGTAAATAAATCCAAAAAGATGTTTTAGTTGTATCAAGCGTTTATTTATTATGTTATTTTTTATCTGTGAAAATCAATAAATAGAATTAGAAAATAAAAAATGCGTTAAATATTGATATATCTATTTATTAAAAAAAATCTCAGTGTTTTGCACCAGCCATCGAACTTAAAAACAATAACTTTGATAATCTGTTTCCATGTAGACGGTTTCTGCTTTGCGTTAAAGTGGCTCCTGTCTTTGAAAAAAGGTGTTCGGAAGGCACGCTCGTGGCTACAAATGATAAGTGACTCATTTCCACTTTGAACAGATTCAGATATACACCTTGCATCTCTTCCCACGTTTCGAGCACGTTTACTTTTAAAGTACTTACAGAGCCAATAAGATATAAAGTAAGCTTGTCATCACTGTCAGTTTTTTTTTTCGTTTTATTTGTGTGTGAGCAAGAGATTTGTGGTGTTTCCAGAAGTCGAATTCACCTTTATCTTCATCAGCTGAAGATGTTGATGAAATTGATGCGGCTGCAGTTTTATATTCTGAACTGAATTTTCTAATTCTTGACATCGCTTTTGCATACGCGTCAGGTTTCTTTAAATGCAGGTTTTTGAAACGAGGGTCTAGCAATGTTGAAACTGCTGACAACATATTATATTCAAGCTGGCCAAAACGCTTTTCTATTTTAAGAGTAACATTCATGTTCAAATCACCAGCAATGCCAGAAGTGACATAGTGTAAGGCAGAAGCCATTCTTGTCATGGCTTCGGGTGGTCGCATAACATGAGCCACATCTTTTGGTGCTGAGCTCAACTGCAGTCAGCATGGTGGGTGCATCAATTCGTGCAAACACGAATTCCATCGTTTTTTAACATCAAGCATTACTTTCAAAGTTTTTACTTCAGGTATTTTATTTTCAATCTGATTTCTTTTTAATTCCAATGCCATATCTGGTCTTTCCATTATATATTTCACAATATTCCTCACATGCTCTATAATATTATTCAATCCGGAAGTTTTTCTTATGGACTCTTCGGCAACTCTATTTGTCAAACGGGCAAAACATGGGATAGGTTTATTTGCTCGAAATGTCTCTCGAATAGCTTTGATCATATTTGCGCCAGAATCTCTTACGAAAGCTACAATATTCAAAGTTATTAATATTTCTATCAACTGTTGTCCAATATATTCGCTAGTATGACTTTCATCGAATTCGAACACACCAATCGTAAGTGTTTGAAATTTACTTTGTTGCAAAAAATTAACTGTAAGTCCCAGTTAACCAGTGTTAGTCATCGTTTCTATCCAAATATATGTTATTATATAAAAATTGTCCACCTTTTTCAACATCTTCGCCATAATTTTTGATAAAGTGTGATACTTTTTATCAATTTTCACTTTTATTGTTTTACGACAAGGCACTTTGTACGAAGGTGCTCATTGCTTAATCAAAGGTCTAAAACCTTTTCCTTCAACTGTATGAAATGGCCTCAGCAATGAAAAACGCAATAGCAACTGTTATTCGGTCATATTAAAAATATATATTAATTGCCTTTAGAATATTGATACATATTAAAAAAGGCATTTTTTATTTTCGGCGTATTTGCAGATGTACTAGGAGTAGAGGTCGTAATCTTGGTAGATGTAATAATAGGAGCCACAACAAATGAATTAGGAGCTTCAGCAGACATTTTAAATTCTTCAGAAGATGTTTCAGAGGTTTTAGCAATTTCATCAGATGTTTCAGGACTAAAAATGATTCCAGAACTTCCAGGTGAACTCGCAGAGGTACCACATTTAATCAGTTTACTGAATTTATTTATTTTATCGATATCGATTATTGTTTTACATCAAATCAACACTATCAGTATATACATATTTTGTATAAGAATTACTACACTAAACATACCTAAATTTTTATAAGAATTGTAATTTCCATAGAAATATAAATAAAATGTAAAATATATCATAAATTACCATCAACACAACATTAAACTTCAAAACTCAGATCAGAACTACAAACACAACCTAGCAAAATCTCTGTAGAAACGCCAAACAAACAAGAAATTGAATTGATAGTGCTGTGAATACCTTCATAGAAACAGCGACGTTTATGTTCTCTCTTTGCAACTGCTCACGAGGTTTATTCTTAGATTCTAACACCCACCAGTGTTGTTGAGCATTCGCTTCCCTTTTTTTTTATTTGGTTACATTTTATTTTCATTTCGTTTCTGAATTGGAACATCGGCTTATTGATCGGAACATCGGCTCCCCTCACCGGTGCCCATTAAGAATATAAAAATTGGCAATGAAAATGATGGTATTTCGAACGAACATTCTTCCACCAAAAAAAATTCTCAATACGAAAAAACAAATATTTATTATTCGCAAACCGATATTGGGCCTTTTATAGTTTATATCGAATTGACAAACATTTCATCAATTAAAATTGGTACTTTTAAAAGTATCAAAATTGCCAGAGATATTTTTAATCTTAATTTAAAAGATGTTAAGAAAGTTAGCAGCAGAGGATTAAACCGTATAGCGATAGAATTAATTAACTACCAGGCAGCCAACTCATAATTAAAAAACAAATCATTATTAAACTAGGGATATAATATATTCATTCCATATAACTTCGTAACATGCAAAGGAATAGTTAGACAATTGGACATCGATCTTAGCGAAAAACAATTCTTACAATCATGTAAATTTCATCAGAATGAAACCGAAATCTTGAAAATTAAAAGAATGAACAGAAAGGTGTTTAAAAATAATGAAGTATCTTATGAACCTACGGAAACTGTGCTATTAACTTTTAAATGTGTTCTAATGCCAAAAACTGTATATTTCTATGGTCTACCAAAAATGGTCAACGTCTACATCCCCCCAGTTACCCAATACTTTAAATGCCTAAGATTAAAATTATGAATTGACTACATTATGACCACAACTCCAGAAAATCAAAGTATAGAGACAACTTGGTCCGCCTAATCTCAAAGGAAAATCCGGATATCGTGGCTTTAAACGAAACGTGGCTCAAACAGGATTTCAACTTCTCTTTAAAAAATTATAACATTATCACACAAGACAAAACATACGGTTATGGTGGGGTTGCAACATGCATTAAAAAATCAATTAGATACAACAAAATTAAAACCTTCAATTCAGATCAAGTCCAATGCATTACGACAAAAATTGAAAACCTATATATAATTAATATTTACTCAAACTGCAATAACTCTATTACAATGGAACTTCTGAAGGACATGGATGGAGAATATTTCTTTGGAAAAAGTAATTATATTGGGTGATATGAACTCTCACCATCTCTTAAGGGATACATGTATAACTAATAAGGGCGGTCAAAATATATCGCATTTTGCCCTTCTCAACGAATTCACGATTCTGAATAATGACGCATCAGCAGTGTTTCAACACGCTGTCAATGGCATCAGTACAGTAAACCCTGCTATTGTAAATAGTAATTTAACTATTACCTTCAAATGGTCCGTCCTTCAAGATTGCGGAAGTAGTAACCATTTCCCTACATTTTTAAAACTCAACTTGTCAGACCCTCAGGAGATGAAATACGAACAACCCGTTTATAGTAAATTTTAAAAGTAGGAATTCCAATAGAGCTGATTGGGCAGCTTTCTATAACAACATTCTAATAACAATGGACCATAATGTGGAGAACACGAACTATAGCGATTTCTTGACTATAGTGAACCTGAAGCTGCCAAGCAGAAGCCAATACAACAAACTCTTGGTTTTTAATTTACTTTATGGGCCAATACAAGAAGAAAAGTTATTCGAAATTTCAAACAATTCCCCAATATGGAAAATTTCGTTAATGCCGAACGCACTATCGCCCAAAATAGGCGTAATTTAAGAAATAAATTCAAAATTTTTGCGAATCCTTAAATAAAGAATCTAGCATGAAATATGTTTGGAATAAAGTCGTAAAGTTTTTGAACCCTAATAAAAAATCAGCTATTAACACTACCTCAGACGACATTAAAAGAGACATTCTCAACAAGATGTCTTCAGATGAGATTTACCCAGAACTTACTCTGGTACAGCGAAACAATATTACCCCATTCTCAATCTTCGAACTTGACAATGCGCTTCACAACAAAAAACTTTCGGCTCCAGGTCTGTGCGATATTTCCTATCCAATGCTGAAACAACTTCCCCTTGTACTTAAACAAGTACTATTTAAAATAATTAACGATTGTTTCAAGTACAATATCATAAGCCTCTAAAAACCATACAAAAATTCTTCATTTTCTGATAATTTCAGACCGATTGTTCTATCCTCTTGTGTTCTAAAAACTCTGGAAATCATGATTAAAAATCGTCTGGATTAGCATTTGGAACACAACTTAAGATTCAAAAACTCACAAGCAGGATTTAGAAAGGGTAGAGGCACAATTGACAATTTAGCTGCTCTACATTCTAATATATTCGAAGCTTTCACGACCTCGCGTTCAGTATTGGCAATTTTTCTGGAAGTCAAATCTGCATATGATAATGTCAATATTTACAAACTCTACAGTAAATTATGCTTCTTAAACATACCAACCGCACTAAATAATATTATTTTCAACATCCTTAACCATAGGTTTCTGTATGCTACAAGAAATGATAGAAATTTACTGGGACTGATAACGACAACAAAGGGCCTTCCTCATGGATCCCCTTTAAGTACAATTCTTTTTAACATCTATATGTCAGAGATATTCTCTATCGTAGCTGAAGATTTCCAAATACTGGGATCTGCCGACGATTTGGTCCTATTGGTGAAAGGGGTTTGATGTCCAAAACATGGCACAAAATGAATTTAGAACTGGGCAAAATTCAGATTTGGCTATCCAAGTATAATCTACATGTATCCACTGATAAATGCGAATTAATATGGTTTACCAAAGGACCACGAAACATTTCACTGCCGGAAATTAAAATCTATAATACCATCATACCGTTCAAAAACCAAGTAAGATATTTAGGTATGATATTCCATCAACATCTAAAATGGGACGCTCACGTAAATTGGGTTACTGTCAAAGTTCAAAAAAGTATTAATGTTTTACGTGCAATCTTTTTATCTTTTTTTTAATTTAATTTAAGTCACGTCAACGCTCTAGGCGTTATTTAGTGACCCAACACCGACAAACACATACAAATACACATACAAACATCCATGCCCGCACCAGGATTCGAATCCGGGACTATTGGATTGCTAGGCAGATGACTATCCCACCAGACCACCGCGGTCGGTTTACGTGCAATCTGTAGGGTCTGGTGGGGTGCGGACCCCAGGACACTTTTAATGGCAACTAACGCTTTAATCCGATCACATTTAGACTATGGATCCACATTATTTAAACCCACGAGTGAAAAGTGTCTTAATAAATTGGACGTGATCTATTTTGAAAGTTTGCGAATTTGTTTGGGCTGCATGAAATCCACTCCGCGAGTAGCCATACTGGCAGAAGCTGCAGTATCGGATCTTGAGCATAGAAGGAAATGGTTAGCAGTTAAACTTTTGGCTAAAATAATTATCATGCAAAATCATCCCTTAATATAGACATTTCATAATATTTGCAAGGAGTTACTAAAGAAACCCAGACTTTCATAACAACAATAAAACTCCGGATCTAGTAACGGCATTAGAAAACTTTTATCTCTACTACAAAAAAAATATACAAAAGCCCTAACTTCCCTTGTTATGACATAGATTTTAACATTCTAATCTCCGAACTTCAAACCTTTAACTGCAATATCATGAAGAATGAAGCTATGATCAGGGAAAGATTTTGTATGATTATTGAGAGACTAAATAATGAATACACTTTTATTTACACAGATGCTTCAAAAAAAAATAATAGGGAGAAATACGGTCTGTATATCCCTGCCATTAACTATACGTTCTCTTCTAGACTGCCACAAGAATTATGTATAAGCAAAGCCGAATCCATTGCAATACATCAGGTAACAAAAGCGGCTATAACTAAACAATTTAAGAATGTGATCATTTTTTTCAGACTCTCAAAGCGCTATTACCAAGATCAAAGGAAATAACTTCTCTGCCTCTGCGGATTACTGGACTCTTAGAACAAAAAGATTAATATCATTGGCCAATCAAAACGGTTTAAATATTCCCTTTTCTTGGATTCCGGGTCATTCAAACATTCCTGGCAATGTAAAAGTTGATACGCTTGCTAAAATAGGAAGAGACTTAAATATGCCAATGGAATTTTTTTTTTTTTGATTACAGAGAAGTTTTAAATGTAATTAAGGAAAAAATTAATAAACAATACAGAACTTTTTGGAAAACATTGCTGCCAAAAAAATACCAATATATTAAGATCCACTCCACTTTTCCTCTTAAAAGATGGTTTCAAAAAATTCCCTTTAAGGACAGGATATATATCACTACCATCATTAGAATGCGTACGGGTCGCTGCTTAACCAAACAGCATCTTTTTAAATTAAATTTAAGGGATGACCCCCTATGCGAATGTGGCTTAGTGGAAGACTTAAATCACATCTTTTTCGAGTGTCAGATTAACTTCATTCCAAATTTTAACCAATACGAGACACTAAGATTAACGAATACTTTACAGGTCCAATTTCTATCCACTCAATAATAAGTTACGCTACGGAAGAGCTAGTCAATATTTTGATGAACTTTCTAACAATAAACAAAATAAAACTCTAACAAAGCGCAATGCTCAACTGTATAATAATAGTCCTTTTTCTTATAGATCCCCTTTCCCTTTAATGTGTGTATATAACCTGTGTTATGTTGTCTGACTAACTGAGAGCCTCACATCGAAATACCCCAAGGAGGGTTTTAACTTATTCGCAGCACTTAATATATTTTACAGAAACTAAAACATTAAAACCCACATTAGTTAACTGAAGTCAGCAGCCCCGATATGGCTTAGAGCCAGACAAGATCATGGTCGCCTCCAAATCGTGCTGGTGTATTGCCTTGCAGCAAAGCCATCAAGCAACAAGACAAGACAAGACAAATTGAATTGATCAAAATCTAACCTAAAATAATTGTAAATATTATACTATTTTCATAGAAATGAGTGAGTATTTACCGATGATAAAAAAAAAAGATTTATCAACATCACTTTCTTCTGGATGTTTGTGTTTAATATGCGATGCTAGATTGTTTGTATTTCCAGATGTCTTAACTCGTTTGTTATAAATAGCGCAAACCGCATCACCACCACCTTCTTTTCTGAAATATGAGCGCAATTAACTTATTTTCATATTTAAAATGCAATTCAAATATGTATTATCAATGCAATGGTAATTCAGTAATTTACCTCAAGATCACCGCTCGCCCAGCTCACTCCATCGCACGCACTCTTTTTAAATTGTGAATTCTGTGATTCATAGAGTTTATTTTAGTTCGATTCGACCTACAAGGTCAGGCAAAGGCATTAGCCATGCAGTTAAACTTTGAATGTCAACATTTTTTTAGTCGATTTGGGGCGGGCTCTTTCGATATTTTCAGTTTTTTTCGATATCGTTATATCGATATCGGTGGATCTTCGATATCGATAAATATCGATATTTTGAGCGTAGGTATATCGATATTTATCGGTTATCCGATATATCGTCGCATCCCTGCAGACAAGATCATTATTCAATTCGAAATCGGTAAAATGTTGCAAGGACAAATATTAAGAAATGCCTTCCTGAAACCCGCGTGGCTTTTGATTCAATTTGACCAATTTGTTGTCACAAAAAACTGTGCTGTTTAAATATTTTCCGTCATAGATTCTCCATCCACAGTTTAGTATTTTTTCCTTTGTTAATCACTGCTCAACTAACTATGTCTGTTATATTATCAAGATGATTAAGCCCGAGAGACGTTCGAAAGGGTTTCAGCCTGAAATATCATATCATAATATGCTTCTTATTCATAGAGAAGATGCTGTCAACCAGATTAAAAATATACCAGAACTTTTTTAACGTGGTCGGAAAAATGGGTTAGAATGGTGCCTGACGCGTAGACTCAGATGATTGACATTTTGAATATTTAATTTAATAAAACAATTAATCATGTATTTCTTACTGTGACGAATCGTTTAAAACGTGTTATGGAGTAAAGCATCGTTTCTCAACCTGGGAGTCGCAACCCCTAGGGCAGACATTTCAGAAATATGGGGGGTCGCAATGTGTTCAAAAAAGAAGGGAATAAAGTAAATAAGTACATATGTGTTCATAAAGTAATAGCCAAAGTTTTATGAAATAATAATTTAATGCGATGGTTGATTTTACTTTTCACTTAAAAGTTTTTCTATACGTGAATCATCATTGCAAACACACATAAGCAAATTATTTTTCAGTGATACTAGACGATTTCTATATTTAGTTTTGAAAGCCACCATAAACGAAAAGGCATTTTTTGCATAAGTAAGAAGTAGCGACGTGGATCAATGTTTTCAAAGCTTCCGTTACTAAGCTTGAGTTCAAAATTCTAGTTGTATAGTTTTGTCGGACGATATTTCAATAAGTTGGTTGTGCATTTCAATAAGTAATTCAGCAGCTGCAACAATATTTTCATCAAACGGATTGAGAACCCATCCTTTCGACAAATCGTCGTTGCTATCTGGAAAATTTTCCAGTAACTGAAATTTTAATTTACGTAAATTCGTTTTCATGCTCTCCAACACGCGATCAATTTTCTAAATCTATATTTTTGAATCAATCAAATTTTCTAAATCTATATTTTTGTTAATATAATCCGAACTTAAAAGCGAATGCATCAAAATTGCGTTTTTCAAGGCGTATAATCCAAATACCAAGCTTTTTGATGAAGGCATTGACTTTGTCTGTCATTAGTAAAATGTTTTGTTTCCTCTTTGTGATCCCGTATTCAAGTCATTCAAGTATTAAAATATTTCACTTAAAAAAGCTAACAGTTGAAAATGATCTATTTTTGTCTGTAAACAAGATTTTCGCAATTTGAAAAGGCCTCATTAGAACTTTTCCTCGCGACAGCTGACTTCAGTATGGAAAAGCAGTGAGTTGTATTTGGCACCCATTTCTTCGCACAATGTGGAAAACAATCTAGTCTGCGATAGTCGGCTTTTAATAAAATTAACACTTTTTATGGTTTCTGAGAGAACTTTTTTTTTGTAAATTATCTAGCATCTTTTTTATAGCAATTGCATTTCTGTGAAGAAAGCAGTGCGTCCATTCCATATGTGACATAATGTCTTTTAATTTTACTATTACACCACTGTTCTTCCCCGTTATCGCTTTCGCGCCATCAGTACATACCGCGATGCATTTATTAAAGTCCAAGTTTTAGTTGAGAGTAGTGTAGCGTAGTGAGAGTAGTTAGAGAGTAGTGTAGTGATAGATAGTATAGTGATACACATTGTAGTTTGTCATCCGAGGTAATGAATCCGTATTTTAAAGATGTTTTATCGTATAATCTGATCTTTTTCTTTACTGTTTTACAATATATAGACGATGCATTTCGTTTTGTCACACATTTGTCCATTATATTTAATATTATTAATTTATTTTATTACCACACTGTTATTAGTTTAGTTAACACTGACTGAGAGAAGAAATCGTAGTAGTTGTGTTCGTAAAAACGTAATTAACAATGAAACTTTTCGTCTCGTTCTTTTGTTTTTATTACCAAACTGTATATCTCATACGAACCTGCTTAAGCGCTCTCGGGACGAATGATCTGTCTCGCATGTGGTGAGGGGCGAGAGGTGCGCGGGCGGTTAATTTTTCAAGCGTGCAAATGTAGGGCACAGGTTCGAACATATAAAAGTAATATAAGAATAAGGGATTACACAAGTCTTGTAGTGCGGTATTTGTGGCTGAGTGCGGTATTTCGGTATAAGTGTAACGGCCTTTTCACACATACATTTGTCATTGACGATTCGTTATTTAATACAAAGACAAATAAATGCGTTTTTTTCGCGATTTGTCAGCATGTGAACAAGCTCGTAGGAGTTTATAAGCCATTTAAAAATAAAAACAATTCTTCATAAATGACGATACTGAAAAAACGACGAATCGAGGTATTAACCGGTCGATGTAAAACTTTGATAAACGCCAAATTAACATATTGTAGTGAGAGTGTCGCAACGTTTTTTACTTAACTTCAGCTATTCAGCTATTTAGTGAATCGCAACACTAAAAAGGTTGAGAAACGATGGTAATGAATGATGGTGATGTAAAGAATAGTGCTAGCAATTTCAACTTTGACATTAAACGACATTAATGTGTTTTTTTAATCTTAAAAAAAAAAGCAAACCAAATATATGCTGAAAAATTTATGGAATAAATTTCTATATATATATATATAGAAATTTATTCCATAAATTTTTCAGTATATGGACATTTTTTCCATAAATTTTTTAATAGGCAATATACGACAATGAAACAAAAAACTGTTAATTGTTAGGAGAATGTAAAAAAGGTCTGACCTGGTTACCGCGGAATTGGTTGCATTTTGAATATATGTTTTATGGAAACTTTTTGTCCAAAATGATGTAAAGAATCATTGGGTAAATTTACGAAAATTATTTTCTCATATTGCCATTTTGAGAATAATGAGCTTAAGTAACGAGTCTCTGTAAGGTTTTTAACTGTTTCAGTTTAAAAATAGTTTAGAGCAAAATAAGCCTGCCCAAATAAAGCTAAGTAAAATTAATTATAATACTGGGAATACATTCTTTCGAATCACACACAATCAGTTTTTTTTAATAAACCACTGAAAGTTTTTCAGTTTGTGCTTCGCTAATTTATCATTTATGCATCGTCGACCTTTCACAGAACCCTCTTCCACTGACTGTGCCCCAGACAAAGCCGTATACTTCACGCAGCTTAGTCCAAATATATGCTTTCAATTAATCTGCAGTCAGCTTTTTCTCTAAAACAGTATTGCGTTAATTAATATGTTCGCTTTTAAAATTCTGTTGTTGGATTCGTATTAAAATTTTATTATTATGTAAAAATGAATGTCTGTTGTTAGGAAGATTACTTTGTGTGATCTTTTGATTGTGTTTAAAAATACTAATAATATTTAGTAATAATAATTCATAAATTTCATTCTCCCGAGTTAAATTTAGTTCTACTTAATTATAGGTCTTCCGAGAACGGTGCTACGTTCACGTGGAGTATACTTTCTGGGGCTTTGACTCTATGTGATTTCACCTGCCGTCTGACATAAACCATTTAAATGATCACAGCCTTAATTATTCCTTCAGACGCTTTCCAAGTGTTCAACTCGAGCCTAACTGATGACGGCTATAAACTGGTCGCGGGAGACACTTAAGCACCACATATATATATATATATATATATATATATATATATATATATATATATATATATATATATATGTATATATATATATATATATATATATATATATATATATATATATATATATATATATATATATATATATGGGTTGTTTGATTGTGGATAGAGTCTTCATACCATTCATTCTTGACCAGAGAGCATAAGTCGGTACCCTGATGAGTCTCATCACCAACAGACGAAACAAGTGGCCACATGAGATTGTGGAAACTAGCGGTTGAGGGTGTATAACTTCCAACTACTGTTGTAGACATCTACTGTTGTTTCATTGAACGCAGTCCAAAGAAATAAAAAAACTGCATATATATATATATATATATATATATATATATATATATATATATATATATATATATATATATATATATATACACATATATATGCCCACAAGGTAGCGTAGTTGATCTGGTCTGGCCCCGATTGCCTCTCCGAACTGCTTTCCTTCGTCCCTGCGTTCGTCTAGAGCTCGGTTGATGACGGCTGAAAGGCTAGAAACCGGTCCCGAGAGACACGTGACGTCGCATGGTTGACAGTTCGGCGAAGGCGATCGGTGGCACCACGTGGAGAAAGGGTGAAAGATTTCTGTAATAAATATATATATATATATATATATATATATATATATATATATATATATATATATATATATATATATATATATATGTGAACATTCGCTAGTTGCTTGACTGGGAGGAAGCCCCATCATCAAAGAAATCAAAAAAATGTACTATATATGTATATATAGTACAATAACTGTATAATATTAATATATAACAAAAAAAGTAAAACATAATATCAAAGTAAGTTTTATAAATACTGTAAACATAATATTTAAAAAACATTTGCAATAAGTGACATGAAAATGTGATCATAGCCATAAAATGCATAAAGCCGTAAATACTGTTTCTTCACCTTTTGCTGTTAGTTTATCGACACGTTTTGCTTTTTTCAAGTGTTGAAATTTAAAATATAAATGAAAACAAACTTGGCCGAATAATAATTTTGTTAGACATGGGCCGCTGGTATGGAAATATCAACACGATAATGATCTGAAACATACTGCTAGGACAACGAAAATTTCTTAGTGACAATAAAGTGGATTTACTGCCGTGGCCGGTGACAAAAGCGCAAACAGTTGACAAAAGTACTAAATAACATACAAACATTTTATAACATTTAATAGTTAGTTTAATGATGTGATATATTATTTCGGCGCATCTTTGGGGCATAGAGTTCACAAATCTTTGACACATTTCTAATACAATAGCTTCATATTCTTTTTAATCATCTACTAAAGTTCATGCTTATTTTTCATTTTGTGTTTACCCACTGCATTCCTGAGGTAAGTCCACAACTTCTCAATGGGATTAAAGTCAGGTGATTAGGACGGTCGATTTACTGCCGTTTAAAAAATATTACGTTTAACTAAGTTTGATGTGATGTTTTTCCTTTTTTGTTATATATTTATATTATATAGTTAACGTACTAATTTCGTATGCTATTACAACTTTATTTGACAAAGAGTGTCTTTTATTGTAACGGCTCTATTTTTCTGGCCACCACTGTGTGTGTGTGTGTGTGTGTTGTGTGTGTGTGTGTGTTCCAGTCTGCGTCGTCGTCGAGGAGTTCATTAGAAATGGCGGTTCGCCGATATTGACGCAGCGTGCCTTTCGCACCCGCTTTGCGCTTGGGCGACATGACCCCGTTCCTGATAAGAAAACCCTTGGTATTTAGGTGTTAAACTTCAGAAAGACACGTTCGGCATTAAAAAAGAAACCTCCTGGCAGACCTCGAACCGTAACAGGACCGGAAAATGTGGCCGCTGTCAGAGCTTCGGTTGAGCAGTCACCCCGGCGATTTGCACGAAAACTCGCGGCAGCGCTGCAGTTATCTGACCGAAGTGTTCGCAGAATTCTACACCGAGATCTCAAAATGCATCCTTACAAAATTGCAGTTACACAGGAATTGTTTGAAACGGATTGGGAAACCCGTAGAACAGCTTCGAAACCTTCCTCGCGGAAACGTTTTGATCTTTACTCATACGAAGCTCATTTCCACCTTTCAGGTATGGTCAATAAACAGAATTTCCGTTACTGGGCAGAAAGTAATCCTCGACAACTTCACCAACGCCCACTCCACAGCCCAAAGGTTTCGGTATGGTGCGCTGTTCACGAATTTGGAGTATGGGGTCCGTACTTAAGAGAATGGTGTCACTGCAACAATGACTTCTGATCACTATTGCGCATTACTGGAGAATTTTCTCTGGCCCAGATTGGCTTATCTTTATAATCAATATGGGCAAGAAAATGTGTGGTGCCAGTAAGATGGCGCAACAGCCCACACATCTCGCCGTTCACTTGAAATTTTAAGACAACTGTTTCCTGGACCTGTAATCTCCTTGCGTGGGGACATTGGCTGGCCCCCTCGTTCTCCAGATTTGTCCCCGTGCGACTTCTTTCTGTGGGGCTATCTTAAGTCGAAGTATACCAATGTTGTCCACAAACTTTGAATGCACTTAAGGAGGCGATAACCCAAGAAATTGCGACGATTCCCCCTGAAATGCTACGTCGTGTAATGGGAAGCTACCGAGAGAGGCTCAATCAATGTATCGATAATGGAGGCCGCCACTTGAGTGATGTCATGTTTAAAACATGTTAATTTAAAACTGCGTTGTACATACTTTTCAGAAATATATAGGTTTGTTTTGCATCTTTGTTGGTTAGGTTTTTATTAGAGTTCCAAATGGGGGAGGTCTTTCTGCCGCACCCTTTATATATACACAGTATATATATATATATATATATATATATATATATATATATATATATATATATATATATATATATATATATATATATATTTCCTATTATTCTCGTATGCGCCCTGGTGGACCACGCGAAGTACAGTTAGAGGCGTTTGTTGTTGTTAGCCTTTCTTTGCGCCCATACTGATTTTATTCTTTCGCTAAGCTTTTTTCCTTTCGTCAGATCGAGTTGTTTCAGTTTTCCTACATTTTTCTCCCAGGCCAACCTCCCAAACGTTAACATTGTGTCTGAAACAGCCTCTATCCTGAATTTCACTTTGTGTAATATTTGCAGATCTTAGGTCCTATTTAATTGCAGTAATACATTTAGTAATTTCTACTTTAGCTCCACTATTTTCATAACATTCGACTATTTGCCTAGTTAGCTTACTCGGATTCATCTGTTTTATGTGTACGTAAAACTTAAGTCTTCTTTTCTTCATATCGCTATGTATATCTGTGTATTGTTTGATTTCTTGAAGACGGTATGTTGTGCTATTTATTTGTTTGGGACCTAAAATGTTTCTTATGATTTTTCTTTCTTTCTATTCAATCTCCTCGATGTCTCTCTTTCTATTCAAAATGAGCTTTTCTGCCCCATATAGACATTCTGGCTCAATAACTGTGTTGTAATGTCTCAGTTTTGTGTTTTTAGATATGCATTTTTTTCAAAGCATATCTAAATGCCGTTTCCATTTTTTGACGTCTACTCTTAATGGCGGCTTTTTTCAATCCGTTTTCCATGATTATTTCACCCAAATATTTAAATTGAGACACTCTGATGTTACCGTATTTTGTTTTTAGAAATGTGTTCTTAGTCTTTTGCAGGTCACGTATTGTGTCTTTTCAAAGGAAATTCAGCGAAAAGAAATGACCACATTTTTTTCCAGGCGCCATTTAAAATTTTTGTGAGATTTTATCCCAAAAGTCTATAACAGAGAGCTCATTGTTTTACCTCATAGCTTTATGGAGATGTGTAAAAGATCGTCTCGTGTAATAAGGTTTAAATGTTTTGATGACATCCAAGTCCATGGGTCGAAGCAAGCTGGTTGTTTTGGTGGCAAAAAGTCAACTTTCACACGTGAGTCGAAATTAGTGAAAGTAGCAGGATGATGGTCTGGTGTATTGTTGATTAATAGCACCACCTTGTTTGTGTAAAAGACCATCTCGTGTAATAAGGTTTAAATGTTTTGATGACACCCTGGTCCATGGGTCGAAGCAAGCTGGTTGTTTTGGTGGCAAAAAGTCAACTTTCACACGTGAGTTGAAATTAGTGAAAGTAGCAGGATGATGGTCTGGTGTATTGTTGATTAATAGCATCACCTTAAATGGGATTTGTTTTGATTGGCAGCAACGTTCGACTTCGGGTTTAAAGTGACTAAACCAATCTTCAAAAAGGGAGGCGTCATCCAAGCTTTAGGATTTGACTTTCAAATCATGGGCAAACCAACTTTAAATGTAGTTTTTAAAGCTTTTGATTTTCAGAGCGATAAACCAAGATAGGTTATAACTTACAGCCACCAGCTGCATTCCCGATAACCATCACTGTCAATCGAGCATAAAGGCCTTAAAACTCGGAAAGGTTTTTACTTTACCCGCGATAAAAGTTCTTTTAGGCATTTTCTTCCAGGACAATTCAGTCGTATCTACGCTGAATACGGTTTAGCTACTATAACCATCTTCTTCTATCATAGCCTTGAGTTTTTATACAGAGGCACGCAGCTTCTTTATCAGCACTTGCCGCCTCTCCACTTTCCGCGATGCTCTGCCAGTTACAGCGACTTTTGAGTCGGCTGAAACACCCGTTATTAGCTTTGAAGATTTCATATTTGGCCGGCCCCCGAGCTTCTTCTTTTAAACTCTCACAAATCAGCTTAGCTTGAGATAATACCGTGTTCTGATCAACAGGACAGTTTTTTACTCTTACTTAATCATCACCCCATAATTTCGGCATTGTTTCCATTACAGCGATAATACCATGACGTTTACGAATTATGATTGAATTCAAAGAATGAACATTTTTCACAGCTTGTATTCTGTATTTTTTATAATTCTTCTAACGATTCTGATTATTCTGATATATTAAACTTCCTTGCCAATTCACAAACTTTTTGTTTTGTATCAAAATTTTGGTCTACATTCCAAAGATAATGTTTTTCTTCATTTTTGATGCAGAAGAAACAGTTTTAGTTCGTTTAGATGGCAAAGTTGTTTTTAATTGATATAATAAATAAAACAATTTATAAATTTGCGTCGAGTTCACGCGAAACATGCCCGTGCATGTCGTAAACCGAACAGAAGTGAGGGTGAAGCGGGAGGGGGAACGGGTGTTGTGCCACCTGATTCAGATCACTACATATATATATATATATATATATATATATATATATATATATATATATATATATATATATATATATATATATATATATATATATATATATATAATAGGGAATCCTTATGCCTCGGTTAGTTTTATTTTGAATCGAATTGTAGATGAATAATGCTATGCGAGCTTATTGACAAGATCGAATTCGGATACCAGTTAACAAGAGCTGTCACGCATACGAAACTATCAATTTCCTATTTGGCATCGTGTCCCATTCAAAATGGGGTTTTATTTTTCAGGCAAAACCGTAAATTGAACATCCCCGGGAAAGCGAGCGGAAAATTGGAGTTGGTTCGATATGTTGCTTAACATAGAAAATTGCGTTGTCTTAATATTCCACGCTATAGATATTTCCCTATTGCGTCGCATTGTTTCCGCCTCTATTCTAAACAGCGTCCCGCCCACGAGGCAACTTCCTCCCGTGTCTATTATATTACCAAGATAAATCGCCAACCATTTAGAAATTGAATTTCTATATTGCTTAGTTTACAGAAGAAAGTCTCATTCATTATTGGATAAACTTGAAAGATGTATTCATATATTTGTTACAGAAATATTCAATTCAAACAAGGAATATGGAATTATCTTTTCAAATTTAGTTTAGTTTTATTAGATATATCTTATTATTAAAGTCGTCTCGAAATAACAATAATATAATCATAGCAAATATTGTATCGTTATCGTTATATAGAGAATGATCTGAAAATAGAAAGTTATTACATTATAGTTATATCATCATTAATATGTTCACATGATTGAGACATTTTTGACACAATAATTAATTATGTTTCCTCTTCAATTCTTCTGTCGAAACTTTTGGTGTAAAATACTAAATCCGTAGGGATTTATTTTGTTTTTAGAGAGTTATTAAACTTCTTGACGTACGTTGCGCTAACCATGTTATGATTTAATCTATAAACTGAATCAACTTCTGATGATGCTAACATGATTAACGAAATGCGCGAAAGAAGTTAAACAACGTGATTTGGTGTAAAATAAATAGTGGTTAATAGTGGTAAATCTCTTCGAGTTTAATGTTTTCTTTTCTGAATGATACACATAATTTCAGCAATATGGGGTAACTGCTCACATCGTTAAGATACTGATTTACCCAGTTAAATAGTTGTCTCCCAATTGTGCCATCTCAAGGTATGGGCACTGATTTATCGACATGTGATTATTATTTGTGAAGTTCTTTGAAGAGTAAGGTTTACGTTGATCCTGCCACAAAATATTGTGTAGCTGATACCTAGAATTCAACAAGAAATAACTCGAACTTCAGTAGAAATATTGTGTTGAGTAATGAGAAAGGTACGGACAATGTCGGTTGAGTGTATATGAAGAGATCCAGGTCACCTTTCGGCCGTTATTAAAATATATTTTTCCTTTGTAACATGGAATATTTTTAATTATTAATTTCTGTCATTCTCTGCATTAGAATACTCCAGGATTCAGTAACCATAAAAATTTCACTCATATCAAAAAGAAATTTGTCTAAAAGAGAAGCAGAGTTCGTTCAACTTAATCGTGCTAATTATCAATATACAATAATTATCTTTATTGCTAAATAATGGTAGTACGACTAGATGAGAATCATTTTTCCTTCTAGTTCAATTACTAAGTGGAAAAAAAGTCATCTATATCTTAGGACCGGTTTTGTTCTTTAAAAACTTTCTCTCGAAACTCTCTCGAATTAATCGAACCTGACCCAATTCCGAACATCGGACAGTTTACGTGAACGTTATATCGTAACGCCATCTAGAGTTAGGCGTGCTACTAATCGAATGAGACAGTTCGTCTAGTCGTACTAACTCTCTTTTTTATTATGTCAGTTAATTATTGTATATTGATAATTAGTATGATCAAGTAGCCAAAACTCTGCTTCCCTTTTATTTAAACCTAACCCGAAATGGTTACCAACCGTGCCTGTTAGAGGTGGAAATATGCTAGTAGCACGCCGATCTCTAGGTGCGTTATCGTATAACGTTCACCTAAATAGCTTAACTGATAAGTTCTTAAAGAACGGAACCGGTTTTAAGATGTGGATGATTTTTGAAGTTAAAACGTCTTTAGCCGCGTTAAGCGATTTTCAGTAGGGAAAACACTTATGGGTTCACGTCACCGACATGCTAGTGACGTGTTGCGCCAGACTGGCGACACCAATTGTATTTTAAATGAAATTGTGTTTTAGATAATCATTATTTTAATTGTTTAATTGTAGAATTACTGTGCAGTACAAGTGTGAGTACTTAATACGTTAATATTTTTAATAAAGAAAACAAATCACAACAATTGGTATCAATATTTGCTTTGAACAATTTGATATTATTTATTTTTCTAATAAATATTATTTATTTTTCTTTAATCTCTGCAATACATGGTGCAATGAATATTTCATAGTGGCTTAGGAGTTACCTTAGTAGCGTGGTAAAACAGATTTCTAGTTATTCGATAGTATTTTTGTCGCGGATTTTAAAATTAAAAATTCTATAAAATGTTATAATGAATTTAATTTCTCAAAATTATTGTTTATTGGTTTAAATTGTCAGAAATAAAATACGTATTTTGTTATTTTTTGCAAAATGATTATTTATAAACTTATATCATTCAATTTCTCCATTAGAACTTCTCCTTTAGATCCTACGTAAAAAAATACATTTAAATAACGATTAATTAAAAAAATTAAAAAAAGCATAGTTATTCTAAATTTTCAAGTTTACACTTCGGTTTCACAAGTCTACACTCCTAGTAATCGAACGGGATATAGTCCGTCTAGTCGTACTATCTGAATTTAATAATACAGTTAATTATTGTATAGAAATATTCTGATTATGTGATTAGGATAATGAAGAAATTACCGAATGCATAAAGATTAGAAGATATAATCATTTATGTCAAGATGCCCAAGATTTATTTTCTGAAATAAAAAAGAAAATATTTGGAATATTTTCTCTTAACCTAACTTACATAATATTAAGAAGTCAATGGCAACCAAAACCGAAGAATAAGGACGTTGTTTAAAAATTTCGAAAAAGTTTAGCCAATGACTGTAATAGAAATGCTACTTTTTGACCGTTACCGTAATGAACCAAATACCTCTTCTGCAATTTTTTGCCTCATTTAGAATGTAGTAGAAAATAGAAAAGTAAAAAAGACAATCGAGGAAAACAGTTGGGTCAGTTCAGACACCTGCTTTGAATGAGAGAGGGGAATCCAGTAAAAGAAAATTCCATTTATGTTAAAGATGCAAAATGGAGAGGAAGACCGAAAAAACCTGACACTAGGAAAGTGGACAACTTCTAGCGGCAAAAGGAAACTTTGAAACAAAGCTGTGAGAATGACAGGCAACGATTTTGTAAAGCAGCACACATCGACACTTAGCGAGACACTTAAGTTGAGGCGCAGCCACCGCAGGTGAAGCAGGCTGACTCACCATAGATTTCTCTAAAGCAAACGAACAATTGGACCTGCGCACATTTAACCGCAGGGTGACGTAACTGAGTTCCTGCGTCATGTGGCCCTGCCAACGCAGCCAACAAGTTATAGTTGTCATTACGGTTTTTGAGCTGCTACAGTATGGATGAACAATAATTGATTCTGTGCAAGTATGAAAAGTGTTTTATTATACAAGTAATTTTCATTAGATGCATACAAAACTGAAGATAACGATGTGAAAAGAGGTGTCGATTATTGTTGGCCATTATTGTTAATATAATGATATACAAAACATAAAGTAGTGATGGAAACATTCGTCCACTTTTTTTCGACAAAAATTTAAGGCAAACATTTTTAGATTGTGTTGGTTCTTTGATTGTGCTGGTTGATAAAGTTGATATTTTTGTACTTTCCTCTTGCAAAGCACTTTCCTTGCCATGGTACACTACCTATTTCGTTTGAAAATTTACTAATGTCCTTTGACTTCTGTTTGATGGAACTTGATGTAATTGGTGTATTTTCGTCAATCGTGAGTTCATTAAAATAAGTTGTTTGTTTCTCATCAAATTCACAGATAATGCAACAGATAAGCATGATATTATATTCTCATTTGAAAGTAGAGGTATAGGTGCTGGAAGTTGTAATGTCAACAGTTTTCAGCCTTTCAACATTTTTGTTGCTAAAACACTCGAAGCAAATATGCTGCCATCGATAAATCTTCCCTTTGACACTATATAGATCGTTATCGTGATCACGTCAACAACGGCTATTAAATCAACTGAGAAACTTTTTTATAATTGAACAATTAGGATCTTGACTTTCCGGGCTTCTTAATCACCACATGTTTTCAATCAATTGGCCCAAAGCAGTGTGGCAATTGACATCTTTCTTCAAATTCATCAGCAGTTGATAGTCACATGTGTTCTGTAGGTTCCGGCATATATAATGGTTGCATACAATCCTAAGTTGTTGATCTTCTTCTTTCACAATGTTAGAAACCGCCTGGTCACCCATTTTATAACTAGGATTGACTATTTATGTATAATACGGAATAATAAATAAAAACAAATGTTATTGAAAATGGTTTTAAAATATTCTTTGCGATGATCGATATACTTTTTCATACGTTTGAACCAATTTTTATAGCACTTTTTCCACTCCGATTGAGGTATGTCCAAAACGTGCAGTTTGAACGCACCAACCGCTTCTTCTGCCCTCGAAAATCGTTGACCACGAAGTTTATTTTTGACGGATGGAAGAAAAATAAATCATTGGGTGTCAAATCGTGACTGTACGGTGGATGACCCATCAATTCGATGTTTTGATCGGCCAAATATTGAGTTGTTCGATGTCTGACAGTTCGCGTTGTCGTGGTGAAGAATGATCGTGCTTCGCTGGTTGTTTTTTCTTATTTCTTTAAAGACCTTTGTGAAACAAATGGTTGTGTACCATACAGAATTGACCGTTCTACGATTCTCTAGTAGTAGAGCAACCACATGGTCATTTATCCCAAAAAAAAAGGCGACCATTTGCTTCGAAGTGCTTAAGCCATCAACTTTTGTTGGGTTTGGCTTATTTTGAAAGACCTATACAGCCGACTGCCATTTACTTTCGGTCTCATACGCATATATTCAAGATGTCACCTGTATGTTATACTCGGCTTTTGACGCACCACCATTTTATTTTTTGAGCATTTCTTTGCATCAATCGACACGAGCCTTTTTTCAGCGTGTGGATTCTAACGTGCACAAATCTTTGTCATGGTTAAATCTTCATGTAATATCTTGTGTATGCTTGTCATACTAATGCTCAGGGATGCCTCAAACCCACGGTATGTCACATGACAATCTTGCCTTATCAGTTCGCGCTCAGTATGAATGTTTTCTTGCACAACAACAAAACGAAATTTCTTGCACCGTGAGCGAACGATGGCCACGATTGAATTCACTAAACTAGTGATATACAGTGATTTCAGATGGTGCTTCTTCGCCAAAAGTCGAAGTGAGTTGATCAATACACTGTTGTTGAGATAATCCACGTCGAAAGTCGTAGTAAATCATCGAGACCTTTCATCTAAACTCTCGAGTTAAAGCGAATTCACTATAATGTAGGCACTTTTCCCTTTCGTTTTTAATAAAATCATATAAGCCAGCATTTCATTCTCAAACTCAGAATCTCTTCATCATCAGAATTTGATTCAGAACTCAAGCACAGACTCTCAATTGCTAATTTAATTGTTTTTTTTACAAAACTTAACCACCGCTCAGCGTATGGTAGTAAAAACTGCGTACAATGGGCTAAAGAGCTTCAGCAGGTTTTCTTGCGCCACTACAGCCACGTTACCCTGAGTCACCTCACCTCACTTCACGTTTCCAACTTGCGCCTAGCCTTAACGGTGCAGAAGAATCCAGATATGTAACTTATATATGTAAATATGTAACTTACTTATTAGGCCCTGAACTTTATTTTCGGCCTCTAGATTTCATTGACTATAAAACTATATCGAATCCAATGTTTTTCTCGTCATATAGCTATTTTATAGCACCACCTTTCAACTTGAAAACGAGATATAATATACGAACCAACTGTGAATATATACAGAAAAATTAGTTATAGACGCGATGTCATTCGCAACATATGAGGCACTGCCTTCTTTTTACTTTTCAATTAAAAAAAATACTGCGGAAGTTCAGAATATGATCTGTATGACTTTAGGAAACAATGTTGTTTCGTACAGTCATTATATTGGAAGCACTGTTGGAAGAAAAATTTTGTTCTATCCTGCTAAAGCTCAGAGAGGAACTCGGAGTAACACAGCAAGTAATTTCTAAAGTTTCTACAAGCTATAGAAAATTTAAAAGGAGAGTCGTTGGGTCCCCTATGAACTTAGAATTGCGAATAATCGAGCACGTTTTGATTTTGTTGCGTCTCCAGATTCAAGAAAAATGTCTTCCTGCCAAAGATTGTGGCCTGTGACGAAAAGTGGAATTAAAACCAAAGAGGTGAAACTCGTGGGTTAATCCTAGTGTGTCATGAACAAGTGTGCTCAAATGGTCACTACTGATCATTAGCAGCAACAACTGATTCGTGTCAATGACACTGTGGAGGAAAAAAGGCCTTGTACTGGCAAGGAAAAAAAGGAGGCCATTTTTCTTTACGATAACGTGCGGCCCTATATAGCAAAAAGGACTCTGGAAACGATCACCCAGATGAGCTGGAAGATTTTATCGCTGCAGGCGTATTCTCCAGATTTGGTCTCTTCGAATATTCATGTCCTCCAATGTCTGCAGCATCATCTGGTTGACACCTGCTTTACATCTCTTGATGAGGTTGAAAAACATCCCAATGACTTCATCGCATCAAAATCAGCAAGTTTTTCTCGATTTGGGATTCAACAGTTGTCTGAAAGGTAACGGAAATGTATAGAAAGTGATGGAGATTACTTCGAAGATTAGTTTTGTATTATTTTATTTCATAAATAAAAGTCAAAGGTAGTTAAAGAGGGGTGAGAATTAAGTTGAGGACGTAACATTTACATCTGTTCTGATATATATTATTACGTAAGTTCTGATATGTAGAATTTGGTACTATGACTATTAAATAGTCAGAATGTGTAGATTAAACAGAAAGTGAGATCTGCGGAGCAAGAAAAAGTTGTTGGTTATAAAGACAATGCATGTCCTAGCGGATATTTCAAGTAACTCTCAATTATTCGCAGTTTCAATTATTTCGTTGGCGATTTTGCTTTCTGACATTACTCACATTCTATTTAATAAAGGACTGGAAGTTTTTCTTTTTGTGTAACGTTAATTTATCACCTGTGCATCGACGACCTCTCACATTACCCTGCTCTTTTGACTGTGTCCCAGACAAAACCACACACTGCACGAGGCTTAATCCAAACATACGCTTTCAATTAATATACTGGCAGCTTTGCCTCCATAAATGTAGTACGTTAATTAATATGTTCACTTTTGAAACATTGTTTGCCGGGTTCGTATAATTTCTAAAATGAATTATTCGCTGTTTTAGAAGCTCAGTTACATAATTAGTTTAACCGGTGTTTTATAAATACTTTTGAATTTTATTGTTTTCTTTTCACCTTCTCTTGTAAACTACTATTCTTATATACATTATTACAAATTATATTATACGAGTTGGGACAAGTGGTAGGTTACTGTTTTTTAGTCAACGCCCTGTGGTAAATTATTCTGAAAAGATTTATAATAAATTAACTGGGTGTGAACTATGAGCTAACTTAAATTAACATAAAACTAACTATACGAGGGTTGCTATTTATGTATCCAAAATTGGCAGCAATGATTTGCTAGGCGTCATTTGACAAAGTAAATTTTGACATTGTTTACTAAATACGTACTCAGAACGTTTGGTCATACGGACATTATTTGTGTGGTTTGATGACAGGAAAATTTCATCTCAGTTATAAAATGGGATATGTCACTGGTTGAGTGAATTTAATCGTGATCGTCGGTCGTTCATGAACGAATTTAAAGAAGGTCGTCCAAAATCGGTTGTTGTGTCAGAAAACATCCATACTGTGCGCGAACTGATAAAGCAAGATCGTCATGTGACATACCGTGAGATTGAGGCATCCTTGGGAATTAGTTTAACAAGCATACATAAGATTTTACAAGAACCTTTTACCGTGAAAAATATTTGTGCGCGTTGGATTCCGCATAATTTGACAATTGCTCAAAAAAGGCTCCTGACAATTGGTGTAAAAAATGTTTTAAAAACTCAACTCAATATTTTACCGGTAAAAAACATTGAATTGATGAGTCATCCATAGTACAGTCCTGATTTGGCACCCAATGATTTCTTTTTGTTTCCGTCCATGAAAAATAAAATACGTGGTTAACGATTTTCGACGCAAAAAGAAGCAATTGATGCTTTTAAAATGTGTGTTTTGGAGACACCTGAATCGGAAACGAAAAAGTGTTATGAAAATTGTTTCAAACGTATGCAAAAGTATATCGATCATCGCGGAGAATATTTCGAAAAGCAATAAAACCTTTTTCAATGATAAATATTTGCTTTTATTTATTATTCCGGATACGTAATAGTAACCCTCGTATAACTAATCAATTTATGCGGGTACTGTTGTCTAATAAATTTAATGTCAGTTCGTTAGGGTGCTTGACAAGACGGTTCGGATACCGTTCATTGAATTGTACAGTCGTTTATATCACTGTAGGAATTTTAATTTTAAATTACAATAGAGGATTTTATTAGAAATATAGCAGGAGACGACGATAATTGTTCTCAGTACCTTAGATTGGAATCTCTCGATGATCGCTAAATTGGTATTTGAGGCAAAACCCTACAGCTGAATCCCATAGATCCATATGGGACGAATAATGACATTGTATTCCAGGAATATATTTCTAAACGATAACCGTGACTTACTTTCAAGTGTAGTGTTTTCTGATTTTTTTTGTCCAAATTTAGACCCAGATATTTTGCCAGATTTCTGGTATATCGCTATGACTTTATGAAATATATATTGGCTGATTTGTCTTACTTTATTTTCACTTTCTTTTTATTTGATGAACTTTGAACTGAAGAGCTTGTGTAGCAATGCCTCGATTTTGATGTTTGACAACAATTACCTTGTCATCGGCAAAGGCAGCTGTAAGACTGTGCTCGTCGATTTGCAAATCAGCAGAATAAAGTATGTACGGAATGGGCCCAGTACATTTCCCTGTGGCACACCTGCGTTTATTGGATGAATGTTTGTTGTATAATCGTCATATTTCACATGGAAAAATCTATCTTCTAGATATGATTTGATGAGATAATAAAGAGTGTGTGACAAAAATGTTTTTTAACTTATACAGTAAGTCGGGCGCCAGACCTTGTCGATCACCTGATTGACGAGAAGAAAGGCGACATTACTTTTTATGCCGTAATTTTATTTTCCTTATATTTGTGACAGTTTGGGATTAGCTATTATGTGCAGTGCAGAGGTGCAAGCTTTATTATGTATAAAACAAAAAAAACTTTATTATGTATAAAACTGGCTAAAAAACGTAGAGAAATTCTTGTAATTTACATTAAGAAATAATTTAATTATTGTAAGTCAAGGTAAATTTGGACGAAAATATATATAAAGTCGTTCGGCGTCTTATAAAACGATAATTTATCGTTTAGTCAAGAAATTTTAAGAATTCGGTACATCAGAACTCCTAGAACAGTCTCCAGAAGCGTCGATTCGATGACGTTGTGCAAAATTTGGAATATCTTCGCGCAATTTAAGCCAGATTTTGAAAAGTACTTTGTACATGTTTCCCTATAAGATTGTTCAAGACCTGTTGTCTACAGACAATAATAAGAGATTAGAGTGCTGTATGCCCTCATAAATCACTTCCATAAAATTGACAATTTTCATTTAAAATTAATCATAACCGATGAAGCTCATTTTCATCTAAGTGGTCAACTGAACAAACAATATAGCAGTTTCTGGGCAAGAAATAATCCCCGTCACATTCATCAAACACGATTTCATCCAGTTAAAGTTACAGTATGATGCGATATTCATGTTCAAAACATCATTGGATCATGTTTTTTGAAGACGATAGTGGAAATGCTGCTTTAGACAAAGATGAATGCTATAGACACGTGATTTAAAACTTGTTGGTGCCTTAATTGAGCCAGTAGGGTTTTAATCATTTTGATAGAAGTTTTTTGAATAGTTCCGATATATAGGCAAGAAAAATGACGCAAATTTGTTCCGTATTTGACGATAGATGTAAAGAGGTCATAAGTAAAGTTTTGATGTTGTTGGACGTAAAAATGTGTTATGTGGCTGACTTTTAATAATTTTGTTAGGCATCAAACATGGCAAAAAATAAGAAGCATTTTTCACATATTACGATTTTTTATTTCCGAGAAGGTAAGTGCTGCATATGGTGAGGGTACGGTTACGATTCCATGTGGCGTACTTCATTCGACGATTCCGTGACGCAATATAGCACTTTCTAGATGACCAGCCGAAGCTGCTAGCAATGGAGTTTTGGCACTCATTGAAAGGAAACTGGAAAGATTAGAGAAATTCTTGAAACCAACTAAATTAACGGAGAAAACATTTATAGACTGAATTTCTGCTTGCGATTCTCTTCAATGAAGCGTAACAAAATCGATAATTTTTAATGATTGTTGGCTTAAGATCGATAAAGGATTGTGTATGATAATATTAAGCTTAAGAGATCATGGTGTAAGTCAGAAAATGCTCCTCCAGCCAGCACATAAGCTAATTTATATCCGAAGAAAGTTACGTTATTCATTGTTTTACAGCATCATTCTAGTTATTTAATAGTCACACCTTGTAAATATAGAAGATGTAAGTATCTCTACATAATATCGAACATTTATTGTGGCCGCCTATGTGATACTTATGTAATGAAGTGATTTTTTTATATTTTAAAAATATAATATATTGAGAATATACTGGCAAAAGGGAAAATAAAAATATTAAATATTGACGGAGTTATCGCACATAGAGTCGAGCGTACCGGAGCCGGCATATCGCTACCCAGACAGCTTAATCAGCATCTCGGACTCTGAGATGCCCAAACGAAAGAGTGAGTGGGTCACTGCCTAATACAGACAGAGAGCGAATAGTTCTGCGAATATACAGTATTTAACCGATGTTAGCATGACGAATGAGCTCTGAGGGGTTAGGCCGTTAGGCTACTACGCATACAAACCTTAGTTGCTGAGCTTTAAATATCGGCAGGTAAAAACCTAAAATTCTATTACAATATGATCTTATCTATTACCAGGGTGTTTTGGAAATTTAGCTGGTCATTCGTGATTATTATATGACCATTTCTTAAAGATATTTTTATTTCCAATATTTCTAGTAGGTCTAATTTTTTACTTTCCTTTTCTGAATATGATAATTTAATATGGTTTATATCTATATAATGATTATTTTTAATATGATGTGTAGACATATCTTTTTTATGTCGTTATATAATATTGCTAGAAAAAATTCTACAAAAAGAGATTATCAAGGTAATTAATTTACAGATAAATAAGGAGAAAGTTTCGGACCAAGTACAAGTGATAGTGCAAGTCTATTTATGGGTATAGTGCAAGTATAATTATTGGTACATATAACAATTTTCGCCAGAACCACCGATGAGGCACGAGTAACGAGACAATTGAAGGAGTCTTTTCGAGACAAAAGTAGTTCGTATAGCCCGAAAACAGCAGCAGATTGAAAAAAACTAGCTTTTCTACGACGCTGAAATTTTGTTATATGCACCTAGGATCGCTGATTCATCGGTAAGTCACTAAAACTAGTCGTCTTATAGTACTAAAAATTTAAATGTGATTATTTCGAAACTGTGTTTTCAAAAATTGCTCCCTCTGTAACTCAAAAAGTTATTGATCGATTTGGTTAAAATTTTGAGCGGCTTTTCTCTGTATTATTATCGGAATGATGTACATACAGTTTTAAATATATCGTGTAAATAGACTACTTTTTGTATAAACTTAAATAAAAAACCAAGATTAATATCTAAATTTCCACTATATTTAAAACTTGTACGTATGACAATTGTTTCGACAAACAGTGTCTTTTTCAAATACACACTAAATGAAACTAACAGTAAGAAAAGCAGTTTCTATCTAAACTAATCTAATAAAACCATAAATGATGATAGTGGGAGTCCCGCGTCTCAATGTCTAGAGTAATATAAGTTTAACAAGGGTGAACCATTCAAGTCTACCTGATCATTAAATAAAATACCCAGATTTTTTCTTTTATTAATTTCTAGGCTCTCTAAAAGATTTAGTTTTTTAGATTTATTTTCGTTGTGCAACATTTTGAAATTATCGTTGAAAGTGTGATTTTCTAACATTAAGTGATTGGCATAATGAAAATTATTCTGTTCTTTAATATAACTTCTTTTATGTTCATTAAGCCTGGTGGAAAAGGATCTTCCTGTTTGTCCAACATAGACTTTTGGACAAGAACCGCACTCAATTAAATAAACTCCTGATTTATGAAGTTTGTTTGTTTAACTTTTAATGTTTTTTATTAAGCGTCCAAGACTATGGTTTGTTCTGAATGCAATATTTATATCGCTTGTTTTTGACAAATATTTAGAAATTAATTTGGTGACTTTTCCTGTATATGTAATTGTTTTGTATGCGGTGTTCTTGACTTTATTGACAGGATATATTAAATTAATGGTATTATTATAACATTTTTTATTAATTATTTTATTTATAATGTTTGGGTCCATAACCATTATTCACTGCGATCTGTTTGATGACATTCAATTCTTTGTTATAGTTATCTATTGACATTGGGGTATTTATTAATCTGTGTATGAATGAATTAAAGGCTGCCATTTTTTGAGAATAAGGATGACAAGACTTGTTATGTATAACTAAATCTGTGTGAGATAGCTTATGATAAATTGCAAAATCATGTTTATTCTCTTTTCTTGTAACTGTTAAATCTAAAAAGTTAATACTGTTGTTTGGTTCTTCTTCAACTGTAAAATGAATGTTCTTTTGTAAAGAGTTTATATAAGTTAGGAATTGATTTAGTTGTCTGCCAGTACCCGTGAAACAAATTATGTCATCAACATATCTATACCAGTAAAGTGATGATTTGAATAGCTGATGTTGACATATCCTATCTTCTAAATTATCCATAAAAATTTCCGCCAGAAAGGACTTAAAGGGTTCTTCATTATCAAACCTTCTTTCGAAAAATAAAATCTGTTATCAAACTCAAAATAATTCTGAACCAAAGTAATTGATAGTAGGTCTAAAATTTCTTATTTTATGATTGAATTAACGTTATTTTTAATTAGTAATTTGTCCACTAATCTCATTACTTCGTATGGTGGTATACTAGGGAATAAATTTTATACATCGAAAGAAATTAGTTCAGATTTTTTGGGTAAATTAATATCTTTAATTTTATTGAAAAATTTGGGTATTTTACTTAATGATTAAGTAGACTTGAATGGTTCGCCCTTGTAAAACTTATATTACTCTAGACATTGAGACGCGAGACTCCCATTATCATCATTTATGGTTTTATTAAATCAGTTTAGGTAGAAACTGCTTTTCTTACTGTTCACTTCAAATTCCATTTATGATCGTATTTCAAATTTTCATCTGATAAAACCCTTACAATGACTACAAGATACAATAATTACAATATTAGGAATACTCTACCACCCAACCAAACATCAATACTCTCTGCCAAGTTACGGTTTGTAGTGATGAAATACATTACCATTAACTTACATTTTTCTAGCACCTTTCAATTTATTAACAATTTCCTAATAATCCCACTAGACTGATAACAATTTACCTAGCTCATCACGCTTACTCAATTGCCTTTTGCACTCAATGTTACTGATAAACACACAATTTATAATCACAAACCATCTAATGTTATAAAAATAAATCATATGAGTTTTCTTTCAGTGACACATCATTCATGTGATGCATTATATGAAATAAATTTAATTTAAATCATAGAAGAGTATAGTTTTCTGGTTATTTTATCTTGCGCATCAAGATATTGAAAAAATGGAATTCTCCACATTCATCATTGGTGGTATCACCATAGTATCATTAGATGTGATCATTTGATTTGTCAAATACGTTTATATTGTTTGTACAATACTGTTTGTCGAAACAATTGTGATACATACAAGTTTTAAATATAATGGAAATTTATATACAAATTTTAGTTCATTTATTTAGAATTTATTAAAATTTTCATCAAGTATCGGCTACCTCCGTTAAATAAATTTAAAAAACTGACAAACAAGTATGAGCATATCACAACGAAAAGTAAAGAGTAAATGTTGTTGTTGAAAAAGCACCCAAGAAAATTGGCCGTTTTCTTTCAATTTACCCTTAGTTTATCTTATGATTAAAAAGGTCGACTCCTGTTGAACGCCAAAATTAAGCTGACCGAGCTTATTAGAAGCCAGGTCCAAAAACGAGGGAACAAAAACATTTCCCTGGCTATACGATTACCCCGTTCCCCACTTTACTGTTTCCTCAGTCGTCGACGTCCCACCCTTTCACCTCCCATCACTGCTAAATCCTTCCCCTCCCATTTCACTGCCAGACCACCGGCAACTTCCGTCCGCAGGTCGAACTCTAACCTCGAAATAAAAGTAAATCTAATGACGCCCCGAGCAAAAGCACTTAACAGTAAGTTCTCCGGTGGAAAACGTGCTCACCGTCCGAGATCTTAGTTGGCCATTCCAGGCCGACGTCGGCGGTAATTCGATTTGCAGCAGGCCATGCCAGATGGATCGGAAAGACAACGGAGAATCGCAAACGCGTCCGGCCAACCTTTGAGATCGTATTTTGTTTTCGGTTTGTTGTTGGTAGGAGGAGAAGGTGGAGATTAGGGGGAAATAGAAGTGGAGTTGAAGGTTTGCGGTAGAAATTATCCGACTTCTTACACACTGAATTGCGAACATTGTTTTATGATAATTTAATAAACAAAAATGTTGTTCGGATAAATAAGCAAATATGCCATTAATGGGGAAATCCCTTTAGACGCCTTAAAATGAATCATATTTCAAAAGTATTTTTAAAGGTGATAAAATAACTGTATTATTTTAAAGTTTTAACATCATTTTAATTGATCTTTGAAGAGTATAAAATTATTATTATTATTTTTTATATAAAATAGGATATCAATAATTTTTGTTTCGGGCGTCTCTGGCGAGAGGTCCAAAAGTGCTGCACTCGTCACTCTTTTTTTATTCATCTGAAACACAAAGAAAAACATTTCGTTCTGTTTCTGATATATGCATGCGAGAGATAAACCTATAAAACTATACAAAAAAGAATTAATTAAAAATTTAGTACGCTTTAAAATAAAAAATGTTCAAAGTTTATATTTTTAACTGAGGTAGCCGATACTTGATGGAAATTCATTTTAAATAGAAAACCAAGATTAATATCTAAATTTCCAGTATATTTAAAACTTGTACGTATGACAATTGTTTCGACAAACAGTGTCTTTTTCAAATACACACTAAATGAAACTAACAGATCAGAAGAGATTCAAAGTTATTGCCGAGGAAACGATCACCCTGTTGAGGTATGACCTGGGATGAAAAGTGAATCTTCTACTATAATCCAAAGTCAGTCATCTACCAGTACGGGAAAACCAAATATCCACGCCCAAAAGGAGTTTTTGTTTATATGGTGGAATCAGCTGGGCTTCATACATTATGACATACTTTAATCTAGTCAAACTGCTACTGCTAATAACGGTCAGCAGTGATCCGTGTTAGTGATGCCATGGAAGAAAAAATTCCTTATATAGGCAAGGGAAGAAGGGAAGTTATTTTGTTTCAGAAAAAGACACGATCACATACAACAAAAAGGATTAAAAATGATCATTGATTTGAAGATTTCAGAGCATACAGCGTATTCTCCACACTTCCCCTTCGGATTTTCATATTTTTCGATCCCTCCAATATTACCTAGTTGATAGATGCTTAACATCTCTTGAGGAAGTCGAAAAAAATGTCAATGACTTTCCAACATCAAAATCAACAAGTTTTTTTCGATTTGGGATTTGACTGCTGCTTGTAAGGTATCGAAAGTGTATAGAAAGCGAGGGAGATTACTTCAACGATTAAGTTTGTTCCGCTTTTTTCATAAATATATAATATTTCATTACATAAAGAAATGTGTATGAGTTTTATTTATGCCAAAAAAACTTCAGCTTTATTTTGATAGCCCATTGTTTGTATTTCTGGAATGCAAATGAATCAGCATGATCATTAATAGTGGACTCATGGAGTTTATTACGAAGTATATACTTTCTTTACCTTTTTACTAGACAAAATTTTTATCGAAAGCAATATACCCACAATAAATTATTTGCACTTACCTCAGATTATAATACATTAAATATAATCTTAAAATCGATTAAATAACAACTCCTATGCGAGATAAGCGCTATCTTTTATATAAGCAAATAAGTTTTCTTAATAAGATAAGATTGTATTCCTTATCCTTCATATAAACATATATTATATCAACATAGAAGGGCAAAACAATCATATAATAAAACATTTTATGGTTTATTTTTGAGTAGTAAGAAATAAACATCAATATTTTATATATTTTTATAAATAAAAATTTTCAACAATATGCTGCTACGATTAAAAAGTAAGGTGACTTTTAAATATTAGCGAGATTTACGTCTGACATAGCCGTCATGTCCAGGAAATTCAAACGTCTTTTACCATGCTTAAATATTTTTGTTGGCGATTTTTTAAACTGGATTTGTATTTTATCTAAAATGCATTAAGAATGTTTATGTAAAAAAAAATGCAACTAATACAAGGATTTTAGTAATGCTAAAGAATCAGTAAAATATGAACCTATTTGAGAAAGATCTTCCAGGTCAGCCAATAAAGAGAACATCCCTAAAATCACGAATCTTGCACTAATTAATCGCCAATTAAAAATTAGAGACATTGCAGATTATATCACACCAATGCATATCGCAATAATTATTCGTCGATTTTTCGTTAAAAATAACACAAATACCATTTCAAAAGCATTATATTCACCAGATATGGCACTGTGTCTTCTCTGTGTCTTCTTTCAAGTGAAGAAACTACTTGGTGGATGCCAATTGGGGTTGAATGAAGCCATTTTTGAGAATTTGCTGGCCGTTTTGGAGGAAATACCATAAGTTGAGTATAAAAACTGTTTCGAAAGCTGGACAAAACGATAGAATACGTGCATTGCAGCGAAAAAAGATTATTTTGATAGAAACAAAATATATTTGGATGAATAAATAAATATTTTGTGTTTTATTTAAAAAATCACCTTATTTTTTGATCATAGTACCATTTTATTAACCAGACAGAATAAATTTGCTGAACTATATTAATTCTAGATAAGTATTTAGTTGCATAATTGACGAAATATATTGTATTTTAAAAAGGAGGTAAATCAATTTATTATTAACAGCATTTTCTTTTTGCAAATTATAATTTTTTTTATAAGAAACGTTTGCCTGTTATTTGCCAGCTTAGTAAGTCTTAGTAAATGAAATAAAAATAAAAGACAATGAATTAAATTAACTCAGTTTAATAGTAAATCTTAGAAAATTAAAATTCTTAAATCAAAGGAAAAATTAATATTCTTCAGTGCCCTCTTCTTCGTCATGGGCGAAATCAGCTGCAATTTCTTCATAGTCCTTTTCTAGAGCTGCCATGTCTTCCCGGGCTTCATTAAATTCTCCTTCTTCCATACCTTCGCCGACGTACCAGTGCACGAAGGCTCTCTTGGAAAACATAAGGTCAAATTTGTGATCTAAGCGAGCCCAGGCTTCTGCAACTGCAGTGGTGTTGGCCAGCATACAAACAGCACGTTGGACTTTAGCCAGATCACCACCAGGTACCACAGTAGGTGGTTGATAGTTGATACCCACTTTGAATCCAGTTGGACACCAGTCGACAAACTGGATGTTGCTTTTTGTTTTCATGGCAATGATAGCTGCGTTGACGTCTTTTGGTACGACATCACCACGATACAGTAAACAACAAGCCATGTATTTACCATGTCGTGGATTGCATTTTACCATCTGATTCGCTGGTTCGAAGCAGGCGGCTGTTATGTCGGCTACAGAGAGTTGTTCATGGTAAGCTTTATCGGCTGAAATAACCGGTGCATAGGTTGCCAAAGGGAAGTGGATTCTGGGGTATGGTACCAAGTTGGTTTGGAATTCCGCCAGGTCTACGTTGAGGGAGCCATCAAATCGCAAAGATGCGGTGATGGAGGAAACTATCTGGCCGATGAGTCTGTTCAAGTTGGTGTAAGTAGGACGCTCAATACCCAAATTAGAGCGGCAGATGTCGTATAAAGCTTCGTTATCTACCATGAAGGCACAGTCAGTATGTTCCAGAGTGGTGTGGGTTGTCAAAATGGAATTATAAGGCTCAACCACCGCAGTTGAAACTTGTGGTGCGGGATAAATAGCAAATTCTAGTTTAGATTTCTTGCCATAATCAACAGATAACCGTTCCATCAACAAGGAGGTGAATCCTGATCCGGTACCACCACCAAACGAATGGAATACCAGGAAACCCTGAAGCCCAGTACAATTATCTGCCAGTTTTCTGATACGATCAAGTACCAAATCAATTATTTCTTTTCCAATCGTGTAATGACCTCTGGCGTAGTTATTAGCAGCATCTTCTTTTCCAGTGATGAGCTGTTCTGGATGAAATAGTTGTCGATAAGTACCAGTACGAACCTCATCAACAACGGTCGGTTCCAAGTCAATAAACACTGTACGGGGTACGTGCTTTCCATTTCCAGTCTCGCTGAAGAACGTGCTGAAACTGTCATCAACAGAACCAGCCGCCTTGTCGGATGGCATATGACCGTCAGGTTGGATACCGTGCTCTAGACAATACAATTCCCAACAGGCATTTCCAATCTGGACTCCGGCCTGGCCAATATGAACGGAGATACACTCACGCTAAAATTAACAAAATTCAGATATTAGTCATATTCACAAAACTAAACTGATCTAAAAATATAAATGACCGTCCTTATATCTAATCAGTATTTATTTTTAGCTCAGGTGTAATAAATAAATCAAACTGTAGCAAATTTTCTAAATATGATGAACGAAGAGAACGCACGTTAAAAAATAATAAAATCCCTTACCATGATGATGTCTTTGTTGTTGCTGCTGAATTGGAGGTAATTTTAGGATAACAGGTGTTCAAGCAAGCCGGTGATGTAGCCTGCCAAACGCACTCGTAACGAATGAGGTTATCAGTCAACGTAATAGACTTTATATTTTATATTTTATCTGTTTATCTCGCAAGTGCTATGATGTCATATTTCAAATGGAACCGTTTATCACCTAAAATAAAACAGCAATTTTTGATGCAAGTGAAATTTAAAGCAAACGAAACAATGCTACTACAAATATAATGTAGGCAAATAAAATACTGGGAAGTGTGGTAAGTTATGAATGCTTTCGACGTACATTTACAATAGAGAGCAAAACGAAAACAATACTATGAAAAATATAACTTTTGAATTAATTTTGTACATCATTATATAATATATTATAATTACAGTATTATATAGAGATTTATTGAAACTTGATTTTTTTATGTTGAATTATTTTAAGGTGGTAATATTTGTCACCAGAAATAATATTAAAATTTTGCCCTAGATCTGTCATCGAGATTTGTTTTTTTTTTTTTCTTATTTTCTATGCTTCCTGCCCAACGAAAAATATTTTAAAAATACTTTTTAAACACAATTGATTATTTAAAGAAATTATTTTCGTTGTTTGCATTTTATCAAGAATATTTTTCAAAAAAATGCGACATGCGCTTTTTTCTTCTTTCTTTTTCCATGGTATCTGCTGCGATTGAATCATTTATTTATTTACTTTGGGTTCAAAATCATGTAGAACTGGTTAAATCTTATGTTTGTTTTCGTTATTACTTATAAACTGTGTGTATAATTCAAAGAAAAAGATTATTTAGAAAAACTGAAAAAAAAAAAATAAACGTGTGTAGAAATTAAAAAAAAAGTGTTATATAGTGATATTAGAAAAATATATAATAAGTAGATCCATCTATAGGTAAGTTATTATAACACTCTGTACTTCTGCGTGGCATGAATCAAATCAGATGATATACTATTACGATCGAAAAATCAGGCGACTTTTAAAAATTCGCGCACTTTACTTTATAATTATTAATTAATTATTACATATTTATAAAAAGTAACGAAGTGACCTCGTTATTATTAGAGTGATTCGACTGTGTTTCGATTTGTGTTTGCATGTAAATATATACAGTGGGAGACAAAAGTATTGGCATAGCACATTTTATTTTAAATAAAAATATATAATTCCAAAATACAAACGTAAAAAAATTTCATTAGTTGTTTATTTTATACCTTCCACCAAAATCTAAATTCTATGCAAAAAAAATTGTTAAACTCAAATAAAATAGATAAAATAAACATAATGTTAAAAGTTGAATGGACAAAAATATCAGCAAAGACACCTAATGAAAGAACCATATATAAAATTAATAATTTGTAGGAAGTCCTTTTCTCTTGATAACTTCTCTTAAACCTTTTGGCATGGAGTGAACTAGTTTTGGAGTAATTTCTTCCCTTGAGGGCGTCTATTCTCATAGAAGAATTTCCTTCAATAGACTGTTCAAAATGTGTTTTCTGATCCGCTTTTCTAGATCATTTCACCAATTTTTTATAGGAGTCAGGTCAGGTGACTGAGGAGGGGTTTTTAACTGATATGGCACGTTATAATCGCTATCCATTGTTTTACTATATATGCTGTATGTTTTGAATATTTGTCTTGTTGAAAACAGAAACTGTTGCAATATTCAGCTTTTCAGCACTTTGTCGTAGATTATTTTTTAAATATTTAAATAAACGGTTTTGTTTATTATTCCATCAATGAAGGCACGACTTCCAACGCTTCCTGCAGCCATACATCCCCATACTCGGAAACTTCCACCCACATGCTTAAATGTTTGATGTAAATTCTTTAATTCAAGTTCTGTGTTTTGTTTGAAAATTTGTCTGAAAATATTACTGCTCGTTATTTCAAAGTCATTAGTTTTATCAACATACTGGTTTGCGAACTGCAAGCGCTTTTTTTGGTTGACTTTGTTAATATACGACTTCTTTTTGGCAACCCTTACTCTATAACCAGCACGATGCAGAACTCTCCTTATGAATTTAAGCACTAACACCTTTATTTTCCTGTTCTCTAATCATTGAAGTAATTTCCGACGCTGAGGTATGAGAATCCTTTTTAATTTGTCTAATTATTTCGCTTCTTTCCAATTCTGTAAGTTTAGATGGTTGTCCATGGTTCGTGGCATATTTTGAAAATTGTCGCTATTGTTAAACCTTTTAATAACACTACGAACAATATAACGACTTTTTCTCAGTACTTTCGCACTTTCACAATATGATTTACCGTCACGATGCAGATTTACTATTATTTTTCTTTCAGTCACTGTAGTTTCCTGTCCTTTACGACTACTTCGATCAAATGCACATATCAGAAGGCTACGCAATAGTAATATTCAACCACAATAAATAATCTTTCGTAAGCAGAAACAAATTTTTATTGGCGTCTTACTTTAAAATATTTGATAAACATTTAAGAGTGCCAATACTTTTGTCCATTCAATGTTTGACATTATATTCATTTTAAATTTATATTATCTATTCCATTTGAGTTTAACAATTTTTTTTCTATAAAAAATTTAGATTTTAGTTGAAGGTATAAAATAATTATTTGATTAATTTTTTTACTTTTGTATTTTAAAAATATAAATTTTTATTATAAAAACAATATGCTGTATGTGAATGTATGTAAATTTTAATGGTACAAGTTAGAAAATTTATATTAAAAAAATATGCATTCTAGATACAAACGTAAATAGTGTAAAAAAATCTTTGAATATAAAAGTAACAGGAATGAGCATTGCGTATCTTTATACATATGTAAATGGGGACGGAAACGGCGATATTGAAGCACCAAAGATGCCTGATTGCTTTGGAATTTTGGTATTTGGTGTTAACAACTTCAAAGTTTAATAGTAGATTTGAGCAGTTTTTGTTTGCTTTAATGAATAATAAGTGTACTGGAATACTCTTTTTGTGTGTTCTAGTGTAAATACATATTAATACTTACTATCTTGATAATAAAAACAATACTATAGGAAGTAAGGATAACATACGAAAATATGGTTAGTTGTGAGTCTTGTGGTTAGGTTTGGTCCCTGACACGAAAAAATAAAAATTCAGGAGTGACATTACCTAGGCAAGTCCTTTTAATACGAAATTTGTCAATTATGTAGATACAAAAACGTATTTGGTTTGAGTGATATTTTAAGGTTATGAAGCCAACAAATCGTCTGGTATGCATAGGCGTAGTCAAACTAATATTAGGTAAAATAATATAAATATAATATTATTTAAGGCAGTGATTATCTTTTTTTTAGAACTTAAGTTTTTAACATGTGTTATAAAATGTTTAGTTTTCTGATATACTGGGCATTAAAAATTCAGATTATTTTTTAGTTTCCGTTTGATTCATATAAAACATGTTACACTCATATAAAGAACCTGTAAAATATAACTAACTATAACTTTTTTTTACAATCCTATTTTTTTCCGAAATTATTGTACTACTAAATGTAAACGTTACTTCCATTTTTTTATTTATTATTTTTTATTTCATATTATTAAACTAGTTTATCTTTTTTCAAGGTTTCCCAAAGGTCCAAATAGAAGAACACAGTGGATTAATTTTATTAAAAAACCGGACTTTATTCCATACCGCAGCAGTTTTTTATGTTCCCATCATTTGGCTGAGCCTTGTTTTGATCGAACATCTAAGGTAAAAGTGAGACTACTACCAAATGCTGTTCCAACAATTGAAGTGGACTGTTTAAAATATGTATTTTTTTATCATTTTGATAAACTTCTTTCATAGCATATACTCTTGAAAGTTAGCCTTTTTTTGTTGTTGTGGAAAATGAGTTTATACTCGAGTTTATATCTTCCACTTTAGTGTATTTGCTGACTATTTACACTACAACAATTAATTTTATTTACACTGATTGTGAGAATTTTATGAGAAAGAAATAAAAAAACTGCATTTATAAGCCATCCAACGTGAAGTCGGCGAAAATATGAGTTGTTTAATTGTAGATATGGTTACCTATACTCGACGAGAGAGCATATGTCGGTACCCTGATGAGTCTATCCACCAACAGACGAAACATATGCCTTCCAATGTAAGGGATCGGTGGAGCTCCTTCCTGGTCAAACAACTATCAAAATTCTCATTTTGGCGGAGACGCAGATTATTGTATGTTCCACATGAGATTGTGGAACTCAGCGGTTGGGACTGTTTAACTCCCTCCCTAAAAATATAAATTTTTATTATAAATACAATATGCTGTATGTGAATGTATGTAAATTTTAATGGTACAAGTTAGAAAATTTATATTAAAAAAATATGCATTCTAGATACAAACGTAAATAGTGTAAAAAAATCTTTGAATATAAAAGTAACAGGAATGAGCATTGCGTATCTTTATACATATGTAAATGGGGACGGAAACGGCGATATTGAAACACCAAAGATGCCTGATTGCTTTGGAATTTTGGTATTTGGTGTTAACAACTTCAAAGTTTAATAGTAGATTTGAGCAGTTTTTGTTTGCTTTAATGAATAATAAGTGTACTGGAATACTCTTTTTGTGTGTTCTAGTGTAAATACATATTAATACTTACTATCTTGATAATAAAAACAATACTATAGGAAGTAAGGATAACATACGAAAATATGGTTAGTTGTGAGTCTTGTGGTTAGGTTTGGTCCCAGACACGAAAAAAGAAAAATTCAGGAGTGACATTACCTAGGCAAGTCCTTTTAATACGAAATTTGTCAATTATGTAGATACAAAAACGTATTTGGTTTGAGTGATATTTTAAGGTTATGAAGCCAACAAATCGTCTGGTATGCATAGGCGTAGTCAAACTAATATTAGGTAAAATAATATAAATATAATATTATTTAAGGCAGTGATTATCATTTTTTTAGAACTTAAGTTTTTAACATGTGTTATAAAATGTTTAGTTTTCAACAATTGAAGTGGACTGTTTAAAATATGTATTTTTTTATCATTTTGATAAACTTCTTTCATAGCATATACTCTTGAAAGTTAGCCTTTTTTTGTTGTTGTGGAAAATGAGTTTATACTCGAGTTTATATCTTCCACTTTAGTGTATTTGCTGACTATTTACACTACAACAATTAATTTTATTTACACTGATTGTGAGAATTTTATGAGAAAGAAATAAAAAAACTGCATTTATAAGCCATGCAACGTGAAGTCGGCGAAAATATGAGTTGTTTAATTGTAGATATGGTTACCTATACTCGACGAGAGAGCATATGTCGGTACCCTGATGAGTCTATCCACCAACAGACGAAACATATGCCTTCCAATGTAAGGGATCGGTGGAGCTCCTTCCTGGTCAAACAACTATCAAAATTCTCATTTTGGCGGAGACGCAGATTATTGTATGTTCCACATGAGATTGTGGAACTCAGCGGTTGGGACTGTTTAACTCCCAATTACTGTTGTCTCATTGGATCAAGTCCAAAGAAATCAAAAATGTTATACTGTATGTATAAACCATCCAACGTGAAGTTGACGAAAATATGGCTTTTTTGATTGTAGATAAGGTCCCCTATTCTTGACGACAGAGCATATATCGGTACCCTGATGAGTCTGACCACCAACAGACAAAAGATGTATTCTCCAATGTCCTTACATTCCGATCCCTTGATCGGTAGGGCTCCTTCCTGGTTAAACAACTATCAAAATTCTCATATACCTTATATATAAATATATACATAAAATAATTAAAAATAAATAATTTTGTGGATATTAAGGTTTTTTATTTCATTTGCGAATTAGTATACCTAATTTAAATATGAACATCAACTCAGTGAAAGATGCAACTGATTACCTAACCAATTTTTGGAAATGATATGATTTTATGGCGGGTGATTCCAATGTCTTAATAGTTTTCTGTCGTATTGGCCACATAAAAGACACTATACTCTTAGAAAAAATTGATTTTTATTAAATTAATTTATTTTTGCAGGAGTTAACTTAATTGATACAAGATGATTCTTTAAAACTCTTTTTACAAAAGCTAAAACTAGGTCTTAACTCTACGAAGTACATATATGAAGGAAGTGTTTTAAAGTAAATATATGATATTTAAATATACTAACGGCTGACTATGAAATAGGCAGGCATTTTTGTGCGAACTTGTATTTTCGTGGAAAAAATGTTTATTTTTGACTCTTTCAAGTGGCGTCCTCGCTTCTCGTTATTGAATGGTTATTAATCAGAAAACATAATTAGGACTAAAAAGTACATTTGCAAAAAGTGTTCAGGTCTTTACGAGGCCAACTGGTCAAAATAGCCGAAACATCTGGGTTATATAACTAGAAAAAACAGATTTTTATTAAATTCATTTAATTTTTTTATTTTTGCAGGACATAAATCAATACCATCAGGTGATTATATTCCTTCTTTTCTAAAACTATTTTAATTTAAATTTAAAATTGAGAATTAAATAATAGTTGTGATTCCCTGCCATATCTAGTAAGTCTTGATTAATTTACTACACTAACTATAATTATACAATGATTTATTTTTAAACAACTGTAAACTTTTATCAGTTTCTTGTTTTTATTCATACTGCCCTACGCCACTGTCAAACCGGAAACAGTAGTCGGACATATGCCGTCACCATTCTGGTTCCACTTACAGAATCATATATTCTTTCTTGTAATTTTATATTCAAAGAGAAAAATAACTTTTTTTAACCTCAAATTCAGAAATGTCATACATAGTAATCTCTCTTTTTAACTATATCTTTATCTCTTTTTTTCTCATCTGGTTGCGCGACGTTGCCAGACGTTTGGTCGTATGTTTGGTTAATAATAATCGAAAGTTGAACAAAAAATTTGACTTCATTTATTGATTATATTAATAACCCGATATTATTCATATATAATAACATTCTGTAAATATTAAACTTTATCATGTGATGTTTTTTCTTCTATAAAGTTGGAAGATTAATAATGAAAAATTAAAGAAAATCGTGGCGGAAATCATTCTACTATAAGAGAGTGTGTATAAGAACGATTGAAAATATAATTTTTCTAAAAAACTAGACGGTGAATAATTTTCAAATTTTCCCATAATATAGTTATAGTCTTTTGTCACAATTACCGAATTTTAAGTCTTATATTTGGAAACTCATTTTTCCCATAGATTCTATTCGACAAGTTCAAAATTATAACGTCTTTTGAAACAGTTAAAACTATTTGTCATCGATTTTTTAAAATTAATAAATTTCAAGCAAATAATATTTTGCAAATAAGCAAATAATACGAAACTTTATGTTCTCACACTTAAAAAATGCAGAGAAACTGTTTCGGCGATAAAGCTCTGTCAAGATCAAATGTTTATAAGTGGTACAAGGACTTGGTAGAGCAGAGGCTAGAAATAAACTTAGTTTGAACTATTGAAGAGTGCGTTACCTAAATCAAGGGTTTCGTGCTGAGCAATTGTAGGTTAGGTAATATAGACATTGTAACTATAAAGTCCAGATTTCTTGTGGCAAAACAATTCATTGTGTTTGCATTACGATAACGTATCATCGAACATAATAATTATTCGTCAAGGTTTCACCGTTCCAAAAGCACCAGATTTGCCAGATGTGGCACCGTGTGATTTTTTTTTGTTTCTCGATTGAAAACACCACTTTGTGGATGCCGTTTTGAATCCATAGAAGCAACTTAAGAGAGTTTGCTAGCCGGTTTAAAGGAAATATCAGAAGTCAAGTATGAAAACTATTTCCAAAACTAGAAAAACGTTGGAATAAATCCATTGCAGTTGGAGGGGATTACTTTGATGGAGACAAAACAAATGGAGAACAAACAAAGGATCTATAAATAAATATTTTGTGTTTTATTTAAAAAGTGGCTTTACTCTTTGTAATAGTATTTTAGGTGTTCTCATATTATGCGTTTATCATAAAATTCAATAAAATTGATATTTAACCATAAAACTAATAATCTAATGTGATTTTCCTGCTCGAAATTGATAACAGATTTATAGATGGAAAACTTCTGCAGTCTTCTAGTTATTTTTATCAACGATTTATGTACCAAGAACATTATAAGAACCTTTATTGACAATATGGTGAAACATCTTTCAATTTGTGAATTAAATTTTTTGTTTATTAAAATTGTATTTAAGAAAAAAAGTTGTAATTTTAGTTTTTCAATCATCGAATTTACCTGATATAGTGCCTGGTAAAACTTTGCCTCAGTCCGAAATTGATTACAAAAAACTGAAAAATTTTTGGTGGGAAATTCTTTTCCCACAATTTTTTAAAAAAAGGTAACTGTTTTTTTTAATTAAAACATACATTTTCATTTATTTCTATATTTTATTTGGTTTTTTCTTTCACATTTTTTGTCTTAATAAATAATTTCAAAATATTTTTTTAGAACAAAAAATAAATTTTTAACTTAGGACGATTTTTCTTTGGTTTTATTTGTCTGTCTTATCAGTCTTAGAGTAATTTGTATAATTTTGAAAATTATATAACTAGAAATGGCTAGAAGTACAACTAGGAAGGCGATAACGTCTATCAAAAAATGTTGATAAAACGGCTGATCGATTGTTGGTGATCGCATATGTGTCGCCCCCTTGTGACGAGCGACGTGCTCTATCCAGTATACCGCAGTATTCATTGGAGATAAAGGTCTGTCATTAAATCTGGCTGACAATTCTTTTGCCTTTCTTTGACTTCTATAAAAAAAAAATAATTGTTTTATTAAATAATAAACCGGGATACAGATATTCACATTGATACTTACTCAGGTGATAGAAGTTTTTGTAGCGCCACGAAAAGTTTTTCTTCAGTGACTTCTGATAGGGGAAGAACCAGTCCTCCGCCATTATTTTCCAGATATCTGGCGTTATGCATTTGATCACCAAATTGTGGCATCATGAGTGTAGGAACGCCACAATGGACAGTTTCAGTAAGTCCAAGTAAACCAGCATGAGAAATGAACAGTTTCACATTGGGATTACCTAGTTAAAAATATATATTGACATTGTTACGAATTTCCAGAAAAAAGCCAAAAATACTGTTTGGAAATACGGTAAATATACAAAATTTTGTAATTTATAGATTGGTTTTGATTATGAAGCTACTTACAAAGGATATCAAATTGTGGCATCCACTTTTCTATCATTACATTGTCGGGTTTGTTTGGCATGGAATTATTTTCCCATTTCCACAACACTCTTTGAGGTAACCTGGAGAATGCCCTTAAGAAAGCCATCCGCTTTTCTTCTGGGAACGTATCACCTTTGATCATTGACCCAAGACTGAAGTAGATGACTCCTTCATCTGAGTTGTTTATCCAGTCATCTAGATGCTACAAAAAATGGATTGGATAAATGATCTGATCAAATTCAGGATAGACCTGATTTCATCGGCTGATAAATAAATTGAAAAAAAATTGAGTTGATATAAAACATCTCAATAAATCGATTGTTGCGTTGGCTGTATGACATGTCGAGCCGTCCTGTTGGATACACGTCTCCTCCAGATTAATACCATTCAAATTCGGAATTAAATAATCATTGCTAATCGCTATGTAATGATTCCCGTTAACTGTAACGTGCTTTTCAGCTTGATTTTTAAAGGAATACGGCCCAATGATGCCATCGGCGTTCAATCAGCACCATACGGTGCATTTTTCTGGATGCAATAGTTACTGTTTGATCATTTGCGGATTATTTTCCCTCCAAATGCGGCAATTTTGTTTACTAATGTAACCCTCTAGCGAAAAATGAACTTCGTTGTTGAGTAAAATTTGCTGTTAAATTCTGGGTCAAGTTGCAATTCTAACTTCTTGTGGCTAACGATGATCTTGAGTTTAAGGATGGTCTTGCGGCTTGAATTCTTGGACAAGCTGATTCTTGTAAAGCATCAGACCAAGATTTTTACGCAAAATTTTCCACGGAGTCGAATAACAAAGCTCAACTTTTTGCGAACGGTGACGAATTGTTTTTTTGTCTTGTTTTTGTTTCAATATTATTGGGCGATTATGTACAATATAAAATTCACAAAGGGCTCTATAAGTTTGGCGAACCGAAAACTGATAAATTTCGATATTTTTCAAGCGTTGCTCTGATGTTAAACGTTCCATAATGATTCACCCCACTATACTGAATAATTTCGACACTAAAGGCGTGCAAACTCACAGTTCGTTTGACAGCGGGCTCTATCGGAAGTTTGAACACATTAAAAAATCATCCGTTATTAGGTGATATTAGCACTATATATAAAATAACTAAAATAAAAATAGTTGTAATCAAGATTAGTGTTGAGCTAGTCCATGACATGGTAGCCAATAATCAAAGAATTGTAATAAACTTAATAGCAGAAACTGCGATGGTTAACATAGCTCTACAAAATGGGTTTTAAAAAATGTTAAAATTTTATGTTATGATAATGGGAATATTAGTGGCGTAGGATTTGTAAAGAAAATTTGAAGCATAAAAGTAAACTGGATGGAAAGGCGATATCAGGGATCACTGTATCTATCTGGGCCAGATATTTTGTGAAATCAAAAGGACGGGATGATTCAAAATCATCTTCATTTATCATCATATTTTTCATTTTTACCATTTATCACCTTCAGAAGGAACGAAGGAAAGAGCGAATGCAAATTTTCCAGAAATGCATCAAATGTGTGTTCGTGAAAATGGCCATCACTTGAATTACTTCATTTTCCGTACTTAAGCATTGAAATAGGCATATTAATAAATGTTTTTTTAGAAGAATAAAAAATAATTATGATTATTTTTAGTTATGATTCTTTAAAAATCTGACATATATTACGATGGTTCGTTTTTATTTATTTATGTGTCCAGAATTGACAACAATGGTGTTGCTAGGCGCATATATATCGCATGGTAAAGTTTGACATTGTTGAGTGTATACGTACTCAGAACGTTTTGTTATACGGACGCTATTTGTGATGGTTAGTGATTTGAAAATTTCAATCCGTCAAAAAATGGACCTAACTAGTGAGAATTTTCGTGCAATGATTTTTCTACGATTTTCGACGTGGATTATCTCAACAACAATGCATCTATCAACTCTCTTCGACTTTTGGTGATAAAGCACCATCTAAAACCACTTTATGTCACTGGTTTAGTGAATTCAATCATTGTCGCAATTGGCTCATAGACGATTAAAATATAATTTAATACATGTTTCGCTAATGAGGTAATTCTCATCAGGATATTAATAGATTTGTAGATTTATTTAAAAACGAGTGAATTATCTAATTATTGTAATTAAAGAAATATAAAAAAGAGCCTTACTTTTGGGATCTGCTTTAGTTTTCGGTTTTCGACGTGGATTCCTCCCACCTCGACTATACTTGGTGTAAAAGGCCTAGCACCGTGGATAGTATGGTGAGAATTGATTAGGAACAAACTAGCCTGATGCGGATTAGCAGGTTCTTCACCAACGTATTTTTTAGAATATTTACGTCCAGGTCGTTCCATGTCATATTGGTACCTATAAGACAATTTTAAATTGTTAAGTGTATTATTGTTAAATTAGATATTTTAACATATAAAGTAATTGTTAATATTCTTACCAGAAGTTTGAAGCTAATTGTTCAATGGTATTTTCAAGTCTATTTAAAAATGACATGGGTTGAGTAAATCCAGTAAATATAACTTGATGTACTGAGGGATTTTGAGGAGATCCAAACCAGTTGGCATGCCATGGCATTATTGAACATGAACTTAATCCTTAAAAAAATTGATACAATATTTTCAAATTCTAATGATATAATTATTCTCAATTTAAATCTCGGCCTTTTTTTTTGGCCACCTTTAACATTTATTTATGTAAAATGTAATACAAACTTCATCTTTGAAGTAATACCCCTCACTTTCGCTACCTTTCAAGCAATTCTCGAATCCCCGATCGAAGAAAGATTAGTTTTGATGTGATAAAGTCATTGAGACTTTTTCGATTTCCTCACGAGATGTAAAGCTCCTACCAATCAAGTGATGTTGCTGAGATTGGAAGAGATGAAAATCGAAAGATGTCAAGTCTGAGAAATATAGTAGATGCGATAAAATGTCTCAGCCCAATCCGGAGATCGTTTCCAGAGTTATTATTGCTGTATGTGGTTATGTGTTGCCCTGAAGCAAAGTAATCCTTTTTTCTTTGCAGGTATAAGGTCATTTTCCTCCAGGTCGTCACTACTCCGCTCGCAATGCCAATAATGGAGATGATGACATGATGTCAATAATGGAGATATGGGTATTTGGTTTTGCGGTACTGGTTGATGGCTTGCCATGATTAGCCCAGGATTTTCGCTTCTTTGGATTACCGTAGAGCATCATTTATGAACGTTTTTCGTGTTGCGACCCACTAAATAGCCAAAAAGTTGAATAAAAAATGTTGCGACCCCCTTATTACAATATGTTAATTTGGCATTTATCATAGTTTAAATGGGCCAGTTATTTTTTCAGTATCCTGATTTATGAAGAATATTTTAAGAGAAGAGAGAGACATTTTTATTTTTAAATGGTTTATAAACTCCTATGAGCATGTTTACATGTTTGTGTGTGCTAAATGACGATTTGTCAATGGCGCATGAACGCGTGAATGGGCCATTACACTTATACCGAAATACCGCACATAGCCATAAATACCGAACCACAGGACTTGTTGCTAATTTAATTATTTAGTTATAGAGAAAACATTGCATTCACTTTATTATAACATATTAACATTCTTATAACATATTAACATTATTATAACTATTAACATATATGCATACGATCATATATATATATATATATATATATATATATATATATATATATATATATATATATATATATATATATATAAAAATAGTTTTCAAAAATATATTTTCAAATAATAATTTCAAGTAGAAAAAATCAGTTAACATTCATTGCCATCCTGTCTTTGAACAAATTTTTGTGACCCATTAATGCATAATATATGATCGTATGCATATATGAAAGTGAGTACAATGTTTTCTCTATAACTAAATAATTAAAATGGCAACATGGGATATTATTTTCGTGAACTGTCCACATTATTGAACATATGACAGATCACAATACTTGTGTACCCCCTTGTGCTTATATTACTTTTACCAGTTCGAACCTCTGCCCTGCGCTTGCATGCACTTGTTAAATGACCTGCCCACGCATGCGAGATGGCTCATTTGTCCCGAGCGCGCTTAGGCAGGTTTGTACAACCTATGCGCTTTGGTAATAAAAACAAAGGAACGAGACGAAGAGTTTTACTGTTAATTACGTTTTTGCGAAAACATGTACTACGATCTCTTCTTTCACCCAGTGTTAAATATTACGATTTCTTCTCTCACTCAGTGTTAAATAAATTATTAAAAGTGTGGTAATAAAATAAATTAATAATATTAAATAAACTGAACAAATTTGTGACAAAACGAAATGTACCGTCTACCTCTGGTGAAACAGTAAAGAAATGTACCAGATTGTACAATGAAACATATTCAAAATATGGATTCATTACCTTGGATGACAAGCCACAATGTGCTGTTTGTTATCAAGTTCTGTCCGCGGAAAGCATGAAACCTTCAAAATTAATCCTGGTATCTGGAAACCAAACACCTGTCTTTACAAAACAAACCATTAGAATTATTCTAGCGTAAATCACTCGTCTTGAAAAATCACCAAATTAAGCCGTAACGAGACCGTAGCACTTCAAGCATCCTATTTGGTAGCATCAAGTGCAGCCAGGAAGTCAGTCTAAGCTCCATATGATTGCGGAAAAGTTTATTTTACCCACTGTCATTGATACAGTCAATGTGATGATGAAGCCCGCAAGAAGCAAAAAATTTGAAAACTATATCATTTTTAAATAACACAATAACACAAACGGGTAATGATCTTCATGATTAAATAATTGAAAAGGTTAAATCATGTGAATTTTTTGCTATTCAGTTCGACGAGTTAACAGACGTGTCGGACATTCCGATATGAATGCGAGGGGTCAGTTAAAGAAAATATGATATTTTGCAAATCAAGAACTCTTTAAAGTTTTTATTGATGCAACACAAAACGAAAAACTGGACTCTAATAAATGCATTGAGGTATGTATTAAAGACATAAAAGCGATAACGGGGAGGAGGAACAGTGGTATAAAACATTATACCACATATGGGATATGGGCCACTGCTTTCTTCACTAAAATGCGCTTGCTACAAAAAAGATGCCAGATAATTTACAAAATGTTCTGCCAGAAAATTTACAAAATGTTCTGCCAGAAGCCGTAAAAATTGTTAATTTTATTTAAAGCCGACCGTTGCAGACTAGATTGCTTTCCACATTTTGCGAAGAAATGGGTGCCAAATACGACTTATTGCTTTTATATATTGAAGTCAGGTGGTTGTCACAAGGAAAAGTTCTAACGAACTATTTACAAGGCGGAAAAACTTTATTACAGTTGGCTTATTTGAATGCATTGAATACGATTCTACAAGATCATAACAAAAATAGTTTCCTAATAACAGACAAAGTCAATGCCTTCATCCAGAAGCTTGATATTTGGATTATACACATTGAAAAACACAATTTGGATGTATTCTCTTTAACAGTGGATTATATTACTAAAAATATGAATTTAGAAGATTCTGTTATCGATTGCGTGTTGGAGAGCATAATTACGCGAATTTAAAATTTAGTTACTGGAATATTTTTCAGATAACAACAATGATTTGTCAAAAAAATGGGTTCTCAATCTTTTTGAAGAAACTGTTGTTGCAGCTGCTAAATTACCTATTGAGATTCATAACCAACTTACTGAAATATCGCCTGATAAAACTCTACAACTAGAATTTTTAACTCAAGTTTTAGATAAGGTTTGGCTTGCACGACGATGTAAACACGGCCTTGAAATCATTGATGCTCTTCGCTAATTCTTACTTATGCGAAAAAAGCTTCTCGTCTATGGTAGTTTTAAAAACTAAATATAGAAATCATCCTTTATCACTGGAAAATAATTTGCTTATGTGTGCTTGTAATGATAATCTACGTATAGAAAATCTATAAAGTGAAAAATAAAATCAAGCATCGCATTAAATTAACATTTTAAATATTATTTAATTTTATTATTCTTGGGGTCGTGACCCCAAGGTTGACAAACAATGTCGTAGAAGATCCATTTTTCGTCACAGGTCACAAGCTTATTCAGGAAGTTATATTCTTGAATCTGGAGACAAATGACACAACAATATCAAAGTTTTTCTATCTATTCTCAGCTGTGAGTTCATAGGGAACCAGATCAGATTTTCTCAGATTCTATTTATCTCAGATCTCTTGGCTCAGATTATTTTTTTCATCTTTCACTTTTTTTGGCGGTCTCAAACGTTCTGTACCATTTAAGTCAAAATTTGTAGTTTAGAATTGCTGGAATCATTTTTTCGAAGTACTGTATGAAAAAGTATTATCTATTAAGTACTGAACTTCCACAACATTTTTTTCAGTTTCAGCAGCTCGTTATTACACCTCGTTTTGAAGCTGAAAAATTGTGCTTTAAAATAACTATTCGTCTGGAAAATATGCTGATTAGGATAGACTCGACAGTTCTATCAACGTTCTGATGGATATTATTATATATAGTTTATTATATGTTGTTCTCATAAGCCACGTCAAATTTAAATATTGACGTGAACCTTACAGCTTAACTCTACTGCTATTTTTTTTTAAAGAAATTCCGAATTTTGGATAAATACGTTTAGAGAAAACAAAATTAAATTATTTAAACAACTTACTCGAATTTAATTAAAAAAATGAAGTAGAGTTTCATTACTAGGTAAGCTTTTAAAAGATTAGCACTGGTGTCAAGTACTATTGCGGCTACATCAAGAAAATATGTAAATACCATAAGAAAAAGTTAGCAAACAAATAATTTACTTGATGATAGCTATTTCACGGCTTGATTGCTTTATACAATAATGTTAATTCTAATACATAAATAATTACCATATATATATCAATTTTAATGACTAATCAAGTGACACAAATTTTATTACTGTTAAGAAAGACTCACTGTTGAAGATAAATTGTTTGGAAAGTCAGTAAGATAATGTAACCTCTGTTCTAATTGAATATTAAACAAAAAACAAATGATCTATTGTTTCATAACACTTCAAAAATTACTTTTAAAAACTTTATGATACTGATAAATTTTATATATATATATATATATATATATATATATATATATATATATATATATATATATATATATATATATATATATATATATATATATATATATATATACACTTAACAAAAGTTTGTTAAAAGTTTACCAAAGCCAAAGTAAGGATTGAAAACCAAACTTCAGAAGAATTCCACATTTCGGAATGACTAAGGCAAAGTGAACCATTATCGACTACTCTCTTCAATTTCACACTGAAAATAATAAGTAGAATAGGAATAGAGCTTACATTTACTAGCTGGCACCAAATCTTGGTGTATGCAGTCGACATTGATATGATTTTTGTAAAACGGTTTTTGTAACACGAAAGAAACATTGGCATAGATGATTGGCAATTCGAAAAGACTGTGATACGAATGGGTTTAAAAGGATAAACTGCAGAACAAGTTGTGATATACCTAGTAATAAATTAAAAACGTTTTGAAAAAGTTTGAAAAAACGTTTTTTAAATACTTAGGCTCAGTAATAACGACTAACAATGAAGTGCCAGAGGACATTGTAGCAAGAGTAACGGTAGCAAATAAGAGTTTTTTCGTTCAACAGAACATCTTGAAACGTGAACTTAAACAAAGTAAGACAAACTATCTTTAGGTTCCTGGGAATGGAAAATACTGATAAAAATATATGGCCCCGTCAAATTGGAAGGAGGTTGGTGAATTAGAAAAAATACAGAACTGTTAACAATCATCAATAGTCCAGATATATTAGTCCAAATGCGGAGCAAACGACGGAGTAGAACATAAAGAAAACAAACAAATAAAGAACAAAAGAAAAAACATAAAGAAGATGGTCAGTGACAGATCGGCCAAGAAAATATTGGGAGCATGGGAAATTAGGACCGTGAAAACGATGGGTTGAGGGATTAAGGAGGGATATGCAAGAGATTTATATAATATATTTAATCGTGTCTGAAGTATCGAACAGCATCGAAATCATATGAACAGCACAATTTCCATAGTTAAAATTTGCAAAGTTACAACAAGTTTTAGGCTGGCCACGTCTAGCACGTTTGAGATAGCCTTCATAAGCTCCTGGATGTTGCAAGTGTTTGGGGGCAAAATGTGCATTAGTTTGCTTATGTCCACAATCGCACAGTACCGATTCGTCTGAAACCCTCCAACTATTCATATTACTTTTGGACCTTGCAACTCCGGAGCGTAGTCTAGACAAGAATTTCCAGATCACCCATTCTTCTGGGCGTCCTGGGAAAAGTTCCTTCCTTGGTATAAACCAGTCTGGAAGACGGGCGTTTCTATCTTGCCACGTTTCTAATCTAGTTTGTAGATTCTCGTAAGGTTCTCTGTTGTATACAGGAAATTCTTTCACGATTTATGTTGGCAACGGGCAGATTGATGTCCGAATAGATCTACAGAATTCAGGATGAAAAAGAAGAAGAAGTGATTTTTCTCTACCACTAGATTATAGAGGTTATGGATACAGATGGCCTGAATACCCCTAGCAAAGACTAAATCTTTGATGGACTAGTAAGCAACAGAGAAGAATAATAATGTAGCAATATTTCTTTGAATCATCTAGCAAATTCACAAAATGTAACTTCCTTTTTAGATTGAAGAAAACGGAAGAAACTACATTATTTTATCAAGAATTTCTAGAAAGAAATATAAATATTAGCTCCTTTGCCATTTTTCTTCCACATTCAATAAAAAACCAATCAAAAATTCAATGAAAACCCCAATATAGGCAACCCTTTATAACCAAGTAAAATATTAACCTAAGGTCTAAGGAGTCAGCTCCTTATACCTTGAGATATCCCGATGATTGAGCTGAACGCAGATAAATGCAAAATGTGAAACTTAAATAATAAAATAAATAAAGTAAAAGGTTTTAAATTAAAAAAAGAAAGAGAAAGAAAAAATTAATAAAGAAAAAAATAATAATAGAAATTTAAAGAAACAATCATAACTTAGAAAAATTAACCCGACTAGCTCTGTAAATAAATAATAATGGTTTTAAATAAACAGGGTGTACATATTTGTATGCCAGACGTTATATTATTAAATAGAAACACTTAAAAAGAAAGTACAGTAAATTTACCTATAAATGGTACTTTATATTTATTGGCCAATCCAAAATAACAGTTGGAATTGAAGAACTCGTACAGTATTACGTCGAACGAATGATCTTCTTTGAGGAACGCTTGAAACGATGGATGGGACAGGCCACTCACACATGATTTATGTGCAAATGAGCCTATTAAGTACGGGGCTTCAAAGGCAGATAATATGCGTGATGGAGAAATTTCGGTCAGTGGTATTACTTCAACCATTGGTTTGCCGATCAAGATTTCCTGAAAATATTTATGTAATGGATAGAAATTGATAAGTTTATAAAATGTGCTGAAATTATAATCCGTGATGTGAAAGACATGAGGTTCTCAATTTAATTCTCGGTCCCTACGTTTAATTGATTATAAACTGTTTGAATGAGAATTCTTTCTCTCCCTATATTTATATTAAAGCGCCATCTTTCGCCTTTAAAACGAGGTATAATATATGAGCTTAATGGGAATATAACGTGAAAAATCAGCAGCATATTATTAATGTGGTATCGTTCGAAAAGCAACATTTTAGGCACCGTCTTTTTTTCGCTTGTTAACTGCAAAAAAAATATTATCCTAAACTGCGTGAAGACAATACTACTTCGTAAAGTATTTGTAAAAAGTTGTTTCGGCAATTTGGCAAATTGTTTAGGCAATTGGAAGCAGTGCTTACTTGAAGAAATTCAAATAGGCCTATGATACGATTGAAATAAATAACATGTACAGAACTCTGAATTGCTTAGGCCTACCTGTAAAATTAATTAACCTAATAAAGGTAGAAGGTATATAAGTTTGAAGAATTTCGAAACAACAGAGAGCTCAGACCTTGACGACTGAAAAGACACTGAAAAATATTAATTCCAAAGTTTGGCCTTAGCAGATCATTTTACATCAATGGCGCAGCCGTAAAAAGAACTGCAATACATTACAAAAAATTAGAACCGGAAATAGAAGGAATAAAATATAAACGAAAAAAAAGTAAATGATATGGGAAACACGAAACGAGAAATATAAAACCATCTGTATACGTTACTTTGCAAAAGAAAGGAAAGGAATATTATATTGTATATCTGGGTGTGGTAATAAGATGAGACAGGTAAAAAAGAATTTAAATTGAACATCAGAATAGTAAAGAGAGACCATGATGAAATAAAAATAAGCAACGAAAAAGACAAATTGCTAGACTTACGTTAAAGAAATTAGATAAAAAAATGATAAAAAGAAAAGAAGGATACTACGAAACATTTTGGAAGGAAAAATACAATAGAGGGTTGGAGAAGAAGAATAAATAAAAAAGTAGAAGAGCTTTTTAAAGAACTGAACATAGGCGTTTGCATTAAGGGGCAAAAAGTAAGATAGTTGGTACATGTCGAAGGGTTTGGAAAGGAGAGTATGGTAAATTTAGGCGTCCACATAGATCCTATCTATAAAAGAGGGAAGGAGAGATGGAGAAAGAAGTGGCATAGGATTAAATGTAAAACAGCAAATAGAAAAAAATGGAGAACGATAATATTAGAGTTCAAATACAAATCATGAAGAAATATGTACATATTATTAATGTGATATCATCATCATCAGCCCGTGTCGATTCTCTTAGCATAAAGTCCTCTTCAGCATGTTTCCAGCTCTCGCGGTCCTGACCTTTCCTCTGCCATTCCGGTCCAATATCCTTAATGATGTCATGAGTCCATCGTGCTTTCGGTCTTTTTCGTGGACATTTGCGCTCAAGCGGTATCCACTCCAGGATTGTGGAGTCCCATCCATTTGAATTCTTTTACTCTGTTAATAATGAATGAATGGATGAATGAATGAATGAATGAATGAATGAATGAATGAATGAATGAATGAATGAATGAATGAATGAATGAATGAATGAATGAATGAATGAATGAATGAATGAATGAATGAATGAATGAATGAATGAATGAATGAATGAATGAATGAATGAATGAATGAATGAATGAATGAATGAATGAATGAATGAATGAATGAATGAATGAATGAATGAATGAATGAATGAATGAATGAATGAATGAATGAATGAATGAATGAATGAATGAATGAATGAATGAATGAATGAATGAATGAATGAATGAATGAATGAATGAATGAATGAATGAATGAATGAATGAATGAATGAATGAATGAATGAATGAATGATGGTTTATTGTCTAACCGTGTACTGCCCAATTAAAGGACTATTCAAAACACAAATAGATATAACAAAAATAATCTGAACTTAACCTAACAATGGTACAACAATATTTATATAAAAATTAAAAATTAATTCTAAGATCATTACAAAAATTTTTTTCAAAAAACCGCACGAGGCTTCAGTACTCTCTCAAAAGCTGAGATATACTGAGTAAACGCACAGAAACGTTCCCGCCATTGGAATATCTAAGTCGTGTATATTGTTTTGTATATTAAATATGTGATTATATTAGTGAATATCAAAAAATGTCTGAAAGCCGTGCAGTGCTCGCAGAAATTGATTAGATAATTGATAATGTAAATTAAAATCATCTAAGATTAGAATTTTATAATTCATGATATAATAAAGAGATTCGAAGGTATCAAAAATGAGTTTCTATTGGTGAATATTTGATTTTGGAGGAATATAAACAGAAAAAATAAAGATTATGGTTTGACATATGAGTATGTTGCAATCAACAATGTCGACACTTGGGAGCAACTCCTCCAAGACAGACAAGTCGAGCTTCGACGGTTGTAAAGATGAATAAATGGCAAGGAGAACATCGCCGCCTCTTCCTGTTCTGAGGGCATCCAGATCCCGATTCTTTCTGAAGATCATGTACCTAAACAGCTCAGCAACAAAAACAGATGGTTGCAGCCAGGTCTCCGACAGAGCAATAATGTGATAATTGTTGGATAGAACGGACTGGTAGAGATCCGCAGTTTTTGTTCTTACGCCACGTACGTTCTGATAAATAAGAGTAATGCTATGAATTGACGCTGGGTTACGCGTGTAAGACACTTTATTTAGTTTAAATAACATGTTGACTGTTTGGATGGCTCACGTGGTACAATAAGTGGTTGGTCATTACGATAACCAATTTTAATATTACTCTCGTCAGTCTTTAAACGACGAACCAGTTGGTCTTTAACTAATTTGTAGTGACGAATTTGGGCGGTAGTTTTATCAGACTGAACTAATATGCCCCGAAACATCGCCCCATTGGCTAGGTTTCTAACGTTCTTAAGAACAAACGTGGCAACATCGGCATAATTACACATTACCTTGAGCGGACGCTTTTTCCCATTTGAAAATTTACCAAGGCGATGTATTTTGATTTTGCTCGAATCAATCACAAGATCGCACGTGGTTAGAATGATGCTTTCCACAAGTGATCTATCGCTCTCAGATATAGCTTGAGTGTTTGAGTCATCTATGCCAAAAACGATAAAGTTTGATTTGTGCCTTTCGCGGTCGGATAGTTCACTTAGCAATTCTTTGGAGCTTGGAATCAGGTCTGATGGGAATCATTGTTAGACTTTAAAATAGCTAAATTGTTATTTAACAGTTCGATTTGATTCTCGAGGACATCAATTCTGTAAGAGGTATTTTTTAGATCAGTTAAATCTCTCAGAAGGGTCTGGTTTGCATTTTTCTGTTGCTGAATCGTGCTGTACAATTCAGAGACTAGCTTGATAACGTCTTTAATATAAGGTTCAGCTTTAGATGGGATGGAATAAAATGTGCTTTCACCAAAATCAGGAGTTGGGAGTGAAGATATGCCGATTCGTGAGAGAATTTATAGGGCTTTTTGAACGGGATGGGGCTGTGCTGGACTTCTCTCTGCACGCAACGCAATACCACATCTTCTTATTTTGTTAGCAGTCTTCGAAATCTGCAGCTGTTAAATGGGCACAACTTGAATGGAACCAACCACTGCAGCAACCCGAACAACTAATTCTGCACATTGTCTTGCCAATAGTTTTATTACAGCCACGACACAATCTGCGAAACATGACGACAACCATAAAATGATTAAGGGAATCAATTATCGTTGAAAGGTCGAAAACTCCCCGACTAATAGGAAGTCACAAAACAAAATAATTCAAATTCCGATTGATCACTGTATGTTGAAAAACAGAAATAAAATATATTGAATATATTTCATTATGCAAGTGTCATTGCAGCATTTGTATTCACACACAGTTCAATAAAACAGATATATGTCCAAATTCGCAACAGGCTAAAAGGAGATTTTTCGTTGCATCGGAAACTGGGAAAAACGATCTTGTCGCGAGCACCGAAACCGAGCGTGACCTTCCAAAACCGTAGCGTTGAGCCGACTCAACGTCACATAACTCAATAATGTCATATACCTTCATTTATTCTCTAATCCACGTGCAGGGTTTTCTGCTCCGTCTGGTAATGCCAAGCATACATCTTTCCATTCCCTCTGTGCTACCCGAATTTTTTTAATTCGAAAAAATACATTGCGATGTGAATGTCTGGGTTTCACTTTCGTATGTCATAACGGACAGGACGCACTAGTTAAAAACGTTTTAAGCTTAGTGGGAAATTGTTTTTAAACCCCACGTTGAGCCTGCCAAATGTCTGGCAGTGACATTTATGACGTCGTTCTACCTTCCGGGCGGTATCCCTCTTTACTGAAATCCTTGGTCCAAGATGTCAATCAGTTATTAAGCATTTGTTGAAAAAAGCCAAATAAACCATCCAGAAATTGGTAACAAAGCTTAAAACTTCATAGTCCATAATACAACGGTGTTTAAAACAACTGAAGTAAGTGTAAAGAGAAGAAATGTGGATACCATGTTAAGTTTTGAGTTGAAAACAAACCTCCACGCATCAATAATGTGTAATGCACTTTTGTCCAGGTTAGACGGAAATCCTGTTCTCCAACAAATTGTTACTGGACATAAAAAGTGGATTCTATACAGGAATTCACAAAAAAAATCAATGGTTTATCAATTTTTAATCTACTTTAAATCCAGATCATCATCCTAAAAAAAGTGTTATTGTTGGTATAGCGGGATTTTACAGGAATTATTCACTATGAGGTTTTGAAAACGTCTAAAACTGATTAAATGAGAAGGTTTATTTCGCAACATGACAATGCGCGACCTCATAGTGTCTGAATCACTCAAGAAAAAATCATAGATTATATTTAGAAGTACTTCCTCACCCATCGTATTCTCCTGATGTTGTACCGCCGGGTTATCATCTTTTCAGAACTACGTCATATTTTTTTTGCAGAAAAAGCTAACCAAATTAAATTTTTACTTCAAAATTTCACTTTTTACTTCAAATATTTTACTTCAAAATCACCCTTATTTTAGAAAAAATTATTAGGAAATACAGAACTTGAAGAGATTTACCACTAAACACCAAAACGGTTTTTTGAACTGCTTGACGCACGTTTCGCTAACCGTGTTAGCATCATCAGGAGATGATTTAATCTAGATTTAATCCAGATTAAATCATCTCCTGATGATGCTAACGTGGTTAGCGAAACGTGCGTCGAGCAGTTCAAAAAAGCGTTTTGGTGTTTAGTGGTAAATCTCTTCAAGTTTGGTATTTCACACCAAAGTTCCAACAGAAGAATTGAGAAAATACAGAGTTGAAACGACAATTGTTAATAACGATTACGAAATAAACAAACTAAGGTTTGTATCTAAATGTCTACTATATTTAACATTTGTGTGAATTACAATTGTTTCGACACACAATACCTTTTTCAAATACGAAATATATTAAACATATAAGTGATATTAAAACAAGGTAGTTTAATATATTTCGTGTTTGAAAAACGCACAGCATGTCGAAACAATTGTAATGTTCTAGTTTCTTATTTAAAATGAATTTCCGTCAAGTATTGCCTATCTCAGTTAAATAAATACAATTTTGAACAATATCAGAAAACCGCATTACTTATGGGTAGGCCCAATAGATGTTTGTATACAGCCCTGGACGTACAAGACCTCTAGAGCTATAGAATAAATAATTATTTACTCAAAGTCTAATTCATCATTTGTTCGTACTTGTCGAAGATCAAGTTGGTAATGAAGCTCTAACATTATCGAAGAATTTTAACAAAAATAAAGCGATTTGTAAAACAATAAAGTATGATTTTTCATGTATGAGTGACAATTGCTTAATAGTAGATTTAAATTCAAATAAGTTAGTTAAAACTTTCCTTCCATTCAATATTTTATATGAAACTTCGTATCGAAAGAACTATGAGAATATTTTCGGTGCATGTATGATTATGAATATACCATAAGTCGGAAAAATAACGGAACTTTTTAGTTTTAAAGATAACTATTAACGGCATCTGCTAATCTCTTATAAGGCAATAAATAAAGAAACATGGGTAGCACCCGACGGTAGGACGAGAAAGATATCAGGAGCCTTAGACGAGCTGATGCGGGCTCTTATCCCTTTCTGGTGATAACGAACATTGAAAGAGGCGCCAACAAAAGTCAGCGACTAAAAGGAATTCAAGAATTTGATGTAAGAAAATTAAAAGATGACTCTAGGGCCAGGCAATTTGAAGAAGAAATAACAAAAAATATTCTAAGCAGACCAAGACAGCATATTATTGAGAGGGAATGGGAAGAGTTAAAAAAAGGAATAAAGGATGTGACACAAAAATATCTAGGAATGCAGACGAAAATTAAATGGAAAGAGTCGTTCGATGGAGACTGCAGGAAAGCAATTGAGTTGAGGAAAGTAGCAAGATAAAAGATGCTGGAGAACCCAAACGATGGAACAAAAAGACAATATTCAAGTAGCAGGGAAAGTAGTGAAAAGGCGATGTAGAAGCAAGAAGCGAGAACAGACGGATAAAGAATTACAACAAATTCAAGAAAGATATGAGAATAATGAAATAAGAAACTTCTATCAAGAAGGCAAAAATAAGAAAGGAACCTGTACAAAACAATCAAAGTACATTAAAAGCAAAGATGGACACTTAGTAGGAGTAGAAGTTGATAGGAATAGATAGGAGATTAGTAGGAGATATCGAAAGAAAACTAGACAGATGGAGAGAACATTTTGAAGACCTGTTAAAGGGTGAAATGACGAAAAACGAAACGGTGGGCGCCATAACGAAAATAATTTGGATCAGGTAGTGGAAGTTCCTTACGAAGAAGAAATAAAAGGAATAATAAAGAACCTGAAAAACAACAAAAGCGCAGGAATTAATGGTATAACAGCAGATATAATTAAACACGGACGAAAAACATTATTGTAAGGCTATATGAACTGATTAAACGGATATGTGAGGAAGAACAAATGCCAGACAGTTGGAAAGAGGCCATAATATGCCCCATATATAAGAAACGCGATAAAACAGAATACTCAAATCATAGGGGAATCACATTACTCAATGTAGACTATAAGGTTATTGTAAGAGTTGTAAGATGCAAACTTAAAATATATTTAAACGGGCAAGTGGGATAATACCAAGAAGGGTTCAAAAAAGTCCCAAAGAAGATCATTCAAATGACAAAGATGGCACTAGAAAAAACAGAATACAGAATGATGGTGGAGGGGTGCCTTTCCACAGAAAAATTTGAAGTGAGAAGGGGATTGGAACAAGGGGATCCCTTGTCTACAGTGCTTTTTAATGCTGTGCTACGGTAATACTCTAAGGGAGCGGAATAAGAGCAGAAGGAACAATTTATAATAGCAAAAGCCAAATATTAGCATACGCAGACGACGTAGTACTTTTATCAAGAACAAGAACAGAGGTAGCAAGAATCTTTAATCTGTTTGAAAAAAAGCGTAAGAATATGGCCTGCACATTTATGAAAATAAGACAAAATTCCTTGAGCTGGAAAAGACGTGGATGATGCGGAACAAGTTATTATTAAAACGGAACAAAATAAACATTATACATTTAAAACAGTCAAAGAATTTTAGTATTTGGAAGTTACCATAACCAGCAAAGGCGATGAAATAAAGGAAATTGAAAAAAGGATGGCAAAGGGAAGCAAATCTGTAGGAGCGATACACAATATACTTAGATCAAGAAAAATAATGTGGTCAACAAAGTTAAGGTTGTACAGAACAGTTATTCAACCCACGATACTATATAGCTGTGAATCTTGTATAATGAATAAAAAAGAAAAAGAGAGATTGAATGTCTGGGAGCGAAGATTTCTGAGGAAAATATTTGATGGAGTGAAAGTACAGGAGACAATATGGAGAAGAAGAATCAATGCAGAAATTAAACTTCTATATGGAAAACTATCTATAAGTCAGATAGTTAAGTTGTCCAGATTGGGGTGGTTGGGTCATGTATTAATGTATTAAGAATGCTAGATAGTAGGTGGGCTAAACAAGCATTGTCAAGAGGAGATGAACGAAGAAGAAAAAGAGGGCGACCAAGAAGGAATTGGTTGGAGGCATGCAAAGAAGATTTAGGTTCAACAAGGATAGAAGGATGGCAGGATGCAGTCATGAATATAGTAAAATGGAGAAAGATAGTAAAGAAAGTCGAAGCTATGGGTCTTTAAGTCCTGTCCTGCTTTATTATTATTACTAACGCCATCTATTGCATCTATAACTAGCTGAAAGTTGTATATCTCCTCTATAAAATGAGACCGCCATTATTAGAATAGATAGACATATTCTCAAGTTATAATGCTTAAAGTGACCTTAAAGAGTACCTTTTGTCAACTTGTCATCAAAATACGATGGAACAAGGAGCTAATATTAAATTGTTTAATGTTTCCAGCTCGGGAAAACTGTTAGTAAAATTTTTTACTTTAAAAAGGACTTTTTTTAAGTATACGATGATGATTGCTTATCTTGTACACGTGTGTTCGGGCCGTATAAGTAATCCCAGGACGGTCGTGATGCTTTGGAAGACAGGTTGGTTAAAAACAAAAATTGCGATGAGTTGGTGGAAAAAGTGCGTCAAATGATCGTATAGAGTCAAAATGTTAGCGGTGAATATTATCTGGGTTTTATGGAGCGTTTGTAAAAGATAATTATTCCGGGGAGGACCGCATATCGATTGTCGGGAAGTTGATATTTGTTGCACGATAATGCACCATCTTACAGGACCATCGCTGTTTGTGACTTTTTGGTGAAAAATCAAGTCTGTGTGCTTCCACATCGTCCGTATTCGCCTGATTTACCTCCACGTGACTATTTCCTGCTCCCCAAATTCAAACTTGCCATGAAAAGAACGTTTTATGATGTATTGTATAACTTTGTTTTGCACACAACACAATGTTCAAGAAGCCGTGATAAGGATTATTGAAGCGATTTATTTGCTAGCATTGGTTGAACATATCCAGTGGTGTATTGATGTAGTGAAGTGATGTATTTTGAATAAAATAAAATTAATTTGATAAAATAGCTAATTGTATTCTTTTATTTTAAAAAGTTCCGTTATTTTTTCGACATACTATGTTTACTTACTGATGCACTGACATGCTGGGGAATTTAGCACATTTAAAAACATACCTTAACATTTTTCGTTGAATTATCTTTTACAGGAACATGTGTTAGAACAGTGACGTTGTGACCAATTTCTCCAAGTTGGCGAACGAGGGGTATAAACACGTCTACATGACTCTTTCCGGGATGAGAAAAAACTACTAAAATATTATAAGATAACGCGTCTTTAAAACAAAAAATTGAGAACAGTAACGCGACGTGCAACAACACCATTGTAACCCGGCCCCACGTAGTGTCAGAGTATAAATTTCGTCCAGTTCCTCGTTCAATTATAGTCGGATTATCTTTCCCATTACTTTCAATTGCTTATCAGTTACAGACAGAATATTTATTAATTAACATATACGATCGAATTTCGAGCATAAATCTACGCTTAGTCTTACTGATCGTCAGTAATAATAAAGGAAAAAAACCACAACGCGTTTACAATATGAGTTGGCAAATACCTAATTCGTTGACGCTTCAAAATAACTTGGCAAATTGTACTAGCACCTCTGGTTAGTTAATGAGGGACGTAAGATAAATACTTTATGTTCGTTCTGAATAAATATTGTTGTCTGTATTGATATTAAATATTTTCTTTTGAAAATATTTTATATTAATAAATATTAGTCTGGTCGCTGACATTGCCCGCAAAAGACGGGAGTTTCTTAAACTCTGACATATTGGGTTTACCCAAAAGTAATGTAATTTTTAAAACATTTACTGGTAGTAATCATTTAACTTAATAAATGAAGGTTGTTATTTATGTATCCGGAATTAGCAACAATGGTGTTGCTATGTGCCATTTGACCAGCGGCGGGGTAGGACCTAAATTTGATGTGGACAAGATAAATTTTGCGAGGCCCTCAGGTGGCGCAAGAGGACGGATTTTATATAGAGAATAAAAATTTGAAACTGTCAAATTTTTATTCATAAAAATGTAAACATGTTTACTTTAACTAACATCATTAAGTAATAACTAATTTTCTTTCTAAGAAATTTTCTGCTTTTAACCTTACTGGAGTTAACAATCCAGCTTAGATGCTGTAGTTGTTTTAATAGATAAAACTGCTTACTCCTTACTTTAAGTAACATTATTAAGTAATAGCTAACAGTAAATAATTAAAGAAACAGAAATTTTCTGCTTTTAGCCTTATTGAAGTTAATAATCCAGCTTAGATGCTGTATCTGCTTCAATAGATAAAACTATCAAAGCTGAAAATCTTTGCTGACCCAATGTACTTTTTAAACAATTTTTTGTTAGTTTTAATTTTGAAAAGCTCCTTTCAGTAGAGGTTGTACTTACTGGTACTATTCTGTTAGAACATTCGAATAACAATATACATTTGGGTAAATTTTGAGTAAATTTCTTTGGGTAAGTTATTTTCTGTCATGTATTGAAGCAGGTGTTTCACATCACATTCACTGAAGTTGGGTAAATTTGGGATCATTGTTTGTAATTCTTCAAATAATTCGTAAGGTTGGAAGTAACTGCTCTCTCCCACTCGCAGGACTGCGTTTGAATCTTGACAGTTTATTAATATATGTTTTTTTGGAATAATTTTTAACTTACATAGACCATAGAGAAAACCAAAATTTTAATGTTTATTCAAAGATATAAATCGTGAATCCATACTGCCCACTATAGAATCAATCAAGGTGTTAAAAAAATCTGTTTCGTACCGGCTTTTGGGAGATTGTATTGATTCATTACTGTTTTCATAATCGAATATCGGTTTCTTTTTAACTACCCTTTTATTTTTATACTCTTTTGGGAGATCATAACTGCTTTCAATAAAATGACGAGCGATAGACAAACATTGGTCGAACACTTTTTGTCGATATTCTTTGACCCAGTCATAAAATGTACGCAAATGTTCAGGAGCAATGCAAGACTTGTATAGATTGCAATATTTGCTTATGATATTAACGCGATAATATCCCATACCATAAATGTAATGATATGATAAATTCTAAGCTGAGCATTTCGTTCAAAACTGAATCACAATCACTGAGTATGTCTGATTTTTCCGTGTGATTTTTTGAAAAATCACATGTGATCATCAAATTGCAATAATATGGCCTTTGCTACTTCGATTCTGCTTTACTGCAAGTACTTGCTGAGCAAGTGTGGCTATTAGGGAGACTAGATTTTTAAAAACCGAATGTGGTAGGTTGGTATAGCCAAATGCTTGCCTCCGTTGGATTTCTCGTATTATGATGAGCAACAATCCTATATAAATAATAGCCTGTTCCAGGCTGAATATTTTTGATGGGTTAAAGAAAGCTGCACAAAACTACGAGGCGCGAGGCCGTGGGCGGTGAACTACGTCGCCCACGCTTTATGCCGCTTATACGTTTGACATATACATTGTAAAGTTTGACATTGTTGACTACGTATTTAAAACGTCTTGTTATACAGACGACATTTGTGTTGTTTAGTGACTTGGAAATTTTATCTCAGTCAAAAAATAGAATTAACTCGTGAGAATTTTCGCGCGATCATTTACTACGACCTTCGATGTGGATTAATTCAACAACATTTCATCAATCAACTTACTTTGACTTTTGACTATGAAGCACCATCTAAAACTACTGTATTTTACGGTGAATTTAATCGTAGCCATCGCTCGCTCACAGACGAATTTAAAGAAGGTCGTCCAAAATCGGTTGTTGTGCCAGAAAACATCGATACTGTGCGCCAACTGTATCTGTCAAAAGCCGTACTATAACATTTAGAGGTGACGTATCTTGGATCTATGCGTATGAACCCGAAAGTAAACAATAGTTGACTGTATGAGTCTTTCAAAATGAGCTAAACCCGGCAAAAGTTGTTCGTGTAAGAAGCACTTCGAAGCAAATGGTCGCCTGTTTTTTTGGGATAAATGAACATGTGAGTAGAATGCCACTAGAGAATCATAGAACGGTCAATTCTGAATGGTATACATCCATTTGTTTGCCGGAAGTCTAAAGAAATAAGCAAAAACAACCAGCGACGCAGGATCATTCTTTACTATGCCAACGCGAGCTTTCACACATCGGCCCGAACAACTCAATATTTGACCGGTTAAACATTCAATTGATGGATAATCCGCCGTACAATCCTGATGTGGCACTCAAAGATTTCATTTTGTTCCCGTCCCTGAAGAATAAACTACGTGGTCAACTAAACTTGAAGAGATTTACCACTAAACACCAAAACGCTTTTTTGAACTGCTCGACGCACGTTTCGCTAACCATGTTAGCATCATCGGGAGATGATCTAATCTACTAAGATTAAATCATCTCCCGATGATGCTAGCATGGTTAGCGAAACGTGCGTCGAGCACTTCAAACAAGTGTTTTGGTGTTTAGTGGTAAATCTCTTCAAGTTTAGTATTTCACACCAAAGGTTCCAACAGAAGAATTGGTCAACGATTTTCGACTGCAGAAGAAGCGATTGATGCGTTCAAAATGCATGTTTTGGAAATACCTCAATCGAAATGGAAAAACTGCTATGATATGGTTGAAACGTTTAATAAAACCATTTTCAATGATAAATATTTGTTTTTTCTATTATTCCGGATACATAAATAGTAACCCTTGTAATATAATCTATATTTTAGTTAAATATATTTATATTTAGTGTACTTATTGTAAAAATTAAAATACAAATTGGTGAAATCTATAAGTGAAATATTTGGCATCATCAGGAGATCTTGCTATCTATATATATATATATATATATATATATATATATATATATATATATATATATATATATATATATATATATATATATGTATATATATATATATATATATATATATATATATATATATATATATATATATATATATATATATATATATAGATATATAGATATATAGATATATATATATATATATATATATATATATATATATATATATATATATATATATATATATATATATATATATATATATATATATATATATATATATATATATATATATATATATATATATATATATATATATATATATATATATATATATGGAACAACAAGAACAGACGAAAATGCAACTGGCCCATATGGAACTGGTGAGCGAGACAATAGTGGTGACAGATTAGTTGATTTTGCTGAAGGACAAGAACTATATATTATGAATTCATTCTATAAGAAAAATATCAGCAGAAAATGGACATGGAAAAGTCCATCTGGGCTCACAAGCGAAATTGACTACATCATGACCAACGATAAAACAATATTTACCAATTGTACTGTCCTTAACAATTTTAATGTTGGAAGTGACCACCGAATTGTACGAGCAAGGGTTCGGATTGACTGTCGAAAAGAGCGCGAAAAAATGGTAAGATCAAAGAAGGGCAAGGTGGATTCTGGAAAACTGCTGGAGAGAGGAAGCGATTTTGAGATTGCTTTGTCAAACCGGTTTGCTGCGTTACAAGATCCAGAGGAGGTGGAAATATCAGTTCAATATGAAGAAATCGCCAACAATGTACTTCAAACGGCTGCTTCAATAGCACCAGAGGAAAAATGTCTCAAACAAACAAAAATCTCCAGTGAGACCATTGATTTAATGAAGAAACGGCGAGCAATGAGAAATGCAGGTAGTCCTTTTTGCAGGGTCGAGTACACTGAGCTCTGCAAAATAAAAGAAAACGTATCAGAGAGGACACGCGCCGATTCAATATGCAGCTAGTGCAAAAACCCCTGGAAGAAAACAAAGGAATTAACAAAGCTAAACAGAAGCTGAGAAACAAAAGAACGCATATATATGCTTTAAAGCGTGAGGATGGCACAGTGTGCAGGACGCGTACCCAAATGTTAGAGATTGTCAGAAGGTTTTATTCCCAGTTATATGAAGATCAGAGCCAGTCAGGGACAGCAATACCCACGGAAGAACAATATATAATACCAGATATCCTAGTGAAGGAAGTAACAAATGCTATAGAATTGATGAAGAACGGCAAGGCTCCAGGAAAGGATAGTGTAACTGTCGAAATGCTAAAAGCTGGTGGTCGGACGTTACATAAAACACTGGCAAAATTATACTCAAAATGCCTCAAAGAACAAAAAGTACCTGACATGGAAAAATGCAGAAGTGATCCTTTTACATAAAAAAGGAGCACAGGAAGATTTAAAGAACTACCGTCCAATAAGCCTCCTATCAGTGATGTACAAAGTTTTCACTAAGATAATTTCTAAAAGAATATTAAAAAAACGGAATGACGCACAACCAAGAGAACAAGCAGGATTCAGAAGTGGATTCAGTACAATGGATCACATCCAGGTTGTACAGCAGGTCATAGAAAGGCACAACGAATACACCATGCCACTGTGCTTGGCTTTTATCGACTACGAAAAAGCATTTGATTCCATCTCAAAGCATGCGATAATGGATGCACTGCTTAGCCAAGGTGTAGAGAGAGCCTATGTAAACCTATTAGAATCGATATATGATGGAGCTACAGCCACAATTCATGGTCTTGAAGTGGGAATTAATATAGAACGAGGTGTACGGCAGGGTGACGCAATATCGCCTATTCTATTCTCGGCTGGCCTTGAAGAAGTATTCCGTAAACTGGATTGGGAACAGGATGAGGTAAAGATCAATGGTGCAAACTTAAACCATCTTAGATTTGCAGATGATATTATTCTCATTTCACAAGACCCAGAGGAGCTGCAAAGACGCATACAAGAACTGCAAAAGTCTGGCGAACCATTTGGCTTGAAAATAAACCTGAAAAAGAGTCAGGTTATGTTCAATAACTTCGCTCAGTACAGAAGAATTTCAGTTTTAGGAAGGGATTTAGAGATTGTGGACAGCTTTGTATATCTTGGGCAAAGGATTTCCATGGAGGGGAATACCGCCCGGGAGGTGGAACGGCGTGTTAAATGTGGCTGGCAGGCATTTGGTAAGCTCAACATAGTGTTTAAGAGCAGACTCCCACTTTGCTGAAAAGAAAAGTATTCGATCAGTGCGTTTCTACCCGTTATGACATACGGAAGTGAAACCTGGACACTCACATCGCAATCAATTCAAAAACTTCGGGTGGCACAGAGGAGAATGAAAGATGTATGCTTGGCATTACAAGACGAGACAGAAAGTCCTGCGCATGGATCAGGGAACAAACAAAAGTCTGTGACATAATTGGAAGAGTTAAAACAGTTGAAATGGAGATGGGCAGGCCATATAGCGAGGCGATGGGACGACAGATGGACCAAGGCAATCCTGGAGTGGATACCGCTTGATCGCAAACGTCCGCGAAGAAGACCGAAAGCGCGATGGACTGATGACATCGTTAAGTATATTGGGACCCGAGTGGCAGAGGAAAGCCCAGGACCGTGAAGGTTTGGAAGCATGCTGAAGAGGCCTTCATCCTGCAGTGGATCGATACGGGCTGTTGGTGATGATGATGATGATATATATATATAGATATATATATATATATATATATATATATATATATATAGGATATATAGATATATATATATATATATATATATATGATAGATATATATATATATATATATATATATATATATATATATATTATATATATATATATATATATATATATATATATATATATATATATTATAGTGTGCTTATTCCGTACACGTGTGTTTGAGAACAAGCGATTCCAAAACGGTCGTGATGCTTTGGAAGGACGACTCAACACCAGGCCGGCAAAAAAACAAAAATGGATATTATACTTCGGGAATTTATCAAGGGTCAAAATGTCACTGGTAAATATTATCTGTATATTGTATATCTGTATTATATTATATAGTATATTGGACCCGAGTGGCAGAGGTATATTATCTGTATATAGTATATTGGACCCGAGTGGCAGAGGAAAGCCCAGGACCGTGAAGGTTGGAAGCATGCCGAAGAGGCCTTCATCCTGCAGTGGATCGATACGGGCTGTTGGTGATGATGATGATATATATATATATATATATATATATATATATATATATATATATATATATATATATATATATATATATATATATAGATATATATATATATATATATATATATTATATATATATATATATATATATATATATATATATTATATATATATATATATATATATATATATATATATAGATATATATATATATATATATTATATATATATATATATATATATATATATATATATATATATATATATATAGACGTGACGTATATAGATCACACGTGTGTTTGAGAACAAGCGATTCCAAAACGTTGGTGATGCTTTGGAAGACGACTCAACACCAGGCCGGCAAAAAAACAAAAATGGATATTATACTTCGGAATTTATCAAGGGTCAAAATGTCACTGGTAAATATTATCTGTATATTGTATACCTGTATTATATTATATAGTATATTGGACCCGAGTGGCAGAGGTATATTATCTGTATATAGTATATTGGACCCGAGTGGCAGAGGAAAGCCCAGGACTGTGAAGGTGGGAAGCATGCTGAAGAGGCCTTCATCCTGCAGTGGATCGATACGGGCTGTTGGTGATGATGATGATATATATATATATATATATATATATATATATATATATATATATATATATATATATATATATATATATAGATATATATATATATATATATATATATATATATATATATATATATATATATATATAGACGTGACGTATATAGATCACACGTGTGTTTGAGAACAAGCGATTCCAAAAACGGTCGTGATGCTTTGGAAGACGACTCAACACCAGGCCGGCAAAAAAAACAAAAATGGATATTATACTTCGGGAATTTATCAAGGGTCAAAATGTCACTCGGTAAATATTATCTGGGTGTTACGGAGCGTTTGTGGAAGAGAATCGTTTCCCAGTGAAGACCGAATATCGAGCGCCGGGAAGTTTATTTTTGTTGGACCGATAATGCACCATTTCACAGGACCGTCGTTGTCCGTGAATTTTTACCGAAAAAACAAGTCTGTGCGCTTCAACCTGATTTACTTCCGTGTGACTATTTCCTGCTCCTGAAATTCAAATTGGCTATAAAAGGAGAGTTTTTTGAGAATGTTACACAAGTCCAAGAAGCCGTGACGACAGTTATTAAGGCGATTCCGAAAAATGACGTAAAAAAATCTATGCTGCATTGGTTGAATGTGCCCAGCGGTGTATTGATGCTAGAGACGTATTTTGAATAGAAAACAATAATTTTGTCAAATTAACGATTTTTTTCATTTAAAAAGTTCTATTATTTTTCCGACACTGTATTTACTGTATATTATGAGTTTTGCAAGCATATAAATGCTGTTTATCTTGATACTTTGGAGAGCAGAACATGTCAACGTTGATTTAAGCAAAATAAGGATAGTGATTGCAATCTTTTTGATTGTATGGAATTTGCAAGATTGGTTGAGTATGATAAGGATCTGCAGATGGCTGAAATTCAAGCTGATCTCAAGTAAACTATCCAGAAATTTGTCATAAAAACTTAAAACTTTATAGTCGACAATACAATGTTGTTTAAAACTCTTGAATAAGGTGCAAAGAGGAAAAATGTGTGTGCCATATCAACTTTCAGTTGACTAACAACAAAATTCAACGTGTAACAACCTGCAATGTATTTTTGTCCACATTTCTTATATTACTGGTGTTGAAAATATTACTGGTGTTGAAAATATTACTGGTGTTGAAAATATTACTGGTGTTGAAAAAAACAGTAAAAAAAAACAGTGGTTAACACCAGGACAACCACCCTCCACAACCTTCCTCAATATAAAACTAGATCTTCACTCAGCTTCTTAAACTAAACATGCCTTTGATTCAAACACGTCCAAGACTGATTATTCCAAAAGGTGTTATTCTGCAGCATGATAATGCAGGACTTCATAGAGCCAGAATCATCGAAGAAATAATCACAGTTACGCTGGGAAGCAGTTCCTCACTCAAGAATATATTGCTACAAAATCACCCTCATTTTACAAAAAGGGAATAAAAAGTTTGCCACAGAGATTTGCTCGTCATCATGCAGTTTTATTAAAAAGTTCAGACAATAATTAATGATTATATGAAGCTTTGAAGCTCTCATCCATACAAAATCCTGCTAGTATATACATTGAGCTATCAAGATCACGTTAACGCCGTACATTTTTGTAATAAATTCTCGACTATTTTGGAAGATTGTTAAAATTTCATTCATAATATGTTTATGTTTGATGAAAACCTTTCGGGTTTTGCAAATAAATACAATTTTCGTTATTGGTTTGACGAAAAGTCTTACCAATAACGAGAAATGCTTACACATTACAAAAGTCGATATAATCTTTTGTCATTATTCGTTCTAATTTTTAATAACCCGATCGTTTTCTGTCGTACCCTTTGTTTGTGTAATATATTTTACTGCAATGTATCGATCATTCGATCATCACCTTTTAAGTATATCTGTTATAAGAGGTATGAGCTCTTTTGCAAAAAGTACGTCATTGGAAAACTAAATGTAAATATATTGAGAATGTAAATAAAAAATATCATTTCCTATATATATTATTATTAAACTTTGTTATCTAATCAACTGTTAGTTACGAATGTGAAAAAATAGTTTCATTACAAAAATAAAAATAATAATATTACTCCTTTGTAATAACAATTTGTGAAATATTATATGTGAATTCTCTATTTTCACATTGAAAAATGCGTATACCTATTTGTCTTTTATATATATACATAATGCTGACTAGTAGAAAACTAGTTTTTAATGATCTCCGGATAATGCTAATTTGGCTAGCGAAACGTGCGTACTGTATTTTTAATGAATTTTTGAGTGTGAAAAACTCTTTAGAAAATTTACCAACCTAACCTAACCTAACTTATGGGCTCGCGTCACCGACATAGTGGTGACATGTTGCGCCAGATTGGCGACACCTGTTGTGTTTCGATGTATTTTAAATTAAATTGTGTTTTAGATAATCATTATTTTAATTGTTTAATTGTAGTATAACTGTGCAGTACAAGAGTGAGTACTTAATATGCTAATATTTTTAGGTAGAAAAATCAATAACAAAAACAAAGCATTTATTTTCGAATATTTCCTATATTGGTATGAATATTTGCGTTAAAATATTTGATATTATTTATTTTTTTAATATTTAATCTCTGTGATTTAGGAGTTATCTTACCAGCGTGGTAAAACAAATTTCTAGTTGTTTGATAGTATTTTTGTTGCGGATTTTAAAATTAAAAATTCTATAAAATTTTATAATAAATTTAATTTCTCAAAATTATTGTTTATTGGTTTAAATTGTCAGAAATAAAATACGTGTTTTGTTATTTTCTGCAAAATGATTGTTTATAAACTTATATCATTCAATTTCACAATTTCAAAAAAATATACATTTTTAAATTACACATTTAAAGAATAATTCATTTAAAAATTTAAAAAAAAAACACAGTTATTCCAAAGTTTAAAGTTTTCTCTTCTATCGGCAGTCCTATCACTGTCTACCTTTTTTTTATTTAATTTATTCTTATGTCTTTCTACCTTTGTGTGTAAGGTGGTTTATTTAAACTACTTAATATCATCCCACTCCATTTCTCTACTTTTGCTTCCTTTTTCAATCATTTCTAATCTTTTTTTTCTCGGCCTTCCTTTATAATTTTTCTCGATTGTTTCGTAGGATGCATTCGTTAGCTTGTTATCCGACATTCAGCACGTGCGTCCGAAAAATCGAAGTTATGTCTACAAATAATGCCAATTTTTTATTTATTGGCATTATTTGTAGGTTGTGTCTGTATATTTCATTTCTTATTTTATCTTTGTTTTTTTTACTTTCGATCTTACCTAAGAAGCGCATTTCTATTGCACTAATTCGTGTCCACTGTTTTTCGGACAATGTCCATGTCTCACTACTGTATAGTATCGTTTGTCTTATTATTATTTTTGCTACTTCTTGTTTTTGAATTCTTTGGTATTTCTCGCTTGTTTAAAAATATGTTCTTTATCATATTGAAAATTTTATTTACTTTTCCCATTCTCCTTTCAATTTATTTTCCTATTGTGTCCTTACTTTCAATTATCCGTTCCTAAATAATTATAATTTTTTTAATTATATTGTTGTATTTCTTTGGGTTTCAATATTATGTTGTGTTTTTTCGGTTCTCTTAATATAATTATTCTTCTTGCTTTATTTGCATTTATTTTATTGTATTTTCTAAGGCTCTACTTGTATGTATGTTATGTTGTAAATCTGTCTTTGATTCAGCTATTTAATACTATTACATGAGATGAGTCCTAAAATCCTCAAATTTTAACAAGGCCGAGGAAGAGACAACAGGCATAATGGATGTCAACAAAGAACCATACAATGTCAATATCGCAGAATTTACCTTTTTTGCTTGGAGCGATCGTTTTGCTATCGTAATTGCAATTGTAAACGAAAAGCTTATGGAGCATATACCAGGTATGTAAATATGAACCCGGAATTTTTGTATAGAAAATACACGTTTATTGTATGAAAATGACTAAAAATATTTTATTCGAAGTATTGCACATCGCTAGCTATACATTTTTCCCACGTTTGATAATTTGTGGATGCCACGCCAAAAAAAACTATTGATCTTTTGAGGCAAACTAGTCATCGAGTCATTTTGGTACATTTTCGTAAGAAGCGAAGTGCTGCTCAGCAAATGCGTGTGGCATCGATGCAAACAAGTAGTAATCGGACGGAATCAAGTCTGGGGAGTAAGCTGCATGCGAATATATTTTTCAACTAAACAACTCTGTCGTTCCCTTGAACAGTTTTGCTGTGTGTGATGGTGCATTATCATTAAGCAAAATCACATTGTGTTACCTTTTTTGGTATTCCGGTCATTTTTCACGCAAAGCTTGATTCAAATCGATCATTTGTTGTCGGTAGCGTTCAATATTAATGGTTTCGTCAGGTTTTCGCAGCTGATAATAGATCGAACCTTTCTGAACCCCCCAAACACAAAGTATTGTCTTCCGTATATAGCGATTTGGCCTTGCAGGCGATGTCGATGGTTCGCCTGGGGTTACAATGATCTTTTACGCTTAGGATTATCAAAATATACACATTTTCAAGTGGTTTTTCGATCTTCCGGTTATCTTTCATTCAATTCATGTGGAACCCGTTTTCCCATCTTCTAGATCTTTCCTTTGACTTTCAAACGTATAGAGACGGCTTTTCGTGTCACATTTAATTGATTCTCGAGTTGTTGTTGCGTTTGAGAGTCATCCTCATCCAATAATGTTTACAATTCACTGTCTTCAAACTTTTTCGGTGGCCTTCCACGCTCTTCGTTTCTTATGTCAAAATCGCCACTTTTGAATTTTTTAAATCACTCAAAGCCCTGGTATTTACCAAAAGCATTCTCACCGTAAGATTCGCCAAGCATTCGATGCGATTCTACAGCAGTTTTCTTCAAATGATAACGGAAAATCAATGCGTCCTCAAATTGTAGTTTCCAGGCACAAATGTTCAACGCTATTATCGTCGACATGTTCACCGCTATTATAAAATATGCTGTTGTATGTTGTTAACAAAAATATGTTGTATGAAACTTATATTGTTGTGAGTTGAAGATCTTTGTCAGATATCAACAAAGAAATGGCGCCAATGACCTTGTTTGACGGTAACTACATTCATAGCTAGGACAATTTATGGGTAAATTACGGTTTTATATTTATAGACCTGGTACATATTCCTAGAGCTTTTGCAAATCAGTGTTAATATATTTTCTATTCATCATTCATTTCAGTCTTAAAAATTGTAATCAACTCTGGCGAATAGGGGAGATGATTAAGGAGTGCGAATTTTGGGCAAAAAAATCTTTAATGTACAGGGGATTTATGAAAGTCAAGGATTCTGGCATGTACACATGGGCGTGTCAGGTAATTTGAAGTATTTTTTGAACGTTTTTTGTAATCTGTTTTAGGAACTAAGATTACGAATTAATAATTCGAATGTTATGTAGGTAGCAAAATCAGCAGGAAAATGGTTTAGCAAAAATTGCGTACTCTATTAAATCAGTTAAATGTGAATAGTCATGAAAAAATCTATATTTTTGAGTGTCCAAGAGAAAAAAAAGGCAGAGAAGACACTACACATACAAATTAGATAATTAGAATGGAAGGATCATATCTAACGAATGCTGGATAATATAAGGCCGAAACGTCTTCCTCTACAGAGATCAGTTGGAACAAAAACAAGAAATGTATCTAAAAAGAGATTAGTTGTACAGGTATACGAGAACGTAAAAATATTGGGAGACAGGATTGGAGCGAATAGAGGAAACTCGTGGAATAGGTCATATGAATGATACGTGTATGCCACTAAACATATGCATTTACATATATTTCAGAATGATTTGCAGTTTATGTCTTATCACTGACCTTGTGATCCTCACTTATACAAAAAATAAATAATAAAGAAAAAAAATCATACAGGAGGTTCAGATATGTTTGCATTACTTTCTTTCAACTGCTTATCTGTGACCCAAATTATTGTTTATATAAAATCTCGTGTTCAGTTTGAAGCCTACTTCTACGCTTTACATCTTTGACTGACAAAAATAGTAAAGCAACTTATTTAAAATGGATTGAGTAATTCTTACTTATGATTTAAAATTCACTAGCTCGTAGCATATATACACTATATATATATATATATATATATATATATATATATATATATATATATATATATATATATATATATATACACATCTATAAAACACATATAAAAACATATATACACACATATAAAAGATCCACATCAATCAGATATAGAGAACACATCGCCTACATTAGATGTGGGAGAGATGAAAAATCTTGTATTGTCCAACATGCACTCGATCATATCTATAATATATATATATATATATATATATATATATATATATATATATATATATATATATATATATATATATATATATATACAGGAGTTATACACACCCATTGGGTTCCACAACCTCATGTGGAACACATCATAACCTGCGTCTCCGCCAAAATTAGCATTGTATTATTTGCGTGACTGGGAGGAAGTCCCACCTATCCCTCACATTGGAGGGCACATGTTTCGTCTGTTGGTGGTTAGACTCATCAGGGTACCGACAAATGCTCTCTCATCAAGAATAGGGAGTCCCTCTCCACAATTTCATTTTGGTGGAGACGCAGGTTGTGTGTTCCATATGAGATTATGGGACCCAACGGTCGGGGGTGTATAACTCTTGACTACTGTTGTCTCATTGAATGCAATCCAAGGATATCAAAAAACTGCATATATATATATATATATATATATATATATATATATATATATATATATATATATATATATATATATATATACATATATATATATATATACATATATATATATATATATATATATATATATATATATATATATATATATATATATATATATATATATATATACATATATATATATATATATATACATATATATATATATATATATATATTATATATATATATATATATATATATATATATATATATATATATATACATATATATATATATATATATATATATATATATATATATATATATATATATACATATATATATATATATATATATATATATATAATATATATATATATATATATATATATATATATATATATATACATATATATATATATATATATATAGATATATATATATATATATATATATATATATATATATATATATATATATATATATATATATATATATACAGTAATGGACAAAAATATATAGACAAGCAGTTTAATGTTTACAGATATTTCTTTGTTGTAAAATGAAATTTACTTATATTGTTAATAAATTCTACGGCACTCAAAAACAATATTTGGAAGATTTTATTTTGCTTACACTATATCCAAAAAAGCAAACTAAGCAAACACATTTTTTGGAGAGACAAAAAATATATAGATATCATAAACTAACTTTATTCATTTTACTTTAAAATTAATGCAGTTAAAGTTAATTAAATAAGTTTCATCCAAGGCACCATTCAAGACTCCAATCGAAATAAGTAGTAGCTGATTTAGTAAGTCAAGGATTAGCAGCATTAGTAAACAATAGTTGTTTACAAGTCGACCTATCAAGAACCCCTTCTTTCAAAGAAGAAAGAAATAACCGTTTAGATTTTGCTCGTCGACATCTCCATTGGACCTTTATAGGATTGGAAACGGGTATTTTGTAGCGATGAATCAAAATTCAATATGTTTGGATCTGAGTTCATAGTGTTAGTTGGCTTGTTGGAAAAGAATTCATCATAAATACACAGTTCGTACTGTTAAGCATGGAGGTGGATCTGTCATGGTCTGGGGTTGGTTCTCGGGGTTTGGAGTAAGTCCATTATACTGCAAGAAGGGATTATAGATAGATTTATGTACGGCGATATATTAGTAAATATAATGCTGCCTTATATGAAAGATAACATGCCTTTAATATCTTTTTTTCGACAAGATAATGACTCCAAGCATTCTTCAAAACTAGCCAAACAATTCTTAATAGATGAAAACACTGCTATCTTGTGGCCATGGTAATCGCCGGATTTAAACCCTATAGAAAACATGTGGAATCACTTGAATCGGCAGGTTAAAGATAATAATTACTCCACCAAAGAAAATATGGCATTATAAGAAAAATGGAAAAGTATTGATTATGTCTGCATTAATAAAATTCTTGAGTCAATGCCTAACCAAGCAGTTATTAGTAACAACGGTTATGCCATAAAATATTAAGCAAATTACTTACTATTTTCGCTAATTTGAAATGTTATTTAATGTTGTTTCATATAGATCTTGGTAATATTAGTTTTGTCTGTATACTTTTGTCCTGAAAGTATTCAACTTTTTCATTGTCTTCACGATATTACTTGGATATTTCAATTAATATTTTATAGTTATACAACATATACTTCTATATTTATACTTATATATTTAGAGTTTGAAATAATACCATGTATTTGTTTTTAAAATTAAAATATCCTTAACTTAGAAAATATAAAAATTCACTTTGTCTATATACTTTTATCGGTTACTGTATGTAAAAACTTAAGCGCTACATACCTTGAAGATCCTTGGATCCCTACTTATTAGTATTCTTATTATTATTTTCCTTATATTACAGTCAAATTGGAATTTAAATGAAGTCCACGTCTAAGCAAAAACAATTTCCTTTCTCAAACAATTTTCGGGCGATGCGGGTGGTATTAAGTGTAACCGCCTTTTGCGTGATTTTAAACAGACAGACCAGATAGAACACAAATACTAGAAATTCGTTTAGTTCCATCGTTTTGATGTCATTTTTAAGACTCTTTGAATCCTGTTGTTGAATATCATGTTGGTTCAACTGCCAACTTCTATTCGCTTTATTTCTAGCATGAGGGTTTGCGGATTTGTGTGTGTTCTCATTTCATATAAAATGCAACAATTTGCAAGCGCTTTTCTTAACATGTTAAACATTCTATGATGATTTGCCAGACTAAACTAAATCATTCTGACACTAGAGGCGCGCAAAGTTACAATTCGTTTGACAGCGACACCTATCGAAAGTACGGACGCGCTAAGAAAATCGCCCTATGTTATTCCCTACTCCTTCAGACACTTTCTGGCGTTCATTTTCACCCCGGCTATAATGTGTTGTTTGATTGTAGAGAGGGACTCCCTATTCTTGGCGAGAGATCATATGTCGGTACCCTGATGAGTCTAACCATCAACAGACGAAACATGCCGTTCAATGTAAGGGATGGGGTTCAATGTAAGGGATGTACGTTTGACTGGAAGGGTTTCGGATGGGCAATTTGAAAATAAGAGGTTTCCATGTATTTGGAACTCAAAGACCATCGTCCCTCTTGTTTAAGCAATCTGGACGTTTTTCGATCTCAATTGCTTCACGAATTATGCGGGGTTTATAGGAATATATAGGTGCGATTACTTTGGCCTTGTCGAAATCGAAAATATTTTGTGACCCGTTTGGATATGATGTTTTGCTAAAGTCGAGGAGAGATCCCATTTTCGGGCGGCGAGAGAATGCTCGTATATGCGATTTTGGTTAAGTTTATTAGTTTGGCCAATAAATGATTGGGAGCAGCTAGAACAAGGAATCGCATAGACACCATGTGACTCTTGCGGAATATTATGCTTCACTGGTCTGGAAACTGGATATATTTCTTTCAGTTGTAAATATCGTTTCGATATTACGTGATGTGAATACGTGGAAATTTTTTTATCAGTAACTCGCTTGATGTATGGCAGAAGACTTTTGGGGTTTTGGGACAATTCTCTAGTGGATTGGTTGGTACGACCAGTTGCCTGAACTTTATTAATACGCCTTTTTATTTGACGCATGTCATAGCCGTTTTGAATTAGTGCCGTTTCTAGGGAATTAAGTTCTGTTTGTTTATGTTCCCTAATCGACAATCTTAGTGATCTCGTGACTAAAGTTTTGACCACTGAATTTAGTTGGATGGATGATGATGTGAGTTCACATTTAGATAACGGTTTGTGTGGGTGGGCTTACGATAGACTGAATAGGAGAAGCTTTGGTCTGACCTTTTTGATATTAGAACGTCAAGAAAAGGGAGGGCAGAATTGTTTTCAGTCTCCATTGTAATTTTAATATTGTGATTCTTATGGTCAAATGACGAAGGTGATATCTACATATCGGAACCAGCAAGTAGGTTTCAACGGACTGGTGTTAATGCCTGGAGTTTCAAAGTGTTCCATAAAAATCTTGGCTATGAGCCGAAACGGCGAGATTTTTCAAATCTAAAACGCGATTCTACCCGAGAACCTAATAATTCTAATATTACCGAGCGCAGAAGCCTTTCCGAACATGAAACATATTACTATAAACATAACATAAAACATAACATCACTATAAACGAACATTGAACTATATCCTCCTCGTGGGGGATATAGTTTTATTTTTTCTCATCGAATACCTTATATATTCATCTATTTTTACATTCTGCTATTGATTCTAAATATATGTTGTAAAACATGTCCCAATAACCCAATGCCCCAATGGTTTTACCGATATCCGCCATTTTGTAAAAAGTATCGGAGTTACAGACTCTATTTTGCAGTGTCATTTACTTTTTGATGTAGGATTATCATTTTTGGTAGAGATATTAATGAAACTATGACTTAACCTTTAATGCAAACAAAAAGAAACTTTTACAAACTTTTTCACTCTCTCCATCCATTATCAAGATATCAATCGATATCGCACCAGTGGGACACCCTGTATATATATAAAATCAATCAGGCCCCTGTCTTGTTTAATGATCCCTTATACACACTATTTATCTATTGCACGTCACCTTGTTTTCCGCTTTCTTTTTTTCTTTTTCTTAGTTATTCAGATTTCATTAACAGTTTAAGTATTTTTGTTTCAGTTATCCTATCTATGTGCCCTAGCCACCGCAATCTATGAGTTTTTATAATGCTTGATATACCTCTTTCCTTGTAAAGTTGGTTTCAACTTCTTATTAGCTTCGATTCATATATCGTCCTCAGTCCTTTCATTTTCCAAACTTCTAACCGTTTTAATTCTATATTATTTTATATTCGTGTTTCATAAATATATGTAACTACTGGTATTAAAACTGAAATTATTTTTGGATAAAATTATGTTAAGTATGGGACTGGGACGAAACCTCCTTAAACTCATATTTTATTCCCCTTTTCGTGTTATTATTATTAGGAAATTTCCACTTTAACATTTCTTCTTCTCCATATCTTTGGTATTATCTTGCTTTATATACAATTATTTTTTTCTTCATCTTTCCTCTAATTTTTTTATTATTTTCCTTTCATCGTACGGACAAGGTCATGACATTGGAATTTTTGTTTTATACAAGACCAATTATATTAATATTTGTATCTGTTAAAAAAATTCCTAATACTACATTAAATAATATCGACGAAAATGGGCTCCCTACATTTAACTTCCCCTTTAATTTCGCTAGTTTTAGATGTTTTATTTTTTTCAATTTTAATGTTATCTTGTTGATTTTTTACAAATTTTACTGTAGAAATAGAATATAACATTCTGCAAAAAAATCCTTTTCAGCATAATCCGATTTTTATTGAATTTCAAGAAATCTGAAATTTCATGATTTCGCTAGATTTTAAGCGATCTTTATAAAATCGATCATTTATGTTGCATCCCCCTGTAACAATTCGTTTTAAAAATTAAAATGGCCTGATGAATAGTAGCGAAGTACAAGAAATGACTCGCCGGGTGAAGATGCACTTCAAATGAAAAGGTCAAAGTTGAAATAGTTAATTTTGCGGTTATTTACTATTGAGTTGAATGTGTTGCATTATATTGAAGGTATTAAAATGTTGTACCATTGTTGGTCTACATGTATTAAACAGGAAGATGGCTTCAGTGGAAAATAAAAAAAATATTGAGTTAAAACAATAATATTAGCTGATAATATCTTGTTTGCTACAATATATTAAATACTGGGTATGGCAAGAGCTACGCTACAAGTTTGTCTTTACGCCAATTTTTTTCGCTATATTTGTGACATTTTTGTTTTGGCTCTTGTGTAATGCGGACGTGCAAGTCTTACGAGGTATATTTTTTAAATAAGGTTCGTTTTTTAATAAGAAGACAAATACTATTAATATAACTAAAATATTTTTCCCATATTCTATATACTTTTATCTACATTTCTAGTTAATTTCTATTTTTGGGTGTAAGATCTGGACTGTAGTTGGATGATCCAGTTCTCTCCACAAGACCTGATTAGACCTTGTATTTGTGTAGAAATATATGGTCTTGCATTGTCATAGAGCAACATCACACGGCTGTGGCTTTCACTCTGGTTGTCGACGATGTGTGTCGCCACTCCATTGACTGTTGCTTGAACTTAGGAGTCATGTGAGACACCCAAGTCTCATCTCATGTAACGATGTGGTCTAACCATTCATTTTCTTCCTGTCTGTATGGATTCAAAAACGATAAAGCACAGCCTAATTTCTTTGTTTTCTGATCGTCAAAAAGCAGCCTTGGTATCCACCGAGAACACAATTTTCGATAATTTAGTTTTCCGAAACAATGGTGTACAAAACTGACCTTAAAATCTATGGAAATTCACTTGCTAACTTTGAAATTGTAAATTGTTGGTTATCTCGAATTTTGTTGTCCACATCATGAACCAAATCTTCAAAAATCAGAAAAGGTCGGCCAGGGCGTGGCTTATCATGCACATAAACCTGTTCGTTCTTGAACATTTTAGCCCACTTTCGAACTTTACTGTCCCTCATAGTATTACCACCGTAAACCTCACAAATCTGACGGTGAATTTCGCTGCTCTTTTTCAAGAGCAGCGGAGTGCAAGTTTTTTGCACTCAAGAATCGAATTACATATCGTATCTCACTGTCGGCGGGCGATTCAATTTTCTTAAACACTATAAACTTCTACAGCTCAGCACACTGGCCGACGATACGGCTGCTAATGGCGCCTAACTGCTCGCAAAGCATATTTTTGCGCGTCATTCTCACTCTCATTCATAAACGGACCTTATTTCAGAAATACCTCTCGTTTTACAGATAAATCCGCGCTGAAAGGACGAAATTAAATTGTTGTAATTTACATTATAAACAGTAATTGAATTATTGCAATTTACCGTGAATTTAGGCAGAAATATCCTAATCATCAGGCCCTTCCTTGTTGCATGCAGACAATAATAGTGGAAAACGAATAGTGGGAAAGCAGTTACAGTGAAAGACGAACGCTATGATTCAAAAATATGAATAAAATATGAATAAAATATTTATGAATAAAAACAAAAAGGAAAATATTTACATGAATAATCTTCAAACACCAGATTAATACCAGATATGTCACTAAACTGAAAAAGATTTACCAATAAATGCCAAATCACTTTATTTATTTTCTCGACGCGCGTTTCACATTCAACAATAATTGAATTATTGCAATTTACCGTGAATTTAGGCAAAAATATCCTAATCATCCGGCCCTTCCTAAAGTGACAATTTATTGTTTATGATGCAGTTTCAAGAAATTTTAAGAAGTGATTATAATATTCAAATTGTTCAAGATTTGTTGCCTGCAGATAATAATACGTGATTAGCATAATGCAATAACATCATAAATCGTCACCATCAAATTGCCAATTTACATATAAAATTATAAATGAGCGATAAAAGTTTTTTTTCTAAGAGAACAAATGAACAAACAGAATAATCATTTCTTGGCAAGAGAGAATGTCCGCTACATACATCAAATGGTATTACAGCCAGTTAAAATCACAGAATGGTGTGATATTGGTATTAATCACAGAATGGTGTTTAAAACATCATTGGATCATTTTTTTTTTAAGACAAACAGTGGGATAGCAGTTACAATGAAAGATGAACGCTATGATTCAAAACTTTGTGGTGTCTCAATTGGAAGAACATGGACAAATAGGAAAATGTTTACATGAATAATCTTCAAACACCAAATTAATACCAGATATGTCATTAAACCAAAAGAGATTTACCAATAAATACCAAATCACTTTATTTATTCTCTTGACGCGCGTTTCACTCACCTTGTTAGCATCATCAGGAGATGATTTAATCATATCCTGATGATTCTAATGCATGATCCAAGATTGAGTCATTTCCTGATGATGGTTAGCAAAACGCTCGACGATAAAATAAAGTAATTTGGTGTTTAGTGGTAAATCTCTTTGAATTTAGTATTCGACCCCGAAGGTTGAACCAAGAGGAATTGAACCTGCTCATATGAGCCATTTGATTAACATAATTTTCAAATATTAATTAAAACACATTTAAAGTCGAACTAAACGTATTATAGAAAAAAATAGGTTTTGTTTCTTTTAAAAATTATAAATAATTAAAATAGTAGCGTGGCATTTGCCCCACCCTGTATATCGTTAAACTAAGAACGTAAAATCGCGTAAGGCTGTACTTGTGAAATTTCTTGGAATTCTTGAATAGTAAAATATTGTCATTGGCTTAGAAGTTTAATAAATTTAAAGACATACCTTAACATTTCTTGTAGAATTATTCTTGACAGGAACGTGTGTTAAAACAGTAACGTTGTGACCTCTTTCTCCAAGTTCGTGAACCAGAGGTATATATATACACATTAACATGACTTTTTCCTGGGTGAGAAAATACCACCAAAATATTATAAGAAAACCCGTTCTGTATACAAAATATTGTCCATAGCGACACAACGGATAAAAACTTCATTGTCATCCCGTACGAGGCGAAGTCACTTTGAGTTCTAATTTTTTTTCCTCTCTCCTTCGGTTATATTTACATAATTTTCCCTTCAATTTTAAGTAGTTATCAAACACATATATTATATTCCGTTTCTCCGGTCGAACTTCATGTCTTAATTATACATTTAATCTCGATGATTGCCGGTAATAATAATAATTAAAAAAAATAGGCCGGGTATACTAAATGACTTGGCAAAATTATAGTCTGTACACGCATCAAGATCGACTGGCCAGTTATATAAAAAATCTTTTGTGAGTTTATGAGGATCTTAACAAAAGTACTACAATATATATCCGAATAAATATTATTTTCCTTCAATAAAAATAGTTTCTTTTGGATTATATAAAAAGTTTTTAGTTGACGTGAATAAAAGTGTTTTTGTCTGATAATTCTGATAATTACAGATATAGATCAGCTATAACTATGGGATGTTCCGGTAAGATATAATGGTAAAAAATGCTTTCTCTTTATAAAAATTAAACGTTCGATTTGTTACTTTCTATTTGTTACAATAAAATTAAATAATATTGTAATTTGTAAATGTGATTAAACGTTTTACTCAAAAATGCTATGCATTCCTTCAAGCAGTCTCATAACTTTGTTTTCGAAAGACCTCTGAGTTTTTGAAACGAAATTTTTCCAAATTTTACTTTAAATTGACATTTGAATGGTTAAATAATGATTTTCCAATATTTAACTAACTCTTCCGTATCATGAATTTTAAACCCCAGATGAAAAAGTAAATTAAATGTCATATAAATGAGGTTTCTGAGAAGAAAATGAGATAAGATGGGATACACAACCCTCAAGTTAGAGACTTAGAGAGTGAGAGAAAAAGAAAGAGTGCCACATATAGCGATTTGGCCTTTAGTGGTTATTCTCTTCCACTAGCCAAGAAGAATTGAACCTGCTAATGACTCACATTTAATTAACATGATTTTCAAATATTAATTAAGGCAACATTTAAAAACAAAATAAATATATTATATAAATTATGGTTCGTTTCTTTTAAAAACTATAAATAATTAAAATAGTAACGTGGCACTTGCCCTACTCTGTATATCGTTAAAATTAGAACGTAAAATCGCGTAATGCTGTAGTTGTAAAATTTCTTGCAATTCTTGAATAGTAAAATAAAGTTACTGGCTTAGAAATTTAATAAATTTAAAAACATACCTTAACGTTTCTTGTAGAATTATTCTTGACAGGAACGTGTGTTAAAACAGTAACGTTGTGACCTCTTTCTCCAAGTTCATGAACCAGAGGTATATACACATTAACATGACTTTTTCCTGGGTGAGAAAATACCACCAAAATATTATAAGAAAACCCGTTCTGTATACAAAATATTGTCCATAGCAACACAACGGATAAAAACTTCATTGTTATCCCGCACGAAGCAATGCCACTCTGAATTCTAATTTCTTTTCCTCTCTCCTTCGGTTATATTCATATAATTTTCCCATCACCTTTAAGTGGTTATCAAACACATATATTATATTCCGTTTGTCCGGTCGAACTTTATGCCTTAATTATACATTTAATCTCGATGATTGTCGGTAATAATAATTTAAAAAAAGCCAGGTATCCTAAATGACTTGGCAAAATTATAATCTGTACACGTATCAAGATCGACTTGCCCAATTATATAAAAAAAAAATTTGTGAGTTTATGAGGATCTTAACAAAAGTACTACAATATATATCCGAATAAATATTATTTTGCTTGAAGAAAAATAGTTTCTTTTGGATTATAGAAAAAGGTTTTAGTTGAGATGAATAAAAGTATTTATTATAAGTATGGGATATTTCGGTAACATATAGTGTAAAAAGATGCTTTCTCTTTATAAAAAATAATAGTGTAATTTGCAAAGTGATTTGCAAAGTGAGTTTTTTGAACGAAGTCTTTCCAAGTGCTACTTTAAACTGACATTGAATGATTAAATAATGATTTTTTACTACTTTTTTGGATTTTTCGCCACGAATGAAAACTCAAAAAATATTAAAAATATTTATTCTTATGTAAATAAAGAATGACTGGGTAAAAAACAAAAACAAAACGGAGACAAATTTCTCAGTGATTCCTTTTCTATAATAAATTTGCCTAACGAACAGGAGTTTAAAAAATACAATTTTCTAAAATATATACAAACTTTCAAACGTTAACGTTTAAGGGAGGTCTTCTTCTCTCGTTTTTAAAATTGATCTAAATGATACTAAACTAAATACTAAATGATACTTATATTGACAATAATTTACTGATAATAACACACTACCAAAAAAAAAAAAAAATATAGGTGAGGTTGGCTGTGTGACTGAAATATTTAAACGTTTTTAATTGTATTCTTTAGAATCAGGAACCATATTAAATTTAAATCTAACGAAGGCATAGCAATACCGTTATTTTTATTTAAAGTAATTATAGCGGTTTCTTTTAATCTTCTGTATTTTGTTGTCGATTTTTTTAATACCGCTTTGCGTGTTGTCACGCAATTCGCATACGTGTTAACAAATTGCAGATTTGTCAGCAAAAATAAACAAATAAAAAATTAAACAAATAAAAAATATAACAAACAAAAAATTCTTACATTTTTGTTCGTTAGCCAATTTTATCACAGAAAAAAAATCACTGAGAAATTTGGCTGCGTTTTATTTTTGTGTTTTACCCAGTAATACTTTATTTGCATAAGAGCAGATATTATTGATATTTTTTGAGTTTTAGATCGTGGCGAAAAAACCCAAAAAAAGAAAAAAATATATAGGAACACGCCACAATCATTCACACAATATTTATATAATGATTTTCCAATCTTTGACTAACTCTTTTGAATCATGGATTTTAAAGACCAGATAAAAAGTAAATTAAATGACATATACATGAGGTTCGTGAGAAAAAAATAAAACAAGATGGAATACAAAACCAACAAGTTAGAGACTTAGAGAGCAAGAAAGAAAGAGAGAGTGCCAAATAACCCCCATAGAAGTGAATATATGTACCCGCCGTCTTTTCATTAAAAAGTTACATTTTCGATGTTTTCTCCAGTCTTGCAAGAAGGATAGGCATATTATACTTAAAAAACAAAATTTAAAACAAAAGTCAAAACAAAAATGGAAGTGAGACAGTTTTCTAAAACATTTTAGAGATTTCTTCTTCTTTGCTTTCGCTATTTTGCGTTATATTATAATCTAAGTTAAGTACATGGACGAATCTATTGTTTTTACGTATGCATCCTTGATTATCATGGAATGAATGTATTTGTGTAGTGACTATTTTTGTCTTGTTTCTGTTAAGTTTTAGATCTACTCTTTCGGACTTTGTATTTAGCTGAACTAGAATCTTATACAGTCTTAATTTATATATATATATATATATATATATATATATATATATATATATATATATATATATATATATATAAATATATATATATATATATATATATATATATATATATATATTAATATATAAATATATATATTATATATATATATATATATATATATATATATATATATATATATATATATATATATATATATATATATATATATATATATATATATATATAGAGTTGCATTGAGATTGCGACCAGCCATCAATATGGGTGACTTGGCTTTGCTTTGTTCGTTTCTATTCAGCTGTCTCCTTATGTTAGACTCGAGCCCAGCTGACGACGGCTGTGAGGTCAAAAACCGTAATGGAATACCAGATTTCTTGAACAGTTTGTGATCATTGTCGTGCTGGCATTGTATACCGTTATGGCGTACGTCCTTCGGCATAGCTCAACATAATATTGTATAACTCCGGCATGTGAAAATGAACCCCAAATTTTAATATTGGCACCACCATGTTTGACGCAACCAATAGTATTTTTTGGATTTAAACATTCCTTCGCTCGACGCCGAACACGTTCTCATCCATTATTGTCAAATAAATTTATTTTAATTTCATCGGAAAAAAAATGAATTGTTCTCCATTATTTCGTTTAAACTCCTTATGTTGTTTTAAGTGTTTTTTATTCAAATAGGGAACTTTTCTTGCAATTCCTCCATTATAGCCAAATTGTTCCAAACGTCTCCTAATACTTCTCGTACTGATTGTATTACGCGAATTAAACGCGAGTATTTTCTGGAATAAAAGTTTTTCGTGTCCGGCTTCGGAACTCTGGTTTTTGTTCCATGTTTTTTTCTTTTAACACTTTTGAAACAACGCAAAGAGGTGTTTTTAAAGTTTGACAAATTTATAAGAGTTTTTCTGTTCTCGTAATTATAAAATCAACCGGCGTTTTCCATCAGTACGATGTTTAGTACGACGAATTCTTTTTAAAATGTTTGTATACACAGACAACTTATACTAATAATGCCAATCAAACCACATTATTTTCTAAATGGCCTTTCTGGAATTTATTTTATGAAAGTATTCCTGTAGCAGAACTTTATATTTTAAAAAATCCAAAAAAACATTAAAAATTAATTGTTTAATTTAATATTGGTAGGTTTTTAAATGTAACTTTGTGTTTTTTTATAAAAGTTATATGTATTGTAGAATTATTCTGAGGATAGTTCATTGTTGAACCGAAACGTTAATAAAAAAATTAAAAATTAAAACTTAATTACTGACTGAAAGTCCCAATAAATAAAAAAAAAAAAAAATAAACGGTCAAGAGAATATATATATATATATATATATATATATATATATATATATATATATATATATATATATTTATATATATATATATATATATATATATATATATATATATATATATATATATATATATATATATATATATGAATATATATATATATATATGAATATATATATATATATATATATATATATATATATATATATATATATATATATATATATATCTATATATATATATATATATATATATATATATATATATATATATATATATATATATATATATATATATATATATATATATAATTTGTTCGAGGAAAAGACTGGTCATATCAAATTTCTATTTTATATGATACATTTTTAGTTACTATACTTAGAAATATTACTTCTATGTTCTATAAATATTTAATACTCATCGAATTGAACTTGTAGATGTACAAGTTTAGTTAATAGGCAAGGTAATGAGTTTAGATTTTTTTTTTAATTGTACGTCCAATAATAGAACGACTGATAGGGACACGATATTTTAAAAAATAGTTTAGTTTTGTAAAATTTTTGTTTAAAAATTCTGTTATTACTATTCATTATACATCGGTGATTTGCTTTATTGATAGTCTAGTCCGGTGGATTTTTACATTGTTTCTAAACATGTCTATATCCGGGTGTTTTCTAATCGTTTTGCATTATATTGAATATTATAGTATTTTCCAGGCGGTTCGTGGGTTTTTAAAGTGGGAGGGCGTAAAAGAAATACTGGTGCTGAAGATTTTTCTTTGCTTTCCCCTTCCTCTTTTTTACATTTCGTGTTATTGAAACCCTATACAGAAGGTGAACCAGGAAAATGAGTTAAAGAAACTGAACAAAAATAAAATGTGTTTTGCTTTGAAAAATTGTTTACTGTGATAAATGCTGGAGGATCGGCGCCCCAACGCCCTCCCTCACGATCCGTCACTGGTATTTCCCAAGTTTCTTCTCTAAACTTAGAGAGTTACCACTAAATAATGTGGTTTGATTTCTCAACGCGCGTTTCGCTAACCATGTTAACATCATCGTGATTTAATCAATTTTATCTATTCAATGATATTTACGCTGACATGGTTAGCGAAACGTGCGTCGAGAAACTGAAACAAATGATTTGGTATTTAATCATACATTTATTTAATCATACATTTATAGGATTTAGTTTTTATTAGTTTAAAGTAAATAAAACAACAAAAATATACTTACATGAAATTTAATATCTATATAATCATCGGAAAAATTACGACATATTCATAAAGTTCTTAACTTTAAATGAAATGGTAAATTCATTTCGTTCCTCTGCGCTAAATCTAAAACCATTCAAGAAGAAATCTTCGGCTTTTTCTTTTAAATATATCCGCTACTTCATCTGCATGAATTTCTGTTCCATAGTGAATGTTCATGAGAGACAAACCATTAAGTCTGTTTTCACTTGTAGTGTTTCGTAAATAGTTTTTCAGTCTCCTTAGGCTCGAGAAAGACCTTTCTGGGGTAGCAGTGGATACAGGAATGGTAGCCAAGATTTGTAGTAATGTGTAAATATTAGGATAAATAGGATAAATAGGATTATGTGCTTGTGTGCTTCAACATCCTCCGTATTAGCCTGATTGATCTCCATATGACTATTTCTTGTTCCCAAAACTCAAAACAGTGACGAGGGTCATTGAGGCTATTCCAAAAACCGACATAAAAAAATCTATGCTGATGATCTATGCAATCTAACACTGGACGATCGTGCCCAGCGGTGTATTAACGGGGAAAAGATGTATTTTGAATAAAAAGAAATAATTTTGAGAAAATAAGTAATTGTTTTGTTGATTTAAAAAGTTCTGTTATTTTTCCGACAAATCGTGTACTGTTTATCTTAGTAATATATGAAAAATACTTCAGAACATCTTTTATTGGATCGGTTTCAATATTTCTTGAAGAAAATAATAAGTAATACCACATTGTAAACTTTTAAGGCTACTTTATTTTTAAAGTAATATTTAAAGCTAATATACAAATTAAATAGACATTATTACTAAGACATGTTAGTTCTTAACTTACGATAGTTTTTCTTTGGCTTGATTTATTCTGATAATCGGTCTTAAACAAACTCGGAGAATTTTATGAATAATGCAACTAGAAACAACTAAAATGATAAATAGGAAAATTATAACATCTATCAAGAAGTACTGATGAAAAGGTATATCAATTGTTGGTGATCGCATATGCGTCGCCCCCTTGTGGCGAACGACGTATTCTATCCAGTACATTGCAGTATCCATGGGAGATAAAGGTCTATCTTTGTATCTTTCTGATAATTGTTTCGCTTTTCTTTGATTTCTGGAAATAACGTATTGGTTTTTAATAATTTTACTTCGAAAATTATGACAACATACTCAGGCAATATAAGTGTTTGGATTGCTTCGAACAAACTCTCTTCTGTAGCTTCTGACAGTGGTAACACTACTCCTCCACCATTGCTTTCGAGGTATCTACCATTGTGTATTTGATCACCGAATTGTGGCATTACAATTACCGGAATACCACAGTGGATAGCTTCTATAATTCCCAATAAACCACCATGGGATATAAATATCTTTAATTTGGGATCACCTAGTTGAAAAATTGGTATGAAAACAATTATAATCTTAATAAATGTATAATAGGTCCTCAACTTAATTCTTGCACCCTACTTTTTGAATTTTGCGATATAATTATTTTAAATCACTCTCTTCCATTTTCAAAAGATAAAATAGGAGCTTAATATGAATAAAACTTGAAAAATTCATTGTTGACTCGATGTTGTTCCAAAAACCTTTGAGGTACTACCATGTTTTCGCCTTTTAATTGAAAAAAAAAATGATTTGGAAGCTCAAGACACGATTTATGTAGCTTTGGGAGATAATGTTGTTTTATATAGTACTGGTAAGAAGTGATTCTAGTTTCAATTTCGAATACCCAATTGGAAATGTTGACATAAATAATGCAGAACATCGAGGACAACTAAAAAAATCATGAATGAAGAATTGAAGCACTGGTAAAAGAAAATTTTTGTCGTACTTTGCTAAAATTCAGACAGGCACTCAGAGTAAAACCAGAAGCCATTTTTAAACGTTCACACAAATAGAAAAAGGAGAGTCGTTGGGTTCCCTATGAACTCATATCTGTCATTGCTATCTGTAAAGCTCTCAATGTATTTAAAGGCCGATAATTAAGCCGAGGACTGAATTAATTATTTCCCGATGATGTCAACATAGTTAGCGGAACACGCGACCAGACATTATGAAAAAGTGTTTTGTGCTGAAGCTCTTAGGGCATACTGTTTCACACCAAGGGTTGAAAAAAGAAAGGTTCTCAAATTATTATCCAAAATATACATTGCCATAGGACAGCAATATTAATATTTCAACATTAATATTTACCTGGACAGGACAGGACATTAATATTTCAACATTATGTTTTAAAAAATTTAATTCATGAGATATCGGTGGTGGATCCATTCGATGCCTTTGCGGAAAATACAGAAATATAAATAATAAGCGAAGCACAAAGATCTAAACAATCATATGAAACAGCTAATTTAAGAAACCCGTTGTAATTGGGACTACAAAGTTTCATGTTTAAATCAAAGGAAATAAATGGAAACAAGACGACTTACAGAGAATATCAAATTGTGGCATCCACTTGTATATCATTACATTGTCCGGCTTGTCTGGCATGGTGTCGTTCTCCCATTTCCACAGCACCCTTTGACGTAGTCTGGCAAACGCCCCTATGAACGCCCTACGCTTCTCCTCGGGAAACGTGTCGCCTTTGATCATGGATCCAAGACTGAAGTAGATTACTCCGGCATCTGAATTATTTATCCAGTTTTCCAAGAGCTGTAAAATGATGGGTGGTTTTATCGATAAGGCGTACATATATCGATATGAGAAGATTTTTAAAATTTATATTTTTAACGTTTTAAAATAATGTATTTGGCTGTTATTTGTTTGGGTCACTTAAACATTTGTTTGCTATCGAACAATTTTATTAAATTTTTTTAAATGTCAGTAGTTTCGTTTTATTGGTGATTATTTTTAATATTTTGTGATTGTTAATTAAATTTTATTTATGATTTCATGTCTTATTTAAGGATTCGTTTATTCATGATTTTTTATTAATTTAAATGTAGCCTAACATAACAAGAATTCGTGAGCAACAGTAGCAACGGGATTGATTCATGAGCAACATTAGATTCGTCATTTAGAGGTAATACATAATTTAATAGATGTGTTTACAACTATCTTCACAGCTAAATTAAATGTGACCACTCACTCCCAAACAATCGATTTTGGAGGAAAACCATCGAACTAATATCTAGTCAAGCGGTATATTCCTGAGTTATCGTCTTGTGATTACTTTTTCCCTTTTCTGAATATCAAAGCTAAATATATATACATATATATATATATATATATATATATATATATATATATATATATATATATATATATATATATATATATACAATATATATATATATATATATATATATATATATATATATATATATATATATATATATATATATATATATATATATATTTGTATATATATATATATATATATATATATATATATATATATATATATATATATATATATATATATATATATATATATATATATATATATATATATATTTGTATATATATATATATATATATATATATATATATATATATATATATATATATATATATATATATATATATATATATATATATTTGTATATATACAAATATATTATGCGATTGCCATGGCCGTTATCCCGGTACCTGTACTTCCGAAGAAGTTACATTATAGGTCAGATCTGATGAGTTAGGAACTATATTAATGTGGTTGGATTCTTTTACTGCACGATGCATCTTTTTCAGTATTTCTAGAAGATATCTTACTAAAACGTTAATTGTTTCATCAGCTGCTGGCACCTTTTAACCCTTACTGCGTATTAAATATATTTAAACCAGAATATATTCCGGAGCTGCAATATAATCTTCTACTATTATATCTAATATTACACAAAACATTATATCTCTAATATAATGTTTCTACAATTTTATAAATATGTAAGTTAATCAAATCTTCTATTGGATTACGTGCGACGCTCTTCGCGATAACATTTTTTGCAATAAATACAATACAATGTACAATTTTCGTCTAACGAAGTTCGTATTCGTTATTTTATATGATTAAAAATAGCTCGTAGGCGAAGACCAACTAGTGGAATTGGCAAAAATGTATTCGATGTTAAAAAACTTTTTGTCTTTGTTTTTATCAACATCCTTTTTTCGTTTTCTAGATATTGCAGGAATACATGGCATGGTAATTTTAAGGGCAAATAAAGTAGTCATAGAAAAAAGCCGAAAATATTTACGTGAATTGGGAATGCAGCTGATAAAATAGTATGTAGGGAAAAGAGCTACCTACGATGGTCACCGTAGCTAAGATTGTACCTTTCTCGAAAACTCAAAATATATCTTGCTAAAAAGAAGAGACAATCGAAGACACAATGTCAAGCTTGTCTCAGGAATCTTTACCGAGATCACACCACATACATCTGCAATGATTGTTACCGTGATGAATAGACGAAGAGAGATACATTTTATTTTATATTCAAGCAAAATTTTTGTTACCAAATTGTTTCCTAATTTAAAGTTAATGAGTCTAAATAAATAAAGTGTGATAGATAAACAAGTTTTATTTTTTGATTTGTCTTCTAAATCCCAAAAATCTTTATCTTTCTTGGCCTATTTTTAAAAAAATAGGTTTGGTATAGGCGCGTAACTTTATAGTTATGCGCCACCGCTACCGTAACAAATGACCGCGCTTCCCGATGCCATAACAAATAATCGAATCGAAAACAAATAATCGAATCTCCTGCATGAAGATTAAACTTCTCGACGCGCGTTTCTTTAACCATGTTAAGATCATCAGAAGATGATTTAATCTGATTAGAAGGTTAAATATTCACCAGGAAATTAAATTATATTCTGATGATGCTAACATGGTTAGCGAAACACGCGTCGAGAAATTAAAAAAAAAGTGATTTGGTGTTTAATGGTAAATCTCTTCGAGTTTGTTAGTTAATAATTATCAGTATTTCATCAAGTTGAAAATTTTGTGCAAATACGTATGTTTTCTACTCGATTCTAATTAAAATCCCCACACAATAATTTGAGAATCTAATGATATTTCTTGATATATTGCAAACAAATTTGACTTAGCATTAAACATGATTATAATTATAGAAAACTATACGCTTACTGTTGGAAGTTTTTTCGGTTTCTTGTTGGTAACGTGGATTCCTCCGACCTCAACCAGATTGGGGGTTAACGGTCTGACGCCAAGATGACTGTAGTGGGTATTAACGAGAAACAAACTAGCTTGATGTGGATCAACAACATCTTCGCCTATGTATTTTTTAGAATAATCACGTCCATATTTTTCTATATAATATGTATACCTAAACGGAAAAGAGGCATTTAAAAAGCACGTTTAATTTTGGGGTAAGTTTAAGATCACACATTTCTACATTCCTGCTAATTTGTACAGGATGTCCACTAATTAATAGTGCACAGAAAAACTGCAGATTTTTTTAGTCAAAATGATGCGATTTAACCCAATTTACCTTAGTCCAAAAGTTAATAGAAACCAAGATACAGAACAAAATAAATTTCTTAAAAACTATCTTTCTTGAATGAAATTTGGTTGTGAGGGGTTTTTTAAGATAAGAAATTTAAATATCTCGAAAATTTTTATGTAGATTGTAGAGGGCGCTGTCTGAGACACTTTTCTACGTTTGAAAGGTCACAACTTTTTTGCGCCTTAGTGTATTTGCATTTCTTAATAAAATATAATTTTGTCCACGTTTTTGACGTAAAAAAGGTATACCTTGCAAATGTCGCCACGAGTTACCATTTTCTAAATATCTGCGTTTAAATCGTTCATTGCACCATTTTAAATTGTGTTTTTGAAACATAGCATTTGTGTTTGCTTTCCCTTTTTTGTCTTAGTTCTAGAGCAATGTTATCTAAATATTTGGGTAAATGAGTTTGAAGAAAATTAAGACATAGTTTGCCGCTTAAATTATGTGGTAATTCGAATGGACCATTGGGTTATTTCATAATCACCATAATTATTACATAATCACCAATAAGACCACATGAAACATTAATTTAAACTTTGTATTGGAAATGACGTTCAGATACTAATAAGTGTGGATTTTCTAAATCTCTGGCATGTATATTTCAAAAAACAGAATACACCTCTACGTGTGAAGGTTGCTTCGTCTGTCAACAATATTTTTTTAAATATGGCCTTGACATTTTGCTGGGTATGACAGAATCGAGCAAATTCCAGTCTGGCTGGCAAATCAGCTTCCAGGAGATTCTGTACAGGCATGAAGTGAAACAGATATAGTCCCTCCTCGTGAAAAATTTAGATACGGTAGACTTGCCTACCCCCACTCCCAGAGCAATGCCTCTTATGCTTACTTAAGGGTTTTCGGTTACGCGAACCACAATTTCTTCATCCTGAACTGTAGTTAGAGTTTTGGGACGACCTGCAGTGTCTCGCTTCAGACGTTTGTTTCACCCAGTCTGTCGTAGAGATTTTCGAAAATCTGAAAATCCGGCTGTCTTCGTCATGGATACGTTTCCAAATATCTTCAATAAGACCGGTATCATTTCAAATTTTCCTGCGCGTATATGCCTTTCATATCTAACATCTCTTCATTAGAAAATAAATTTATGTCTGGACATTTTGATTTAATTCAAAATTTTCAAAAACTATTTCAAAAACTATTTTATTATAGTATTATTATTATTATTATTCTTATCTAAAACTATTTTAACTATACATAAATTACATTATTATAATTATTTAACCACGGGCGTAGCCAGGTTAGTTTGAAGTAAATACAACAACAAAAATATACTTACATGAAATGAAATAACAAGAGATGGCGTTACTGTGCGCAACGTTCAGTAGTTCGGATACATATTCAATTCAAATATAATAATTTAACTCTCTTCACTCCTCGTATTTTTTCGGTATAATATTAGGTAATATTTGGCTTATTTCGGAAGGGGGGGGGTGTAACACGCAATACCCCCCTTGGTTACGCCCGTGTATTTAACTATACATAAATACATAAATTAAATACACATAAAATTAAATATTAACAATCAGTGCAAAAGTCGTCTTGATGTATTTTTTTTAATCATAGCCTATATACTCTAAGAAAAATGTTACATTTTAAAAGTGCAATTGAAAAGAGTGAAATGAAAAATTTAAACCCAGATATCTGGAAAACAGTACCCCGGTACGACATTTACAAGGTAGATCTGATTTTCGTAAAAAAAGATGGATAAAATAATATTTTTATTAAAAATGCGAACACAGTCAGGCGCAAAAAAGTTGTGACCTTTCAAACGTAGAAAAGTGTCGCAGACAGCCTCCCATTACCAAATTTCGTTCAAGGAAGATACTTTTTAAGAAATTTATTGACGAAAATTGAAAATAAAATTATAACTTTAACACCCTGTATCTTGGTTATTATTAAGTTTTGGACTAAGATAAGTTGAGTTAAATTGCAATATTTTTACCCAAAAAATCTGCAGTTGTGCTATGTACCATTAATAAGCGAACACCCTGTATAATTGGCAGGAATGTTACAAACAACCGTAGAGTATCGACTCGAACTCACGAGATGAGAAATATAAGCTTCAATACATAACATATTTGGATATATGTAGCGGGTTCATCAATAATCCTAATAATATAAATTCGAATTGGGCCTTTCCTGTACCTATTATGTTATTTATTGCATACTTGCCAAAAATTAGCTGCTAGTTGTCCAATGGTATTTTCGACTCTATCCAAGAATGACATAGGCTGTGTAAAACCAGTAAACACAAATTGATCTACTGACGGATTTTGAGAAGAGCCAAACCAGTTTGCTTGCCATGGCATCATTACACAAGTGCTAAATCCTAAAAAAATAATTGGTTTAAATGTGGTAGCAATCTCTCGTTCTAGGGGGAATGGTTAACTTGTTCAGTGGACAGTACTCTTGTGCATTAACCCAAAAAACTGCAGAATGGAATTGTTCTGTGAAGACAGAATAGAATTTTTATTAGTGTCGGTAGTTCGAAAGGTTTTTTACACAAGACGTATATTTTAAAAAGGAATAAAACAATTTTTTACTTTGTTACCTGTCACTTTTATAAAAGTGATAGATAACAAAGTAAAAAATTGTTTTATTCCTTTTTAAAAAATGAACTATCACAAAGTGAGGGACAAATCAATCAATAAGACGTATGTTTATATATATCATAAAAAGTGTATATGAAATCAAGTTTTTCAGTAACAGCGTCGAGAATAATAAAAATTAAAATATACGATTTATAAAATGCATGCAATTGTTCTTCGTAGTCGAGTGAAACAACACACTGAATCTCAAAAAGTTGTGCACGTTAGTGACAGTTTTTAATGCTTAAGCACTATCAATTAGTTGTAATTATCAATAATAGGTTATTTTTATCGTCAAATTGCATCGCAAGTTAATTAAATATCTAGACCCAAGCATTTAGAACGTCCTATTGATTCAACTAAATAAATTCAAGTAAATAAATTCAACTAAATAAATTCAAGTAAATAAATTCAACTAAATAATTTCAACAAAATTCGTTCGCCCACGATAAACCAGATAAACAGCACCAACAGACTTGGTACGCTGACAAGCTAAACTGCCATATTTGTAAATATGCAAAAAACAGGAAAACTTTTTTCCGTGTTCCACATAAAAATTGCTGCGTCCTTCAGCCGCCATCAAACATCAGAAAGCGAGCGGGAAAACATCACACAATTGGCGATATTACCAAATGCTGTTTCAACAATTGAAGTGGCCGTTTAAAATATGTAATTTTTTTGTTTTATTATTTTCATAAATATCTTTCATAGCATTTACTTTTGAAAGTTAGCTTTTTTTTGGTTGTTGCGGAAAATGGGTTTATACTGGAATTTATATCCTCCACTTTAGTTTATTTATTGACTATTTACACTACAAGAGTTAACTATATTTGTAAAAACGCTGTAGTAGATGAAAAAAATTGTAGTATACTATGTATACAAAGTTAATCTTATTTAAGGGACAATAAACCCTGAACAACTAAGTATAGAAAGGGTGTATATATTTTAATAATAAATAATTTAGTGAACATTATGGCTTTTTATTTCATGTACGAATACGTACACCTAATTTAACTAACATCAACTAGGTGCAAGATGCAACTGATTACCTAACCAATTTTTGGAAATGATATGATTTTATGACAGGAGATTGCAATTTCTTAATAACTTTTTGTTGTATTAGCCAGATAAAAGACACTTAACTCTTTGAAAAAATATATTTTTTAAAAATTAATTTTAATTTTAGATTTTCACAGGACATAAATCAACACCATCAGCTGATTATATTACTCTTCTTCTAAAACTATTTTAATTTAAATTTCAAATTAAGAATTAAATAATAGTCGACATTCTCTGCCGTATCTAGTAAGTTTTCATTAATTTAACACAGTAACTATAATTATAGAACAACCTACTAAAATTATGATTGTCCGTTACTTTGTGATAGTTCATTTTTTAAAAAGGAATAAAACAACTTTATACTTTGTTATCTATCACTTTTATTGTCTATCACACACATTTTATTGTCTATAAAAGTGATAGATAACAAAGTAAAAAATTGTTTTATTCCTTTTTTAAAACAATTTATTATTTTAAACAACTATAAACTTTTATCAGTTTCTTGTTTTTATTTATACTATCCTACGCCTTGCCAAACCGGAAAGAGTTTATATAGTATATTTTTTTCTTTTGGTTTTATATTCAAAGGTAACCCCCATATTACTTCATATTTAAAACGTCAAAATAGTCAGTTCTTTTCAAAATATTTATTAAAATCACCTGTAGTTCAAAATCATAATTGAAGTGGGCGCTGGTATTAGAATATGTACCTCTTAGTTATATGATTTGTATTTACTGTTGGCTGTTTTATTATTATATTCAGTCATTATTTAATATTATATTCAAATCTGTTATCTAGTAACGTAAATATCTCACACCGGATAAGTAATAATTACGTCTTTTCATATTTTATGTTAGTCAAGTGCACGAAACGTGATGTTTGATAAGGAATTACTAGACGTGTTGATAAGACAATGAGTTTACACAATTAGGTAATATTACTGAGAGTTTATAACGTTTAAAGGCCTTCAAAAGTGCTACTTTATTAGTAAATCTATAAAATTCGAATCATTTTTATACCCGTCATTATTATCTGCAGTCTTGCAATGGCGGCTCGTGACGGAGGGCGTTGGAGCATAAAGTTTACAATTTTTCAGAGCAAAACACCATATTTTATTTCCGTTCAGTTTCTTTCCTTTAACTCATTTTCCTGGTTCACCTCCTATATAGAGTTTCAATAGCTCGAAAAAAAAGGAGGAAGGGGAAACCACAAAAAAAAACTTCAGCATTATTTTCTTTTACGCCCTCCCACTTTGAAAACCCACGAGCCGCCACTGCCGTCTTGCTAACTTTTTGTCAAATACATTATGGACTGTTCGTAAAAAGTTTGAGAGGTGGATGCAAAATCCGAAAAATTGCACAATAAGGTAAAACCTCAACTCCTGACAACTTTTCGTCACTTAATTTCCTGTTACAATTTTGTCCCCGAAACTTAATACGATAACTAAAGCCATTTTTTGCAAGAATCCAAGTTTCTGAAACTACATTCTCTTGACGCGATCTAAAACGCGGTTCTACCTGAGAACCTAGTAATTCTAACATAACCGACTATGGAAGCCGTTCTCCACGTGGATAAACTTGATGATCTTCAAATCAGGCACCGCCATCGCGTCAGGACTAGTATCAGGATCCAGGACCGGGCCTAACAGCCGTTGTCAGCTGGACTCGAATTTAATACAAGGAGACAGCAGAAGAGATTGATCAAAGCCAGGTCAAGTCAACTGGCCATGTTGATGACGGGTCGCAATCTCAATGCAATTCGCGCCATCCTTTGTGAATGTTCGGAGCAGTCGGATGCATTCTTCCCACAACCATGGATGTAGGTGGCGGCATTCGATTTGAAACTATCAGATGTACCCACGAGGAGAACGGACGAAAGGTTTCTGTTTTTTAAGATCTTTTTCCACGGCCACGCTATGTTTTTTTTATTTAGCATACCTGATACCATTGCATTGAGATTGCGACCCTCCATCAACATGGCCAGTTGGCTTGGCCTGGACGTTTCTCTTCAGCTGTCTCTTTGAACTAGACTGGAGTCGAGCTGGAGGTAGCTGTTAAGCTAGAAACCGGTCCTGGGAGATACTTGTCTTGACGCGATAGCTAATTTGAAACGATCGTATCGTACCCACGTGGAGAATGGATGAAATACGGAGGGCACATGTCTCGTCCCCTGATGTTTAGATTCTTCAGGGCATCTACACATGCTCCCCCATCAAGAATAGGGAGACCCCATCCACAGCCAAAAACCAATGTATTCGCTGACCTCCCGTCGGATGGCGTACACATGCAGTGTCAGACTTCCCTGGATTGCGTCCAATGAGATAACAGTAGTTGAGTGTCATCAAACACCCAACCGTTGGGTTTCACAATCTCATGTGGAACACACAGCAACCTACGTCTCCGCCTTAATGAGCATTTTTGTTGGTTGCTTAACGGGAGACGAGCCCCACCCATCCCTTCAACTGCAGGGCCTCGTCTGCTGATATTTAGACTCTTTAGGGCACCTACACTCCAACAAAGCTCCTAAACCAAAATGCTCATTAAGGCGGAGCCGCAGGTGGTTGTGTGTTCTACATTTTTGTGTTTCGCCAAAATCTAATTTGACAATTTCAAATGTTGTCCCCTTCGACTGAAGAGTCCAACTGACGTGCACGGATCGCTTGGCCTTGCGCAAATTGTATCGAAGAAGTTCGGGACTATTCGCGGCGCTCGGCAGAGCTGTCGGGCATCCGTTTATTGATTTTTCTTCCTCGTCGCCACGTTGCCGCATTTCTTCTTTTTTCAGAAGAGATTTCCATAGTTTTGGAATGTTGCGAGCGTCGTTTCACGTATTTAGTTCACCTCTTTCTTCTATTTCAAGGGTTTCTTTGATTGTTCGGACCTTGTAGTTTTCAATATTCGCTATTGTTTTGGCTCCTTCAAAATAGATTTTTTGTCCTGTTTGTAGATGGCGCTGGAACAGAGCGGAAGTGGTTTGCTTGTTTTTTACGTTGTTTTTATGTTCTTGTATTCTGGTCGAGATTCGTTTGTTTGTCCTAGGTATGTTCTGTTGCAGTAGGAACAAGATATTCTATATACATATATATATATATATATATATATATATATATATATATATATATATATATATATATATATATATATATATATAAAGGGCCTTGAATAAGTTCTCTCTGTTTCCCTACAGATGCTGTAATTTTAGCCTTTTTTGCATCAGGCAATACTACAGCCAAATTCATCGTGAAGCTCCACCATTAGGTTTGAAATGACAGTATATGTTTTTCCGCCGAAGTGTGAACAGCATATTTTTCATAGAGTTAAACTTCTGCAGCTAAAGGATATGGAATTCTTGTGAAGACTTACGGCGACCATGCTCTGCCGGAAACAACATGCATGGGTTTAGACGGTTTAAAAATTATGATTTTGAGGTTGAAGATAAATAAAGCTCTGGCGCATCGAAAAAGTTTAAAGACGAAAAACTGGAAGCATTGCTCGATGATGACCCATGTCTGTCGCAAAGTGAACTTGCAAAATCATTAGGAGTTGATCACACAGCATTTGCCAAACGTTTAAAAGTATTAGGAATGATTCAAAAGCAAAGACATTTGGTGTCGTAAGAACTGAAGCCGAGATACGTTGAACGGAGTTTTTTTCACGTGTGAATTGCTACTGCAACGACAGAAAAGAAAACGTTTCTTTTGAATCGCATCGTGACGAAATGTGGATACACTACAATAACCCGAATGCGTAGAAAATCGTGGAGTAAACACGGTCATGCATTAAATTCCAAACGCATGCTCTGTATTTGGTGCGATCAGCTGGGTGTAGGGTAGTATGAGCTCCTCAAATCCAACGAAACCATCAAGAGAGATCGCTATCGACTATATATATATATATGTATATATATATATATATATATATATATATATATATATATATATATATATATATATATATATATATATATATATATATATATATATATATATATATATATTTATTATTCACGTAAGGGGCCTGGTAGACCACGCAAAGTACAATTAAAGACGTTTGTTGTTGTTAACCTTCCTTTGCGCCCATACTAATTTCATTCTTTCGCTATGAGCTTTTTTTCTTTCGTCAGACCAAGTTGTTCCAGTCTTCCTACATTTTTCTCTCTGGCCAACCTTTCAAATGTTAACCTTGTGTCTGAAACACCCTCTATCCTGAATTTCATATAATTTCAACAATATTTGCTGACCTTAGGTCCTCTTTAATTGCAGCAATCCATTTAATTATTTCTACTTTAGATCTACTCCTATTTTCATAAAATTCGACTGTTTGTCTAGTTACCCTACTCGGATTCATCCGTTTTATGTGTCCGTAAAACTTAAGTCTTCTTTTTCTCATATCGCTATGTATATCTGTGTGTTGTTTGATTTCTTGGTTTTCTCGAAGTCGGAATGTTGTGCTATTTATTTGTTTGGGGCCTAGGATTTTTCTCATGATTTCTCTTTCCTTCTTTTCAATGTCCTCGATGTCCCTCTTTCCATTCAGAATCAGCGTTTCTGCCCCATGTAGGCATTCTGGCTTACTAACTGTGTTGTAATGTCTCAGTTTTGTGCTTTTAGATAGGCATTTTTTGTTGTAAATATTTTGTGTAAGTGTCAATGCCGTTTCCATTTTTTGACATCTACCATCTATGATCTTATTGGCTGCTTTTTCCAACCCATTTTCCATGATTATTTCACCCAAATATTTGAATTGAGAGACTCGTTTGATGTTACCATAATTTGTTTTTAGAAATGGTGTTCTTAGTTTTTTGCAGGTCATGTATTGTGTCTTTTCAAAGGAAATTTGGAGTCCTACATTTTCTGCTGTTTCTTTTAGGATTTCAATCTGTTTCTGTGCCGTTAATACATCTTGAGCTAAAATTGCTAGATCATCAGCAAATGCCAGACAATCAATTTTGATGTTGGTTCTCCCCAGTTTAATGGGCTGGTCAATATTCAGGGCCGACTTTTTTTCACGCCACTCCTGTATTACTTTTTCTAGAACACAGTTAAATAAGAGTGGCGAAGTCCATCCCCCTTGTCATACATATATATATATATATATATATATATATATATATATATATATATATATATATATATATATATATATATATATATATATATATATATATATATGTAACGAAAATTTCTCGGGTATACCGTGTTAGCCAAATGTCCCCTGGTCCCCTGGTAGACGGTTTCAGCATTATATTAACCTGGTATATAAACAAAAATGCGTTACAATATAGATACATACCAATGAATGGTGCCTTATATTTATTGGCTAATCCAAGAAAACAATTGTTATTGAAAAATTCAAACAGTATTACATCAAATGAATTATCTTCCTTGAGGAATGATTGGAACGTTGGATTGGATAGACTCTCGATGCATGAAAGATCACCGTAGTGGCCCATATAGAAAATACTCATAAAGGCAGATATTCTTCGTGAGGAGGAGAGCTGATCAATACTGACGATTTCGAGCATGGGTTGGCCGATTATAACTTCCTGAAAATAAATTATTTTCTAATTTTTCCAAACTACAATTTTTGTTCTTAAATGCACTTTTATTAATAAAAGCGATAGATAACAAAATAAAAAATTGTTTATTCGGTTTAAAAATTAACTATCAAAAAGTATCCTACAAATTAATCAATAATTTGTTATATTGATTGATCCAGGGTTGGTGATGTTAAAATGTAAGGTTTTCACGGATGGAATTAATGTTAAAATTATTCTTTCAGGTGTCTATTCGTTCGTTTGAGAAATATTAACGTCTTGTCAAAATCTCATTTGGCATTTTCAAGTTTCTGCTCTCTTGATAGACAGCTTTGAACTTAAATTGTTAAGTTGTTTGTAATGTGTTGCTCTTAAAGGACTTAATAGGAAGTGTAACAATATCGAGTAGTTAAATTCTATTGATACTATCGAATTGGTAAGGTAACATTTTAGCAGCTGACTTGCGACTTAAGTATGAAGTCATGTGAATTGATTCTTGTGAATTTATTCATTCTTAATTTAAAAACATACCCTGACATTTTTTGTTGTGTTATTCGTTAGAGGAACATGTGTTATCACTGTAACGTTGTGTCCCCTTGCTCCAAGTTCCTGAACGAGAGGTTCATACACCATAACATGACTTTTTCCAGGATGAGTAAATACCACCAACACGTTGTAAGAAGCTCCATCGTGGACACAAAATATAGCGCAAAATAATGCTATGAACACTAAAACCATTGCGAATATATCCGATTCAAAATTGACTGTACATCGGATTTTCGCTTCCCGTTCAGTTATATTCAGAAATATTTACCTCAGTAATTTTCAAGTTCTTATCTGCTACATAATTTAATAATATTTCTGTATGTTAATCTACATTTTATGCATATTGATAGGATTAATTACTTAATTTCAACAAGTTTTAGGGGTAACAATAAAATAAATATAGCACGTCAGAAATGAATTTGCAAAATTGTATTTTTTTACTATGTAATGTTTCTTCATGATTTTAGAATACTACAATTTGATATTGATACTGATACTGCTTATACGAAGAAAATAACTTGTTAAAAACATTATTAAAATAATGTTTTTGTTGTTGTCTATAAATATATGTTTCGATGTTTGGTTAGCATCCAATTATTAGAACGATTCATATAAAGTTCAAATAAAATGTGTAACACATTTGGTCGAAAAGTCTGACAAATAACATACACTTCTTTTTGCAAATTTCGACTTTAATCATCAATATATTCTCTTTAAAGGGCACTACAATCATTCCAACGCCTTTCTAACATTTCTACACCTTTTTTTAGAACGATTTCTCCTTGCCTTCAAAATATCCTTCAGTTTCAGCAATTACCTGTTTATTGGACCGAAATTTCTTTCCATCAAGCAAATTTTTGCTGTCTGATAACAGGAAATATTTGTTGGGGGTTAAATCTGGAGAACACGGTGAATGAGGAAGCAATTTGAAGTGCAATTCATATAATTTAGCCATCGTTGCCCATTATTTGTGACATTGGTGCATTGTCTTAGTGAAACAGCACTTCTTTTTGGTCATTTGGAATCTTTTTTGCGATCTCATCTTTTAAACGCACCAATAACGCTATGTAATATTCGCTATTGATGGTTTCGGCTTTCTCAAAATAAACGGTAAACAATATTCCATACACATCCCAAAATACAGGGGCCATAACCTTGCTTGCCGATGGTTGTGTTTTTGGTTGCTTTGGACGGCTTTCGCCGACTATTGTCCATTCAGCTGTGTAGTGATGGATCCATGTTTCATCCATTGTCACATACCACATACGTTGTTGTTTTTGGTCCGCTGTGAGCAAGAGCGGTACCCGTTTCGATAACAATTTACGCATTCCCAAATGTTCATGCAAAATGGTGTAAACACTTTCTTTCGATAACTTCATGATATCACCTATCTTCTGCTGCTTTACTTTACGGTTTTGGGAAATAATTTAGCGAATTTTTCTGAAGTTGTCTGGTGCAACCACCTCATTTGGACGTCCGGAGCATTCAGCATCATCGGTGCTTATACGGCCACGTTTGAATTTAGCATAATAATCAATAGTTGATTTTCCTGGTCCGGATAATGTTTATCAAGCCATTGTTTTGCTTCAACGGTATTTTCCTTCATCAAAAAGCAATGCTTAAGCAACCACGGAATTCTTTTTTTCCATTGTTGTGAAAGCAGCAAAAGCATCATTTAAATCACAACTCAAAAACTAGTAGACAGATTGTCGTGAAATTTTGAGACATGACGTTTGAATATTGACACACTCGACCACTGGTAAAGATTTTTCGTATGTGACGCTATCTATATGTCAGACTGGGGGCTTATTGATCGATGGGTAAAGACACCTAATATTAATTTAAAATAGTTAGGCGTTTTGGTAACTTTACATTGCAGAAGAATCCGATAATTATTGGAAAATTATTTGAATTTCACATAACAGAGGTATCAGTTCGGTTTAAGTCAAATATACAGCAATGCCTTCCGAAATAACCCATTACGTTTGAACATCGGTTTTTTACATAGCCCTGGTCTAACCAGTTGTTTTGTTTGACGACAATTTTTTTAATGGAAATTTGAAATAAATAATAAAAAGCATTATAAACAATAAAACAAACACTAGTTTAGTCTAAATCTCGATAAAAATATTACCGTTTCGCAGTGTCTGACTCTAATAAAACACAGAATTTGCTTTGATTAAAAAAAAACTTATTATTGATAATTGAAGCATAGTGTATGACACTTAACTCTCAAGAAAAGCACTGGATACGGGGTACCCAGGAGTCAATTAAAAGTGTTTTTTTCCTTATAAATGGTCACGTTGAGGGGATGACTTTGAGTGGGGGAAAAATTTACTATCCCTACCATAGCCATCTTAAGATGTAAATTCTAACAAAAATATGATAAAGCAACTGTAATCAGTCTATGGGTATACTGTTGTTGTGTCAGTATTTTGTCAATTTATTTAAATAACCTTTTTACGCAAATAGTGTGTTTTTTCCGATCTTAACACAGTAAGTAAATAATAAGTATTATATTTTCTATAGTATTTTTATTGAAAACTTTGATTTTTAATTTTTTTAACATTTATTTATTGGTTTCTTTCATTTTCTATTTAGCTTAAAATGAACATGCGTTCTCGTACTTGCTGTGCGTCTGAAGTAGAAGCGTTGTATGAGGCAGCTGATATTTTCGACGACAAAGATAGTGAATGCGAGACTGAATCGGTTTTTGAAGAGCATCATAACAAAATTTATTTATTATTATTATTTTAAATTATTATTATTTATGATTGATTATTATTTTAAAACCAGAGAACTTTACCTAATTAAATAAATATATTTTTTAAAATAAAGCCAAATTATGTAATAAGTATCTGAAAGTACATTAAGTTCCCTTTAATTTTTTTTGTAATTTTTGCTGATTTTTTCAATGGTATTAGGAATTCTATTATTTTTAGGAACATTCTATAGATATAGTCTTTTTCTATACTGATTGAGCTTTAAATCGGGAAGTGCTTCTCTTGAGGGTTAAACATGAAATACAATATCTGCCAAATGACCACTTCTTGCAGCTTCACAGATGTCCACTCTTTTGTCAAAATTTTGGATAACCTTGTAGCGGAATCGTGACTCTATCTCACCAAATGAGTTGAATAATTTCACCCTTTAGTTCAAGAATCGATTGTGTATTGTTCTTATGGACCTGGCTATTCACGTAACCCCAAAGAAAATAGTCCAACGGTGTCGAATCACATGATCTTGGGGCCAATTAACATCACTGTTTCTTGCAATAACTCGTCCAGTAAATTTTTCTCTCCGAAATCAATTGTTTCATTAGCAGAGTGAGGTATAGCGTCATCCTATTGGAACCACATATTCTCCAGATCTATATTATTCAATGCAGACCACAAAAATCTAATTATCATTTCACATCGAACGAATTATCATCACATCTCACATCGAAAGAATTATCATGTTCATATCGAACACCATTCACAGTTACAGCTTCACCAGCAACATTCTGAAAGAAATGCGGCTCAGTGACAACTCCTGGCCATAATGCACCCCAAACAGTGACTCGTTTAGGATGTAAAGGTTTCTCGTGAATCAATCGTGGATTTTCCTTACCCCAAATGCAGCAATTTTGTTTACTAACAAAGCCACCAATTTCAAAATGTGCTTCATCTGAAAAGATGATTTTTTGAGAAAAATCATTTGTGTGTTCTTTGATCCAATTGACAAATGCATGACTTTTTGAATGATCCAGTGGTTTTAGTTCCTGTTTTATTTAAACCTTATATGTCTTCAAAGCTAAATCCTTTCGTAAAATACGCCATATTGTGAATTTACTGAGTCCAAATTGTTGTGAACTTCGACTAATGGACATTTCTGGGTCTTCAGCAACACTCTCACGTACCAAATCTGCTCTTGTGAACGACCACTATGACTATATATTGTTTTTATTTTATTTTCCACCGAATCAGTTTCTTAAAAGTTTTGAACAAATTGATCGATAGTGCTTTCAGACGGACGCTTGTGTAAACCGTAAATATCACGTAATTTTTTAAAAACATTTTTATACGCCCATTTTCATAAAATAATTCAACAATTTTAATGCATTATTGAATTGTGTGAGACTCTATTTTCATAAATGACATACATTACACTTCTGAAATGAGACTAGAACAAGGTAAATTCACAACGCCATCTCTGTTTTATTCAAGAATTAAATAAACCGCCCAATTTGCAAGACCTGTTACCTTTGATCGAATTTATCGTATTTATTTAATAATTCAGTACATTCTTTTTAGTAGTTAAAAGGCTAATATAATATTAATATCACCAAAAACCAAATGGAACTAAATCTGGGGCATATGGCTGATTATCGACAGCATACAAGTGTCCAAGAGTCTTCTTCGTCTTTTTTCCACAAATTTTAATTCGAAGCCTGTTTAACGACGGTAATATTTTCTTGCTTTAACGTAGAAGTCAGTTTTACGCCTCCCTTCTTATAAAATCGTTTCTTCAACATGTAAATGCAACTCATTTTTTTTTATGGCTGAATAAGATAGACAGGGATCGTTTAATGTTGTTAACATAAACATAACTATTAATTATAAAATAATTAATTGATTTATACAATAGTTTTGTTATCTCTGCGTGGTTATGGACCTTACATTTTTTTATGTTTATAAGATATAATAAGTTATCTTATTATTCAGTAAAATGACTTTAATTTTATACATCGTAAAAACATGTAGTGAAGTGATTAGGTAAAAATGACATAGCGTACACAATTATAAAAATAACCGTATATTATAATTATGTTTGACTGCATGCTGGACAATATATGTTTTACATCTTTATGCTCTTGTTCTCTGTTATTTGTATCTCTGTTAGGTCTTTAATTTAATCTGTTCATCTTTCTGGAAATCTGCCGTATGATAACGAACTCTCCATTCGTTCTAGATTAGTAACGTCCCTGCGTCCAATGTGATGTTGATGTGAGTGATGTATTTATTGGGATGTACTTCATTAAATACTCGACAAACTTCAGCATAAATGCGTTTTCTGTGACCGTATCCAACAATTGTTAGTATTTCGATTATTTCTCTTTCAGTTAAATACATATTAATTCCATATAAAAATTGAAAGAAATTTGAAATTTACAAATTGACGTTAACAGTTGTCAAGTATAATCAAATACTTTATCTGTCATCCATAGGTCCATACCCTACTCAATAAAAAATATATTTACCCTAAAACAGACGGAAACATCTTTCAGTCATTTTTTTAAAAATCTATTTAAAAACAAACATACAATATTTACCTCGTGGAATTCAGAAAAAAGCTCCTTCCAACGATGCCAAATTCAAGTACTGTGGTCATTAAAATTAAGTTAACCTTGGATTTCAAATAGGCGACAAGAAAAAAAAATGAAAATATTTTTATAATATAAAATACAATATAAATTTTCTGTCCTGATGTTTGTGTAAAAAATTTCATTAAGAAATCACAAAGCGTTATAGAAATGTTTGACCCCTTCCACACTTCACCGACTTCACCGACATAAAATATCGTAAAATTATCATTTTCATATAGAGTAACTTGTTTGGTTAAAACATTTTGATGTATATCTTCATCCAGAATTATGTTCATTTTGATTAATGAGTAATTTTATAAGATCGCGTCATAAGGCTAATAAGGTCTACTAGAGTAGACCATGGGTCTTATTACCCCCTTTAATCAACACGAAGTATTCTGTTCTGTTTGAACCTTTTCTATTTAACTCGCACGTTCGATTAAAATACCTCCAAAAAGTGTTAGGTGGTCAGAAGAAAGCTTAAATCCAGCTATGGCAGCAGCAGAACGAGGACAGTTGTCGCAACGTGCAGCATAAGACCGTTATAATATTCCAAGACGAACGCTCAGAAACCACTTAAAAAATGACAAAATCACAAGGCTATTAGCAACTAGCTATTAACAAAATCACAAAGCTATTAGCAACTAACTATTAGCAACCAGCTATTAGCAAAATCACACAGCAATTAGCAAGTATTAAAATTAGTTTTAATGCAATCTTGACCAAAGTTTGGTCTAAATGATTAAATTCACATGTTTTACCCGATGAGGTATTTGCGCCTGGTGTATTAATAGAAATGCCGCCCTTGCAACCACTAACTGTAAAGGTTCTTATACCACTGACTACCCGGATAATAAAACTCCTAATTAACCAGTAGGATTACTGTTCCATAATAACGGTGATTCGCCATGCGTTTTGGATAATGACCCTGATTCAGTATTGGTAATAAATGACGATAATTCTGTAGATACTGGTACTCCACACTGCTATATTAATACTCTTCAAGAACTGTCGCAAATTCTGGAAAATAATGACATGGTCACCTTTTTAAAATTTTTCCAGATAAAACTAAAAAATTTGCAGATAATATGGACTGCGCTAGCAATAAAGGTTATGAAAGACAGTTACAAGTAGTACATAGAACTTGCGCCTCTTCAAAACTGTCCACTTCTTACGCAGTTGCCAGTAAACGTCCAATAATTTATGGCTTAAAATCGGAAATAGATATACAGAAAAATAATGATAATCAGATAAGTCAGCTACTATTGAGAACTTCTTACATCCAAACGATTATATATTCTTCTGAAGAGTAATATGTCGTATTTAACCCTAATGATGACACATCACTCAGGAATATAAGTCTTTTCAAAAGCTTTTACCGAAACCTAACTATGTTGTAATAAAGAATAATCTAAGAAGCAAGGCATTTAATTATAAACGCCAGGGAATCCCCTGTGGGGCTCGTCCCCAGTCAAGCACCTAACAAAATGTCCATTTAGGTGGAGACGCAGGTTGCTGTGTGTTCCACACGAGAATGGATTATGGAACCCAGCGGTTGGGTGTACGTGATACTCAGCTACTGTTGTCTCATTAGACGCCGTCAAAAGAATTCTAACATTGCATATATACGCCATCCGATGGGAAGTAGGCCAGAATATAGGTTATTGATTGTGGATAGCGTCTCCCTATTCTTGACTAGAGAGCATTTGTCGATGCCCTGACGAGTTGGAACATCAAGAGGCGAAACATGTGCCCTCCAATTGCAGGGATGGGTGGGGCTCGTCCTCAGTCAAGTACCTAACAAAATGTTCATATATATATATCATCATTATCAGCCCGTGTCGATCTACTGCAGGATGAAGGCCTCTTCAGCATGCTTCCACCTTTCACGGTCCTGGTCTTTACTCTGCCACTCTGGTCCAATATACTACCAATATATTGCCACTGTGATCAAATAACGATGCCATCAATCAATCGTGCTTTCGGTCTTCTTCGCGGACCTTTTCGATCAAACGGTATCCACTCCAGGATTGCCTTGGTCCATCTATCATCCCATGGCCTCGCTATATGGCCTGCCCATCTCCATTTCAATTGATTTACTCTACTCTACTCGACTCTACCAATGATGTTACAGACTTTCGTTAGTTCCCTGATCCATGCGCATGACTTTCTGTCTCGTCTTGTAATGCCAAGCATACATCTTTCCATTCCCCTCTGTGCTACCCGAAGTTTTTGAATTGATTGCGATGTGCGTATCTAGGTTTTACTTCCGTATGTCATAACGGGTAGAACGCACTGATCGAAGACTTTTCTTTTCTGGCAAATTGGGAGTCTGCTCTTAAACGCAATCTTGAGCCTGCCAAATGCTTGCCAACCACATTTAATACGCCGTTCCGCCTCCTGGGCGGTATTGCCCTCCATTGAAATCCTCTGGCCAAGATATACAAAGCTGTCCACAATCTCCAAATCCTTTCCTAAAATTTATTATATATATATATATATATATATATATATATATATATATATATATATATATATATATATATATATATATATATATATATATATATATATATATATATATATATATATATATATATATATATATATATATATATATATATATATATATATATATATATATATATATATATATATATATATATATATATATATATATATATATATATATATATATATATATATATATGTATCAAGTGAAGTGAGGTGAATATCAAGCAGGTTTTCGACCGGGCAGATCCTGCCCTGGACAGATCCTGAATCTAAAGTTGATTCTAAGACATCAAAAACTGTACAATAAAAATCTAGTCTGTACATTTGTGGATTTAAAAAAAAGCATGGGATTCTATTGACCGCGAATCTTTATTCCGAATCTTGAAAGAACAAGGACTAGATCTGAAAACGCTGGGAATTATTAAAGCAACGTTAACTCACATGGTCAAAAGTTAAATTCATGGGTGACATCTCAGAGCCCTTCGAAATTAAAACTGGAATGAGACAAGGGGATGGACTCTCGCCACTCTTATTTAACTGTGTTCTAGAAAAAGTAATACAGGAGTGGCGTGAAAAAAAGTCGGCCCTGAATATCGATCAGCCCTATAAAATGGGGAGAACTAACATCAAAATTGATTGTCTGGCATTTGCTGATGATCTAGCAATTTTAGCTCAAGATGTTTTAACGGCACAGAAACAGATTGAAATCCTAAAAGAAACAGCAGAAAAGGTAGGACTCCACATTTCCTTTGGAAAGACACAATACATGACCTGCAACAAACTAAGAACACCATTTCTAAAAACAAAATATGGTAACATCAGACGAGTCTCTCAATTCAAATATTTGGGTGAAATAATCATGGAAAATGGGTTGGAAAAAGCGGCCAATAAGAGTAGATGTCAAAAAAGGGAAACGGCATTGAGACTTACACAAAATATTTACAACAAAAAATGCCTATCTAAAAACACAAAACTGATACATTACAACACAGTTATTAAGCCAGAATGTCTATATGCTGCAGAAACTCTCATTTTGAATAGAAAGCGGGACATCGAGGACATTGAAAAGAAGGAAAGAAAAATCATAAGAAATATCCTAGGCCCGAGTATCCTAATATCCGAGCAGGCTAACTAGACAAATAGTCGAATTTTATGAAAATAGGAGTAGAACTAAAGTAGAAATAATTAAATGGATTGCTGCAATTAAAGAGGACCTAAGATCAGCAAATATTACACAAAGTGAAATTCAGGATAGAGGCTGTTTCAGACACAAGGCTAACGTTTGGAAGGTTGGCCAGAGAGAAAAATGTAGGAGGACTGCAACAACTTGGTCTGACGAAAAGAAAAAAGCTCGTAGCGAAAGAATGAAATTAGTATGGGCGCAAAGGAAGGCTAACAACAACAAGCGCCTCTAATTGTACTTCGCGTGGTCCACCAGGGGCCATACGTGAATAATAATAAATAACATCATAGTATATTTGGTATATATATTAGTATGTACGGGGTATGTAAATATGAAACAGGAATTTATGATAAAAATTATTTTATTAGAAGTATTGCCCATCGGTAACTATACATTTTTCCCACATGTCCGACAATTTGTAGATGTCACCCCAAAAAAAGTGTTGCTCTTTTAAGGCAAACCAGTCATTGAGCCATACTCGTAAGAAGTGAAGCGCTGCTCAGCAAGTGCGTGTCCCATCGATGCAGATAAGTAGTAATTCCATGAAGCCAAGTCTGGCGAGTAAGCTGCATGCGAAAGTATTTCCCACCTAAACGCCTTAATCGTTTCCTTAACCAGTTTTTGTGTGTGTGATGTGGCATTATCATAAAGCAAAATCACTTTGTGTTGCCTTTTTTGATATTCTGGTAATTTTTCATGCAAAGCTTGATCGATCATCTGTTGTCGGTAGCGGTCAGTATAAATGGTTTCGCCAGGTTTTAGGAGCTCATAATAGATCACATCCTTCTGATCCCATCAAATACACATTGTTTTCCGTCCATAGCGATTTGGCTTTGCAGTCGATGTCAATGGTTCGTCTGGAGTTACCCATGATCTTTTACTGTTAGGATTCTCAATATATATCCACTTTTTATCGCCAGTCACAATTCGATAGAGAAATGACTTTCTTTTGTACCTGGCCAGCAGCATTTCGCAAGTGGTTTTTCTGCGGTCTCTCATTTAGTTTATGTGGAACCTATTTTTCCATCTTCTGGATCTATCCCATAGCTCACAAAAGACGGCTTCTAGTGTCACATTTAATTGATCCACAAGTTGTTGTTGCGTTTGACCGTTATCTTTATCTAACAAACTTGTAATTCGTTGTCTTCAAACTTTTTCGGTGGTCTTCCACGTTTTTCGTTTCTCACGTCAAAATCGCCACTTTTGAATTTTTTAAACCACTCAGAGGACTGTAATTTACCAAGAGTATGCTCATCGTAAGCTTCAATAAGCATTTGATGCGATTCTGCAGTATTTCTCTTCAAATGGTAACAGCAAATTAATGCTGTCCGCAAATTATAGTTTTCAGGCACAAAATTCGACATGATCAATGCTATTACAAACTATACTGTTGTATGAAACTCGTATTGTTGTGAGTTGAAAATCTTTGTCAGATTTCAACAAGGAAATGGTGCCAATGACGCGGTTTGACGGTAACTACATTGAAAGCTAGGCTAGGTTAGCTAGACTATCTATCTATATTTATATTTGGAGAAACGTAAAACAATGAAAAGAAGTATTTTTTCATTGTTAGGCTTTTAGAACTTGTGGTGATAAATAAGAGCCATATAACAAATTTCCAAAATCGGTATTCTTACACTCAATGCAAGTTTTGTTAATCAAGTTGGCATCATCAGGAGATATTTAAACTAAGCTTTGATGTAAGTTGAAAATTAATTATAATTTTTTATACAAAAAAATGTTGTTTTTTAGCAAAAAATTTAACATTAGTAAAATTATTGGTAATATAAAAACCCATTACACGCGACACTAAATTATTGTTTACTATTTTTTAGGATTATTTTCTAGGAAAATACTAATCGCATAAACCTTGTAATTATTCGCCTAGACGGAATCACTGAGAAAACTTGGCAATAGAAAACATAAAAGAAATATTTCATCGCGTGTTTAAAAATAAGTAAAGCCAGTTTTAGTGGTAGTTACGCCGTATTTATAGAAAAAGCCACGATTATGTTTTTTGTTCTTACATAATGATGATAGACTTTAACTATTGGGTTGACATAGACCACACAATGGATATTAAAACCAACTATCTAACTATCAAAAGTTGTAATTTGAATTTAAATGTTACTATGAGCATTTTTATTTTTATCTGTTATAGAATGGGTTTAAAATTGGCTAGGTATAAAATGTTGAAATAAATAGTAGCGTAAGGTAGAGAGATGCACTGTCATCTATGTTATTTAATTTAGCTCTATACGTATAATAGAACAACTAGAACAAAAATGCACATGTGGCTTCTGCGGATCTATAATCTATACCTATTTACCTATTTATTTAAGAAAGTATAAGTTAACATCAAGAAGAAAAACGGAAAAAAAGTTATTATCTAATAGATATAATTAAAAAAAAGCAAATAACTTGATCTATTTGGATCAAAATTAAAATAACTGAATAAAAAGAGAAAATAAAAAAAAAAAATATATATATATATATATATAATATATATAATATATATATATATATATATATATATATATATATATATATATATATATATATATATATATATATATATATATATATATATATATATATATATATATCCTCTTTGTGGATCAGATCTTAACATGGTAAAGGGGTTTGAGCAATAAAGATTTGAGCTATGCCGTCTGGAGCGTAAGTTCCTCGGAGGGTTGCCCCTGGCGGACAAATCAAGGTAGATGCATCAGACTCACATGATCCAAAATCTGCAAACCCGCATTAGACCAGTGTGGCCGATTACGGTCCATGCCCTCAACATGCTGTTTCAACATGGCAGTGCGGCTTCATATACGGCCCTCAATCCCCGTAGGCCAAGGGGCAACTATCTACGGCAGCGGGAAGATCTGCCCTAAGGCAGAGGGTGCTAAGAATCACCGGGTTAGATCAGGCTGCCATTGGACTTTTGGCATTGCTAGGCTTAATATATGGACAATGAAAATCGAAGCCTTACTGCAAGAACTGTTGATTGAACTTGACAACATACATAGTGGTACTAAACTGGAAGAGATTTACCACTAAGCACCAAATCATTTTTTTGAAATTCTCGACGAACGTGTCGCTAACCATGCTAGCATCTCCAGATTCAATCATCCCCTGATGATGCTAACATGGTTAGCGAAACGTGCGTCGAAAAGTTCAAAAAAAGTGATTTGATGTTTAGTGCTAAATTTTTTCGAGTGTTTCACACCAAAGGTTCCAATAGAAGAATTGATACATAGAGGTATTATTGGGCTAAGTGAAACACGAAGAAAGGGCGAAAAGTTAATCAAACTAGAAACAGCTGGTTACGTATTCTACTATTATCTGATCAATAGAAAAAGACAGTGTAGTAATATTTTGAAAGAATATGTGACCGACTAGCCTAATGCGCCATTCAGCACCAACTATAAGCTATAGGGATGAGGAAATTGAGGAATTTTAGGATTTTGTGGCCTAACTTCTAGACATGGGGAAGTGTCAGTACAAAATCCTAATGGGTGGCTTAATGCTCGAATCGATAAAGCAAGAACTGGTGAAAATGTAACTGGCCCATATGGAAATGGTGAACGGGATAACAGAGTTGACAAGCTGGTTGACTGCTGATGGACAAAAACTCTGTATTATGAATCCATTTTATAAGAAAAAGATCAGCAGAAAATTGACATGGAAAGATCTATCTGGACTCACAAGTGAAACTGGTTACATCATGTAAAACGATAAAACAATATTTTACAATTGTATTATCCTTAACCCTTTTTAATGTTGGAAATGATCACCGATTGGTATCAGCAAAGATTAGCCGAAAAGAGCGCGAAAGAACAATATGGAGAAATTGTCCAAAAATCTCCAATAATACCATTAATTTAATGTAAAAAAATGACAATGAAGGAATGCAGGCAGTACTTTTGACAGGGTCGAGTACATTGAGCCTTGCAAATGCATAAGAAAACGCATTTGAAGGAAAATTTGCCGATTCAACATGCAGCTAGTGCAAAATACTTTAGAGGAATTAATAAAGCTAAACAGAAGCTGAGAAAAAAAGGACGCACAATGTTGCCTTAATGTATAAGGATGGTACAGTGTGCAGGGAGCAGATGGAAATGTTGGAGGTTGTCCAAAGATTTTATTCAAAGTTATATGAGGATTAGAACCAGCCAGGAACAGCAATACGCAGTGAAAAACAAATGCGCGATATCCTAGTGCAGAAAGTGACCAAGGATCCAAGATGAATTGCAACATCGTTCCAAGATCAATTGCAGCAAGCATTTTGCAAGCATTTTTTACACTAATATTAACTTCTCATTAAGGGCAGGACAAACTATAATAGGCAAAAATTTACAAAGTCCAAATAAGTATATTATATTTTTCTTATGGAGTTTTATTAAAGAACAAGTTTATCAGATGCCACCCACCACAATAGAGGACATGCAAATTAGAATAAGAAATGTGTTTATGAATATTAATTAAGCAATCCTCATTACAGTTAATAGTTCTTTTGAACATACGCTTAGAGTTTGTATTACGCAAAATGGTAGACATATTGAACATTTAATTAAATTATTGTAGTGGCTTCTTCTTTATAAATATTTATACTTAAACTGTCTAACTAAAAAGTTAACATTTATGACGTTTTGTTTACTGTAACAATAAGTTTTGTTAGTCCATAATAATTGCTTTCTAGTCATATATTAAAACGTGATGATCTAAATATTTAATATATCATAACTTCATCATGCTGTATTTATTAATTTAATAATACTTTAAAGCATAAATTGAATTCCATTGAAAGCGAAATATTAAAAACAAAAATGTAAAAATTTCGGAAACTATGACAGATAGGTATAGGGCATATTTAACAAGAATAGAAGTATTGTAATTTGTCATAGAACTATAGTAAATGAAAAAATATTAGACATTCCATATAAAAAAATTGAGATATGATGTTTTGAAAGTTTTATCATTTATCTCAGTTATCCTTGACAGCCTGCATAACGTACGCAAAATTTTATTTGCATTAAAATTTATATTATATATTATAATATATATTAATATAATAATATATAATATAATATAATGTATATTAAATATATAGTAATTATAATATTATAATAAAAATTATATTACAAAAAATGATAACCCTACATCAAAAAATGAATGGTATATGATATTACAAAATATAATCTGAAACACCGATATTTTTTACAAAATGGTGGATATATGTAAAACCATTGGGTTTAGGTATAGTCACAGTTTAGGTATAGTTAAGTCACAGTTTCACTAATACTCCAACAAAAAATGTTAACCCTACATCAAAAAATGGATGGTATGTGACATTTCAAAATCGAATCTGCAACACCGATATTTTATACAAAATGGCAGATATCTGTAAAACCATTGGGTTTAGGTATATGATATATTCCACAAAATATTTTTAGACTCAATAGCAGAATGTAAAAATAGATGAACATATAATATATTTGATGAGAAAAAACAAATCGATACCCCGCCACGGTTTTGTGAGACACCCTGTATAAATAAAATTAATTTTAAATTATGCAGCCTATTTATTATTTTATTTCTTCATATTGTTCTTTCGCGCTCTTTTCGGCTAATCTTTGCTGATACCATTCGGTAATCATTTCCAACATTAAAATGGTTAAGAATAATACAATTGCAAAATATTGTTTTATCGTTTTACATTATGTAACCAGTTTCACTTGTGAGTCCAGATAGATCTTTCCATGTCAATTTTCTGCTGATCTTTTTCTTATAAAATTAATTCATAATACAGAGTTTTTGTCCTTCAGCAAAGTCAACCAGCTTGTCAACTCTGTTATCCCGTTCACCATTTCCATATGGGCCAGTTACATTTTCACCAGTTCACGCTTTATCGATTCGAGCATTAAGTCACCCATTAGGATTTTGTACTGACACTTCTCAATGTCTAGAAGTTAGGCCACAACATCCTAAAATTCCTCAATTTCCTCATCCCTATAGCTTATAGTTGGTGCTGAATGGCTAGTCGGTCAGATATTCTTTCAAATATTACTACACTGTATTTCAGCTTTCTATTGATCAGTAGTAGTAGAATACGTAACCAGTTGTTTCTAGTTTGATTAACTTTTCGCCCTTTCTTCGTGTTTCATTAAGCCCAATAATACCCTTATGTATCAATGTTTCTATTGGAACTTTTGGTGTGAAACACAAAACTCGAAAAAATTTAGCACTAAACACGAAATCACTTTTTTGAACTTCTCGACGCACGTTTCGCTAACCATGTTAGCATCATCAGGAGATGATTTAATCTGGAGATGCTAGCATGGTTAGCGAAAGCGAAACGTGCTAAAAACGTAAAAAAAGTGGTAAATCTCTTCGAGTTTAGTACTCCTATATATGTTGTCAAGTTCGATCAACAGTTCTTGCAGTCGGGCCTCGTTTTTCATTATCCGTATATTAAGCCTAGCAATGTCAAAAGTCCAATGGCAGCCTGATCTAACCCGGTGATTCTTAGCACCCTCTGCCTTGGGGCATATCTTCCCGCTGCCGTAGATAGTTGCCCCTTGGCCTACGGGGATTGAGGGCCGTATTTAAAGCCGCACTGCCATGTTAAAACAGCATGTTGAGGACATGGACCATAATATGCCACACTGGTCTAATGCGGGTTGGCAAATTTTGGATCATGTGAGTCTGATGCCTCTGCCTTGAGAGGCATCAGACCTGCGGTTACCCGCCAGGGGAAACCCTCCCAGGAACTTACGCTCCAGACGACATAGCTCAACCCTTTATTGCTCAAACCTCTTTACCATGTTAAGATGTATATATATATATATATATATATATATATATATATATATATATATATATATATATATATATATATATATATAGGTGTCCCATTACGGATGGATCGCGGCCGTATCTTGAAAACTATTTATCCCACAGCTTTGGGGAAAAAAAATTGTACTAAAAATGATCATGAGAAATTCACCAAAAATATTTTTAAGCTTCTAAAACGACCGCAAGAGGGCGTGACGAGCTAAACATTTTTAAAAATCATTTTTTTTGTGTATTTTCAAGAGTTAACCGAGTAAGCAAAATTCTCAGTTATAATTAGCAAACTGTCTCCTACAACTTTGTTTTATTACATTTTGTTGTAACTTCGCGAATAAAGAAGTGGGGGGAAGTTTTACCTATTTAGATAAAAAGTCGTCTAATGTCCGTTTGCCTAAACCGATTTTCCTCAATTTGGATTCATTTAAAAGGCAATTGCTGGGACAATCAGATAATCTGGGAGATAAATTATTTAGTTTATAAATGAAACCGCGAGGTGACGTTACATTCAACAATAGTATATATATATATATACGTATATATATATATATATATATATATATATATATATATATATATATATATATATATATATATATATGCGTGATGTTTTTCATGTTGCTGCAGACAGGAAAATATATCCAGGATGACTGTTTATCCTCATTTACTATTTGCGATACAAGTTCACGATTTCACGATTTTTTTCTTATTGATTTGGATAGTAGAGTGGAATAATAAAAATATATTGGAAGTTACAAAAAAGACTGACATAAAGGAAATAAAAAGGAAAAAACTAGCAGTTATCAGAGTGTTTTCCCCCGTTGTCGTTGGTGACAGGTCGCATTCGTCCGAAGCCGATTATTAAATTTCGATAAAAAATAATTCGACCGACAGGGGGCGCTTAATATGTGTCGTCATCAATAACTTACGGATCCTCAGTTTCCGACTGAGAGCGGAATTGACGTTTCGAGTCCGGGACGAAGAATAAAATATGACGAAGGTTCGATTTTGTCCGGCTTGAAGGCTGGATGCAATCTGATAATAAATTGCTTGGTGTTTTTTGCATCACAATGGCCTTAAATCTGGGTTTTTTCAAATAAATTCTCATTTTTCTTGTCCATTTCTTATATTGAATTTGCAGTTTTTATATCCTAATGTTAATAGAAAAATAGATTTTATTTCATAAATCTCATCAATCGAAACTGATTCAACATTTTAACAATTACGAGGTGCGGAAGTAAAGTAATAATGATTTTTTATAATATTTTATTCTAAATATATTTTAATATTTTATTTATTAAACCAACAAACCTCAACTTAACTGTCCTTGGACAAAGAATAATTTTCACGTTTGATGAAGAGTTAAACTTTTGCAGCGCAGTTGTAAACATCGAAATTTGACGAGGATTCTATGATATCGCGTTTTGCATTTAATTGTCATTGTGAAACTGGGCATTTCATCTAACAGAGTCTACTCTCCTTTGGTAGTTATAATCCCAATATAAAGCTTTCGAACTTTCTGGGCCTCATCAATTAGGCGACAGAGTTCTACATTATTTCCTTCAAAGGAGGGCCTTGGGATGCCACCGAGGGCTGGATACACTCAGCTTAGAGGGAAAAAGACACAATAACTCAAGGTTGGTGATTAACCCTCCGTTACTAACGTAAGTGTCAGAGACCGATCAAAACGAATTTTACCGATAAATAACGAGTAGGTTAAATGCGCGCGCAATGTGTTTAGGAACAATGGCAGTACGTTCATAAGGGCACGTGGGCACATCACGCTTCTAGCGACTTCTATAGTCTAGCATCCATAATGTCATTTGCGGTAACGAAATAGGTCATGGGTTGCTGAAGCATGCTTTGGGCACAGACATGTTTGTGCTGCTACTGTTTTCTTTACTATCGCCTTCGAAAAACAAATACAGCAATGCATCGCTTTGCTAGTAATCCAGAGATTAAATGCATTTATAACGTCATATCTTGGGCGCTGCTCCATTCTCAATAGTCAGGTGTTTTTCGCCATCGCGACTTTTCGAGTGGTTTCAAAGGGAATGTTTTGAACGATTACAATAGAGAAGATGAATTCAGTGCAATATATGAATAGAAATAATGTCACATTGACATTTGAGGATCGAATTGTCATCAAAAATCACCAATTAAATCCAATAATTGAAAGGTGTTGTACAACAAAAAAAGGAGTAAAGGTGTTTTTTTGCAAATCTGCATTTCTCGCTTTCTTTTCTTGATCATCCAAAAGGACAACTGTTCTGGACAGCGTCATGAAAAAGCGTCTACCCCGAGAGGCCCTTACCAGGTGGAACTTTACGTCGAAATGCCTGAATACTGTTTACATCTACAAAGAAGAATTGTAAACATGAAGCCTTGAAATTATGAACGTCGAGTCGGATAAAAATTCTATTAATCAAGATCATGGGCTAATAAATTATTTGGTGGATGATAATTTTAAATTTTTGGTTGTTTTTCTTCAATAAAATAACGCCTCACTGCGACATTCTCTTTGATCAACTGCAAAGCAGTCTATTAGATGCACTTAAAGTTAAGAAGAATTTGGTAACTTTTTCAACAACCTTTCAAAATATTGGAGACAATAAAGAAATACAAATTGATCAAGAGTTTGGTAACTTAACTGGTGAATAATCTACAACGATCATAGAGAATTGCAGAAAGAAGCGAAAATTTATTAACAAGGAGTTTAGAAGATTATTAAATGGAAACTGTCGACGAGAATATTAAATCTGAATAAAATTTTTCTTATAATGAAACTACAGATTTTTCTAACAGATGGATATAGGCATAAATTTTTTATGCCTATTTTTTTTTATTTTATCGGAAAACACGGAATTACCAGGTGGAGAAAGCATGCAAGTTTTCAATGAGCTGTTCTCTTTTGCAAGTATCAATATTATAACGCAAGTACCAGGAGTCAAAGGAATTGCTGGTCAGATAGAAGAACCATTAGCAATTGGGAGTTTGTTTTTTACTGACAAACTGTTGGAAAGTATAGCACAACATACGAATAACTACATAGAAACAAAGAATTATGACCCGGCTTACAGAACTGTTAAGAAAACTGATGTAATTGCAATTAAAGCTCTTTTTGGATTATTATATATCTCAGGAGCAATAAAAAGCAACCTTCAAAATTCCAAGGATTTGTTTAGATCAAACAGAAAGACCATATAGATATATCGCCTCATCATATTATTGGAGAGATTTCGTTTGCTTCTGCGTTTCGATGATAAATTAACGCGTGCAATTTGAGACTGAATACCTAAATATTTTGTGAGTATCGAGTACAATTTGATAAAATGCCTGTTATAGAGAAGTTTTTAGAGCTTTACTGTCACTTTACCAAAATATTATTCAATGTCTCATCTTGCAACATTAGTTGAAATGCTTCAAGGTTTCTGGGGTAAATGCAGTTTTAGGGTTTATATGCCAATTAAGCCTCCTAGATATGGTATTAAAGTTTATGCTTTACTTGATGCCAAAATGTTTTATGTCACATCTATGGAAGTTTACGTAGGGAAACAGCTCGATGGTCCATAGTAGTCTGACCATAGTAGGAACAGTTATGAAAAATAAGAGACAAATTCCACCATATTTAGTAAATGTGAAGCGTCCAGAAAATATAAGTATGTTTGCATTTCAAGATCAAGCACTCTTGTTTCATATGTTCCCCGAAATTATAAAAATGTGTTGCTTCTATCTACTATGCATTTCTCAGATACCATAGATAAAGTGAGTGGTAAACTGGAAATTATTATTGATTATAATAAAACCAAAGGTGGCGTTGATGTGGTTGACAAACTAAGTGAAACTTACAACTGCGCCAGAGCTACGTGTCGTTGGTCGATGGTTTTGTTTCATTGCGCTCTCTATTTTTCAATCCAAGTATCCAAAAATTATTCCCCACTGTGGCAAAAACCAAATTGGCGCCATGACGTCTGCTGAAAGAGCATTACGATAGTCACCTGTATGAGCCCAGTCGGTATTTTGATGATTTTTCCTCGGAAAAAACATTAACGAAATTTTAATGAAAGGTCAATCAATCGTACGAGCACGTCCTTCTGGGTGGATTTAAACACATTTGTTCACACAGAGGTTTCAACATTTTATTGACTATGTAAAATCAACTGAAGCCTCACCAATTCTTCTTTTATTAGATGGCCACTTAAGTCCCACGAACAATATTGATCTCGTGGATGTAGCTATGGAAAATCATGTGACCATAATATCGCTCTCACCTCATTGCTCGTACAAAATCCAGCCGTTGGACAAATTCTTTATGGGTCCCTTAAGACCTATTACAGCGAAGAAATTCGTGTATGGTTGCGTGCAAATAATAGATTACTAACATCTTACAATAATGCAAAATTTTTAGGAAACTCATAAAACAAATTCCAGACTGGAGAAATCGCAGCCAAAAGGTTTAGTGTTGGTGGAATATATCTATTTTATAATGTGTGTTGTTAAGGAATCAGATTAGCTTGCTGCAGTTCCAAGAATCGTCAGTTGATATTACAGAAGAATTACTTGAACATAATCAATCCTACCTAAAAGCAAATGTCAGAGAAACACAGGAACAATCCGCAAGTCTTCAACCAAATTTGACAGCATCATTATTAAAATCAAAGAATGTTAGAGAGATTCCAGTAGAATTAGACTCGCCCTCGCTATCAAACGCTAGCTGAGTAACTTCAGGTCCTTCTCGCAGTAGTCCCATTAAAAGCCCATTTCATATCTCGCCAATTCCAATTCCCAGAAAACATGCACCATATTAAGGTTGCAAGTTAGCAATATCTGAAATTATATTCAGTTCACCCTTTAAAAAGGAGCTGCAAGAAGCAGAAAAAAAATCTTAAAAAACTGAAAAGAATAGACCAAAATGCAGATAAGGACAAAGACAAACGTAAGGAGAAAGGCAAAGAGAAAATTATGGGGAAAGGTACCGGAAAAGGCAAGGCGAAAGATAAAAGGGAAGTTGAAGAGAATGCTAAGAAGAAAGAGATATACAAAGGTGCTAAAAGAGAGATTCTACACGAAAACAACATTGACTCTGATAATGATGCTACTTTTATTTCTGACAAATCAGAAGAGTAACCACCTTCCCGCGATGTTAGGTGATAACCTACTGAAGATTATTGTGATTGTTTCTTTTGCAATGGAAAATACAGTGATGCAAGATAAAATAGGAGAGTAGTGGGTGTAATGCTTCGTCTGTGAAGTCCGAGGTACACAGCGAATGCGTTGGCTATGACACTGGGTGTTATGTCTGTGATTATTGCAAATAATTACAAAATTTATATTAGATGTAAGTTTAGGACTACAAAGAGATGGCTATTTAAAAATCAATATAATTTAGAATATTCCAGATTACATTCATATTGGCTAAACCATTCTTATATTGTAGAACCGGCCCTTACTAATACAAATATTTTTTATTGTAATTAGAGAAGAACTAGATGGTTGATTATTCCTTTTTTCTATTATTTAATCTATTTATATTATGTATTATATTTATGACCTTATTCACTTTATATATTTTAACTATTGTTATGTTTTTTAGTTCTGCTTTTTCTCCATTGCATAGTATATATCAACAGTTGGAATGCCTAAGCTCATTACTGAATCATCAATTTATCGGCACGTCGTTTCCTTGGCGAATATTTCATCGATATCCCATAAAAACTCCATAAGCCGGTTACAAAACAACGGCTCTTTATTGTGCGAGAAACTGATCCCGGGCCCAATAATATCGACGTTCGCGATCTGTGCCTCGAATCTCAATTGCGTCTACTCTCCGACCAGCCATTTTTCACCACCCCAATTTCATATATTATTTCATACACTTTTTCGCAGTGTATTATTTATGACCGGTCGTCTCATATTTTGCAGCTAACAAACTGTGCCTCGCGCTCCTGCTATCATTCCATCGCTACCAATTACGTTTGTCAGGTCGGAATCCATCATAGAGTTCGAGTTTGTTGCTATAGAGGGGAGGAGTAAATATAGCTGTTAAATGATTGCCTCATCTTTGTAGTTGATGTTAATAATACATATGTTTCTATATTTTTATCTTCATAAAAATTATGTGTTAAACTTAGTTTAAGCCGTATTTTTATATCGCACACTGAAATAAATATGTATCCCTAACTAGAATATAATAATTTATACAGGTAATTGTGATTGATAATTTCTTGTTCATATACACAGTATGTCGGGAAAATAACAGAACTTTTAAAATAAAAGAAATAATGAGTTATTTTCCCAAAATTATTTCTTTGTATTTAAAATACAGGGTCCGGCAGGGAGGTATGGTGGATTTGAAAAAATTGACACGCTGTTATTTTTAAACGAATATCAAAATGTATACGAGTTCGGAACTCGTATGTCAACAATGGAATATTGAATCATTTAATCCAACAGCAAAGATTTTAAAAAATATTTTTTACTTGTTTTAGTGAACCTATGATTTTTCATCAAAATAAATAATGGCTAAAAAATTATTTTTATTATGTGAGGAGATATTTTTCGGATGTTATTAACTAAAGCAGTATTCTTGTGGACCTGTGCAGTTTACCACTCCGTTTTAAGTAAATATCCAAATTTATAAAGGGAAAGCTACTGCTTTGAAAAAAAGCAGATTCAAGTTTTCGTGATAGAAAACAAACAATACAATAGATCAGTATTTTTAGATGTCAGTAAGGTTTTCGACAAGGTTTGGCATTATGACCTACTATTTAAAATCAAACAATCTCTTCCTATAGCATATTTGCATTTCTTAAAATCCTATCTGACTGAAAGATAATTCAATGTTATAGTAACCGATAGCACATCGGAAAATATACCATTAGATCGGGAGTTCCACCACTCTCTTTTGTGTAGAATAGTTCCACTATATATATATATATATATATATATATATATATATATATATATATATATATATATATATATATATATATATATATATATATATATTTATATATATATATATATATATATATATATATATATATATATATATATATATATATATATATATATATATATATATATATATATATTATATATATATATATATATATATATATATATATATATATATATATATATATATATATATATATATATATATATATATATTCTCTTGACCGTTTATTATTATTATTATTTTTTATTTATTGGGACTTTCGGTCGGTAATTAAGTTTTAATTTTTAATTTTTTTATTAACGTTTCGGTTCAACAATGAACTATCCTTAGAATAATTCTACAATACATATAAGTTTTATAAAAAACACAAACTTACATTTAAAAACCTACCAATATTAAATTAAACAATTAATTTTTAAAATTTCTTAACTAATATGTGATAATTTTGTATAAAATTTTTAAATGATATATTTGACTTTGACATATTTAACAATTCTTCCACCTTTAAATGTTTGTTTTTTATTATAACCTGTTTTGAATTTGTTATGTGGAATGATATTAGATGCAAAAATAAAAAAATATTATGAAAATTTATTATTTAATAATGTTATTATATATACAACTTAAATTATCTGTATCATTTCTGAAATTAATGGTATTATATGTTTTTTTTATATAAATCATTTCTTTTATATTTCTTTTTTATATTGTTTTTCAAAATCTAGGATTTTTATGTCGTTAAAATTAAAGTTGTGTTCATTATCTATAGCATGCCTTGAAAGGGCAGTTACCTTTGGTATAGATAATGAACACAAAATTTAACGACATAAAAATCCTAGATTTTGAAAAACAATATAAAAAAAGAAATATAAAAGAAATGATTTATATAAAAATACATATAATACCATTAATTTCAGAAATGATACAGATAATTTAAGTTGTATATATAATAACATTATTAAATAATAAATTTTCATAATAATTTTTTATTTTTGCATTTAATATCATTTCACATAACAAATTCAAAACAATTAGGTAATAATAAAAAAAAAATTTAAAGGTGAAAGAATTGTTAAATATTTCAAAGTCAAATATGCCATTTAAAAATTTTGTACAAAATTATCACATATTAGTTAAAAATTTTTAAAAATTAATTGTTTAATTTAATATTAGTGGGTTTTTAAATGTAAGTTTGTGTTTTTTATAAAAGTTATATGTATTGTAGAATTATTCTGAGGATAGTTCATTGTTGAACCGAAACGTTAATAAAAAAATTAAAAATTAAAACTGAATTACTGGCCGAAAGTCCCAATAAATAAAAAAATAATTATATATATATATATATATATATATATATATATATATATATATATATATATATATATATATATGTATATATATATACATATATTGTAGAAATCCTAACATTCACGAATACAAAATATTTAGGTATTCAATTGGACAGCAAACTTACGTGGAAAAGCCATATAATAAAGAAAGAGAAACCTAAAAGTAAAAGAATTGAGCTGGCTTATCAGAAGAAAGTCTAACTTTTTACATATCAAAATTCTATTATACAAGGTTATCATTAAGCCAATTTGGACTTATAGAATAGAACAGTTAATCAATGTAGCCATTATCCAAAGATGCCAGTCCAAAATATTACGAATGATTGCCGACACACTCTTCACAAAGATGTCCAGATACCTTATGTTATAACAGCATAAAATATCACCACAAACTGGAAAGCCATTCTAATACCCTACTATAGCCTGTAAAATACCTGTTTTAAATTCAACAAATAATAGAAGACCAAAAAGAAACTGGTCAGTAGGCCTGATAGAAGGATAAGGAAACTCGTCGTTGGGAGAGTCATCTCATCACTCCAATATAAGGAAGTCCGGCCCTCAAGCCATCACATTAGCTTATAGCATATGCTAATACATCAAAAATTAAAAAAAAAGTTTTCGTGAAATTGTCAAACAACTGGTCATTGCTGCTTCTACCGTTATGAGAAGATGGATACCATCGATGGTTTGAGGATCAACGGTACGAACGAGTATGTTCACGTTCAGTTCAGCGATGGAACACTGTTGCATATTTTTTATTTTTCAGTATTTTTCGACAATTCTGAGTGAAAAGGATTAAGTATTGATCCTACGACGAAGACAAAAAAGAATATTCATAGTCACAGTAACATACTACTTTTAACATGCATTTTATTCAATAACGCATATACACTGATAAATACAGACTAATTAATTCTAAAATACATTCTCTTATTAAACTAAAAATACTCCTTTTACTAGACAGCATAGTTCTCCGAAAAATATGTTTAATTCAAGTCGATTAAGTATGTTCATCACGTCTATCCTTGACATTTTTTTTTATCGGTTTGACGTTAATGAATGCAAATAACTAAATCTTCTGATTGTCTCGTTTAGTTCATTTCAATGACTAAATTAACTAACACTGCTAATTTCATTCAGTTATATTGCATTATTATTATTGCAAAAATAATTCTATTTTATATTTTTAAACACAATATGGTTCGCGCATGATACTACTAGAATTTTCAATAAGCTATTTTATTTTTATGAGTTTGTTGTCTTTTTTTTTTCTCTATCTGGTACCAAACTGGATTATTCCTGAGGAATGTGCAGGAGTTGGCAAGGTTTCAATCGTTCAACAGTATAAACTTAATGGCACGACTGATAAGAGCAATGATTCTGTGGTTGTTCCAAATTTCTTTGGAGCTTTTTTTTAACGGTATTTTCACTGATTTTGTTCAGTCTGACGCGATGTCTGACGCGATAGTCCCCGCGATAAATATCATCTTTTCAATTAGTTTGATTAAGTTCATCACGTTTTCTACATACGTTTTTTTTTGTTGGTTTGACGTTAATAAAAGTAAATAATCGTCACGTTTAATGCGTTTTAGTAATATCCTACTAATATATTTACTCGTTTGTTATATACTGGATCTATGTTTTGGAGAAACTAAGAGGTTAAGCACAACCCCTGGTGATTATCGCAGTTAACCCCTTAGAACCTGACACTTTTTATATTTTTTGAAAAATGTGTTAGGTCAGGTGCAATGTTAGAAAAAATACCAAAATAATAAAAAAAGTTGTTCCAACGAAAAATATTTATGTAGTGTGAATGTAGAACATGCCTACATATTCATACACTAGATTCTAATAGAACTTTTATTGAACATACATTGTTTAGTATCTTAACAGTAAAAGGAACCTAATTATAAGCAGACAACACAAATCCTAATGCCATTCTCTTTGCAACTGAACGTCTCAAGGTCATATTTGAATCTTTTTGACTTTTTCCTTCGCAAAGCTCAAATTTCAAGCAGTAACCATTTGGATTATTCAAACACCAAAACTAAAATCCGAAACGTATCGGTTTTCAACTAATAAACTGTTTGAAAGTTTGATGACCATAATATGGTTTTTTAGCTTCATCCAAAAACCATATTTGAGGTAATGGATCAGCATATTATTGAAATTTTGAGGACATTTTTTTGCATTTATCCTCTGTATCAGTTGATCACTATGTATCAGTTGCTATCACTAAAATGAAGATATTTAAAAATTTGTAGGAATCTATCTCAAGACACGGCATTAGAAATAGCATTATCGTAAGTACCCCATGATTTTTCCCAGTTCATTTTTCTGTTTGACAGTTTTACATATCCAGACAAAAGCAAGATGGCCAAAAACTTGCAAAAATCTTCTGGTGATACCGTATATGATTCATTTTCATCTTTATACTTCACTGACTTCAATAGGTCCCCAACTTTATTTTTACCTTTTAAATCAAAATCCTCTTCAGAAAGACTATTTCAAATTGAATAGATTCCTAAAGACTTTTTTCTCAATTCTTGGTTTTTTATGTTTTGATTCAAACTTGTCTTTTGAAAAAGACTTCTTTGGCTTTTTATCGGATTTCGGAAATAAAACTCCTCTTCGTTCATTATTACGCGAAACTAGTTCAACTTGCGAACACACAGCTAGGAGACCAGAACCGAACAAATACACACTGTCAACGTTAACTATATTTTCATCGTCGGCGACCTCGTCGACGTCTGTATCTCTACCCCCGTTTAAGTGGAAATAAGGTGATATCGATAGATTCTGTACCGGCGACTTCCTCTTCCATATCCATTTCCTAGAAGAAGCCTAACGTATGAGTTTTAACAAGTCCATTGCAATATATTTAAATATAAAACTAAATAAAATAATAATATTTAATATATCTGTTGATATAAAAATATACGTCATATTCCATTTTGAAAGGATTTTTTGTTTCACTTTTACTTGACGGGGATACCATGTTTGTAAATAAAACACGATCAGCTTTTGATAGCATAAAGAGAATATTTTGGTTATTGATATTTTAACCGGCACAACATATATTAACGCCACCTTTTATTCGTTATCCTAATTAAATTAACTGGAAAAAACGTATGAATATTTAGACGGTAGGTTCTAGTGGGTTAATCGGTAGGGATGACCGTGGTTTCGAGGGCCGCGTTAAACTGTAAGTGGAGATATAAAACATATTGCTGATATTCCTCTAACGTTAAAATCTTACTTTTCTTTTTTTCATGGTAATTAAAGGAAAATTCTGACGTTATTTTCAACAGCTATAAGATGACTAATATAAGAAATTTAACTGAAATGTTCAATATCAATATAAAAAAATTGTTATTAATCTGGAGGGAAAGGGTGTGGTGGATTATGATTTGCTTAGTCTTGATCAGATTTTTTATCGAAAGCTCCATCAATACCAACTTATCCATTGTTAATAACGTTATCTGTATATTTGGATTGATGTTCACTATAATGTAAAGAGTTAAATAATGATACATGATTCAACGAAGCGTTGAAATTGGATGTAAAGCGATCCCTGCTTTAGGAAAAAATCTTTTCTAACGAAGAGACTTCTGTTTTAATGGGTTTGTGAATATATATGACTGCAGGATTTTGGGCTTATGAAAATCCTCAACTGATTCAGGAGCTACCTCTTCATCTTCAGAAAGTCACTGTTATGCGCGGTTTTTGGGGTGAGGGAGTGATACGACCTTCTTTTTTAAGGCGATAATGAAAAAAAAACGTTACTTTTGATGATGAATGCTATAGGTATAGTTTCGATTTATTGCGCGGATTTGTTCTTGGTGAAGCATAGTAACAACGGCAATAATTAAAACACTTGCTATTTTGATGAACGTTGTGAAACAAATACCAAGTACTTTAATTATTACTATTGCTATAGGTACATGCTAACCTGAACTGATAACTGTGGATATAAATAATATTTTCTGTCAACAAGATGGTACGACTTGTCACACAATTAATGTCAACTGGTCACCAAGATCATGCGATATCACGCTCGTAAATTATTTTTTTGTGGGGTTATGTTAAATTTCTGGTTTATAGAAATATACTTCGAAACATTCTTGATCTTAAACGAAGCATTCAGGCCACGATTGAAAATATATGATGCGAGATGTCTGAAAGAATAATTGAGAATTCGGTCTCTAGAATACGTTCCACCAGGCGAAGAATAAGTCAAACGATATGACACGACACGACATTGTCCTTAAAACATAATGCCATTATTTGTTCTTCAAGATAAAATAAAAATTACCAGATTATCACTTGTAGTTATCATTGTGCCTCATTTTAAACTTTAAGCTCTTTTATTGGACAACCGTTTATATGGATGTTCCTTGCTGTTCTATTTGTCAGAGATTGCTTTGTTCCTTTCTCCAGGACATTCATAGGTTGCCCGGAAATCTTCTATAATCTAACCGAATAGATGAAATTTTTAATATTAACTATTATTTTTGTTTTGCAACGGTGTATGTTTTAAATTATGTCTCGAAGATCTAATTGAAAAAAAAACATTATGTCAACAAAGTTTTAAACGTGATCAAATATTGATCACATGTTTAATGTAGTACTTGAAAAAATCTCGTGTTTATATATTTAACCAAAAAGCAAATAATACAACTGGGTATTTCAAGAAACAAAGTGATAAGAAATTTAGAACAAGGCGTTATTTATTTATAGTTATAAAAACAGAAAGAAGTCACATGATGCCAAATCAAGTTGGTAGAAACTGATGATACTTTTTCTGCGAAGAAATTTTTTTATAAATCTCGGTGGATTTGGTAATTAAAATAATTTCCACCACTTCTTCCACCTTCCACTTTCCACCACTCGTAGGTTTTCTTCATATTCTTGTTTTAAATTGTTATTAATATACCTGGGCGTGAATTTTAAAATTTTAAAAACACAGGTACATTTCATATCATTACGAATGAACAAGATATGTTAGCGCTTTGAACAGTCTGGCATTCAAAGCCTAAAAATGCGTCAATTTATTCAAGGATAAGTGATGTTTATTTTCTGCTATACATCCAAGCTCAAAATTCTCCTCTACAATATACCCCACTTTGTCTTCCCTTCTCCTGCTATCTTAATCCCGAAAATTATCGACAATCCTTGTACTAATAAAGTCATCGGAGGGCTTTAAGTCAAGGGATGGTGTTAATTCGGCATTTGTTCTCTCTGTTTACTCACTCATCGTTAAGCTAATCACCTTAACCATGTTTTTTTCTTCTTAGCGAAATGTCTGCATGTTCCCAACAAACGGAACGCACATGATCGGGTGTACTCCCGGACTAATAGTCAAATGTATTCTTTCATCAACGAAACATAAAAATACTAGCAAAATTGTATTCAAAATGCCTCAAACAAACAAAAAATATCCAACCATGGAAAAATGCTGAAATGATTCTTCTTCATAAGAAAGGAGCACATGAAGATTTAATAAACTACCGCTCATAAGCCTCCTATCATTAATGTACAACAAAATTTTCACCAAAATGATATCTAAAAGAATATGAAGAACGTCGAATGACACACAACCAAGCGAGCAAGCAGGATTCAGTACAGTGGATCATATCCAAGTTGTCCAACAGGCCATAGAAAGGTACAATGAATACACCATGTCACTGTGCATGGCTTTTATTGTCTATGAAGAGACATTTGACACAACATTAAAGTAAGCCATAATGGACGCATTGCTTAACTACGGGATAGATAGAACGCATGTGAGCCTACTGAGATCCATGTATGATAAAGCTGCAGCGACAGTTCCCATGGATGATTTTGAATTTAAAATCAATATCGAATGGGGTGTATGACAGGGTGAGTCAATAGATAATCTCCTGTCACAAGACCCAGTCTAACTACAAAAACATACAAGAGCTGCAAGGTGTGGGATAATCATTTGGCTTGAAAATAAACCTGAAAAAAAGTTAAACAAATCTGCTGAAAACAGCAGAATATCCATTTTATGAAGCAATTTCGAGATTGTGGACCACTACATATATCTTGAGCAAATGATTTCAATGGAGGGTGATATTGTTCGGAAAGGGGAACGGCGTGATAAGTATGACTGGCAGGCATTTGGCAGGTTTAAAAACAAAATTTGTTGAAAGAGATAATTTTTTGATTAGTTCGCGCTGTTTGTTTGACATACGGAAGTAAAACATTGACACTCACATCTCAATCTGTTCAAGCAGTTGGGGTAGCACAGAGGGGAATGGAAAGGTGTATAATGGACATAAAGATCCTTCTATGGATGAGAGAACAGATTAAAGTATGTGGCATTATTGAAAAGGAGGTGGGCAGGCCATATACTTAGGCGATGTGACGACAGATGGACTAAAGCACTTCTGGAATGGATACCACTTCTTAACAATCGCTCATGAAGAAGACCTAAGCGCCTAACCTAAAACGAGGCCTTCATCTTGCAGTGGATCGACAATGGGTGAATGATGATAATGATGATATATATATATATATATATATATATATATATATATATATATATATATATATATATATATATATGTACAATGTGCAGGGAACGGACGGAAATATTAGAGGTTGTCCGAAGATTTTATTCAAAGTTATATGAGGACCAGAATCAGGCAAGAACAGCAATGCCCACTGAAGAACAAGTGCTGGATATCCTGGTGGAGGAAGTGACAAAGGCTATAGACTCGATGAAAAATGGCAAGGCTCCTGGAAAGGATAGTATAACTGTTGAGATGATTCGCAGATGATATCGTTCTTTTTTCACAAAATCCAGAAGAACTGCGAAGACACGTACAAGAGCTGCAAAGGACTGGGGAACCATTTGGCTGGAAAATAAACCAGAACAAGAGTCAGGTCATGTTCAATAAATTTGCTGTGGACAAAAGGATTTCTATTTGGGGAACGGATTTAAAAGTTGTGGATCACTATATATCTTGGGCAGAGGGATCACTATATATCTTGGGCAGAGTGATCACTATATATCTTGGGCTATATATCTTGTGGAGAGGGTTTCAATGGTCCGGGAGGTGAAACGACGGGTTAAATGTCACTGGCAGGCATTTGGCATGCTCAACATAGTGTTTAAGAGCAAATTACCACTTTGCCTGTAAAGAAAAGTCTTTGATCAGTGTGTCCTGCCTGTTATGACATACGAAAGTGAAACCTGGACACTCACATCGCAGCCAGTTCAAGAACCTCGAGTAGCAGAGAGGGGGATGGAAAGATGTATGCTTGGCATTACTAGACGCGATAGAAAGACCTGCACATGGATCAGAGAACAAACGAAAGTGAGTGACATCATTGGAAGAATAAAGCAATTGAAATGGAAGAGGGCAGGCCATGTAGCAAGGCGATGGAACAAAATATGGACCAGAGTGGTCCTGGTTTGGATACCGCTTGATCGCAAACGTCCAGGGAGATGACCGAAAGCACGATGGACTGATGATATTGTTAAGTGTATTGGAACCGAATGGTGGGGGAAAGCTCAGGACCGCGAGAGTTGAAAGCAAGCATGCTGAAAAATATATATATATATATATATATATATATATATATATATATATATATATATATATATATATATATATATATATATATACAATACGTATATATCGTTGGGTTTCTGGAAAAGTATAATATGCGATCATTTATAATGCAAGAGACAAACAACCTAAGATTCCAATTAAATTTTCAAAAGTTTAAAGAACCATAACTTGATCGTTATAATTCTTGAAACAACATTGAAAAGAAAATAAACGAAAAGGCCAATAATATCGTCTCCATCTTGATGCCGTGTTATGGTTATGTTGAGTATGCTATTCAAACACAATTATCGTGGAAAATCATTCGAATTTCGAGGGCAAACATCGTCGATATCGGCAATAAACTGCGACGGGGCGTGAGACCCCTCGAAACCGTTGATATTCGTCGCAATCATATGGTAATTCGTCCGAGAGGTTTTGATTTATTTATAAGGTCGGTTCTTGGGACTCCTTTGCATCGCAAATAGCTTCTTCGATGTCATATAGTGAACGGCTCATTCCATAAATATTCTCGTTTAATCGAATGTGTAATCAAGAAAGTTCTCATGAGGCTTTTAGAGGGTTGATATTTGCTGCCTATACAAATAAAGTTTAAAACATTTTCACGATAAAATGTTAAATATTGTGGAAGACAATAATTTATTCGATAATACTGATCTACAGATTTCAACCCTCATGTTAAATTCATGTAAAAGAATAACCGAGACATATACAGAGTACCAAGAAAAATAAAATAATTTTAAGGTGTAACAAAAGTATTGGCTGCCACAGTTGTTTTTAAAACTTTAAAACCCTCGTCATCGAAAGACTTCCTCTATCGTTAAGACTCATGTTTCCCTTCCTGAACTTTTTAAACTAGCATTGCGGGTTGATACGCCGCATTCCTCCACTATTTTGCAAATTTCTCGAGCGATGTCAGTCGCTTAAAGCTTTTTTTTTAATAATGCCTTCATTTCGAGCCTTATTTCATTCATTTTAACATTTTTATGTTAAAAACCATCGACTGAATATTGTTTAGTGGAATTACTTTAATTTATTACTTTATTTATAAATAAAGGAAAAAAAACAACAAAAACTTTTAATAATGTTTGTGAAACATTTTGAAAATACTAGGATTGTAAATGATACACTTATAGCTTTTTAATGTTTCAAACGTTTATTTTAGATTTTGTTCTGCGTATGTTTCGCCTTGATGGGGCTTTCTCAAGAGTAGCTTGAATTATTACTAACGGCCAAACCAGTGGCAGCTCGTGAGGGAGGATATTGGGGCGCCGCCTCTCCAGCATTTATGACAGTAAATTGGCTGGTAAAAATTGGGCTATTTAATTACAATATGATCTTATCTATTACCGGGGTGTTTTGGAAATTTAGATGGTTATTTCTGCTTATTATATAAATATTTCTTAAGGATTTTTTTATTTCCAAAATTTCTAGTAGATCTAATTTTTTACTTTCCTTTTTTCCTTTTTGAGTGTAATAATTTAACATTGTTTATATCCATAAAACTATCTTCAGTACAATGTGTAAATATTCCGATGCTTTTTATATTATTTTAGATATCCTTAGTAATTTTTTTCTACAACCTATACTTCTACCACTTTGACCGATATATGCCGCTTCACAATCCTTACAGTTGATTTTATATACACCTGATTTATATAAAGTATCCGTTTTATCCTTTATCTTTAAACCTACATTAAGTTTATTTACACAAATAGTCTTACAACCTATTTATTTAATCTTTTACTAAGATTATATTAAGATTTATATTAATCTTTTACGTATTACTAAGTTTAAAAGTGTAATTAATAAATTTAAACGATTTATTTTTTCCTTTTTAATGTTATAAAATTCTTGTACAACTTAATAATTAATAATAAATACAACTTTTTAATTTATTTTTTAACAATTTTTCATTTAACCTTTCTTTGTAGCTTGTTGTTTTTTGCGTTGTTTTTTGCTATCTGTTGAGCTCTTTATAAAATTATCTTTAGTGGAAAACTAACTAATTTATGTATTAGACGATGAAAAAGAGATAGTTTGACTTGCCAAGATTGTTCAGAACTAAAGTGTATAACCGTGTCTGTTGCAATCGGTCTAAACAATCGGCTGTTCTATCATTCTTTGCGTAAAATTGTCAATATCAATTTGAAACAATTGCGGTTCAATTTCACCAATAATTTGATGAATATTTTGCTTCAGGTTGTTAGAATAGTCTTTGTCCTTGAGGAAGCCCCAGAGAAAAAAAAATAGGGGGATTCACATGATCTTGCAGGTCACTGAATATCACCATTTCAAAAAATGACACGGCCAGGAAAACTTGTCCGTAACAAATCTAAAATTTCCTTCGCCGTATGACACGTGCCGCCATCCTGTTAAAAGAACATACTGTTAAGGTGCAGATTATCCAGTTGGAGCTCTAAATTAACATTTACCGTTTCACCACCGTCATTTTTATAAAACAAATGGCCCTGTAACTCCTCCAGCTCACAATTTGCACCACACTGTTCGAAGGGGACGTCAAGGTTTTTCCGCAATCACTTGATAATTTTGACTTTCCAAAATTCTACCATTTTGCTTGTTCACATATCTGTGAGGTGGAAAGCAGCTTCGTCGAAAAACATAATTTTATTACAAAATTCTGCCTTAATTCAACGGAAATTTTCGTAGTAAGTTTGTACAATCTTAATACGTTCTTTCATCGAAAAATGAGCCATAATTAAATTGCTGGGTCTCAAAATGACATATGCGAGATAACATTTCTAAAATAAGTTGTTGAAAAACGGCCCAAAATTTAAATTTCGAAGTACCTATTGGGACCACCTTTATTTATTTTTGCTAATTCTACATCTGCGTTCAAATTATAGCACACCTGAGAATTGTGTCAATGAAATTTGAATCTTTCAACCATAACGAGAAAACCAATCACATTAGTGGCTAAATAAACAGGCGTTTTTCCTCATTCTACCCAGAAAAATAATATAACTCCGCGCATATTTGGATTTGTCTTTTTGTTGGCGAGCGTTCGCATCTTCTGATGCCGATTTCTTTTGTTTAGTCGCTCAAGATGAATGCAGTCCATTACGTATATTCGGAAAACGTTATTTGATTGTTATTTCTCGGAGCCATACGCTAAATTGAAATCAGGGGAAAAAATGACTCGTTATCTAAAAATACGGGCATAACTCTTGGAAATACGGAATTGCTTTCCTCGAGATTCTCCTGTGGATATTTATTATGTTCATTGATGTTTTGATAGTACAGCAATCATTTTATTGGATTTTCCGGAAAATAGTTTCGTATTTCACAAATAGAAGACACTAGTTGGATATTTATGTACGAACAACTACAGAGGCCCACAAGAAAAAAAAATTTGCTACGTAGGATTTTAGAATTGATTTTAGCTATATTTGTTGTTCTCTATCTGCTCTACTTTTTTAGATACATCCAATTATTTATCAATGTTTTTTTTCAATTCAATACATTCAAGTATGGGTGTTCCAAAATTATTATAGAAGAATGGGTTCCTGTATATTTGCCCTATTGTCAGTCTGCCGTTGAATTAGTTCCAGGAAAATCCACTAGACGGCATAAGCACTGCAGTTCCGGCAACTGAAGTGACGTTCAACGCTTGAACTAGAGTTAAGGTTAGTTTGTGAGTTGTCGTTCGTAGCAGAGTTGTAATAAAGATAACCCATAACGTACTGTGTTATGTTGTTGAATAGAAATAAAATGAGTTCAAGTAGAAAAAGTTGTGTTAATCATCTTGATGTATTTTACTATATATGTGGAGAATACACGTTAATATATTTGTACGGAAAGCTTATCTTAGATACTTTGGTGAACCGATGGTTTGGAGAGAACCCAAAAACCACTTCGATGATGGTTATTTCTGCTTAGTACATATGGCTGGAATCAGTCGAAACAACCGTAGCAAGCGGACTTATCCTGATTTAGACTCTGCAAGATGCCTAGTCCCTCACTCAGAGGAAGTGCCGATCCCAACACTAATAAAGGTGACAGTAATTATGAGGCAATGTCATCAATTTCTCAACGTTTCAACCAGGATGATTTTAATAACCTCACCAGAGATCTTAACCTTAGGATGGGTCTCAACTTTGAGCTCCTAGGCAAAAATCAATACCATATTTGATTTCAGGGCATCAAATTCGTATAAAAGCGGATCCAAATACCCCGGCACTAAAACAACTGTTGACTTTGCTATGATCAAAAAGTAAAGTGACTTTTTAAAATAAAACACAAAGTATTTATTATTCCATGGAAATTTATTTTGTCTCGTTCAAAGGAGACCGCTCTCAAGCAATAAACAGCGACGTTTTTTCCAGTCTTCGGACCAGTTCTACTCTGGTTTCTGGTATTTTCTTCAAAGCGGCTAGTGAACTCTCTTCTCCGGTATCCACAAAGTGGTTTCTAGAAGGAACAGGAAGAAGTAACATTGTGGAAAAGTATTTTATATGTTTGATTTTTAAGGAAAACTGAAGAATAATTAGTGCCATGGTACATTATCGTGCTGCAAACAGTATTTTCTAAATTATTATTTAAAATTTAACCTACGTATTTTTGAAAATATATACTTTCAATAAATGTAAAACAAGTTTTTTAAAAAAAAAATTCACAGTGTATGTCGTCCTTAAACTTCTATCAGATGTCAAGGACAGTCATAACAACTTTAAAAACATATCGTTTTATCGATACGTAGAGGCTTCGAATTTTTTAAACAAAGATTATCTTACTTTATGATCATATATTGTATATATTGTTTATGATCATATATTTGATCATATAATTTCTTTATTACTAATTTTGGATTGTGTTGGCTCTGCTTGATCGAAATTCATCACAAATGATTAATGAAAAATCTAATTTTCTGTCTAATAAGCAGTCTAATTTTTATTTTATATTAAAGATATATATATATATATATATATATATATATATATATATATATATATATATATATTGAACAGTTTCGTTAATACTGTAGCTTCGTCAGAATTCTGTCATTTAAAAGAACTAGACCGGTTAATTATCTTTAATAATAATATGCATTGTAAATTAAATGGCTTTGGCAGTTGGTTATGTAGAAAAGCACAGAAATAGGAGATTAAGATAGCCCTAAAGAATATATGTTGATATACAGTAGGCAAAAATAGTAGCTGCACACACTATTTTTTAGGGGTTTATCATAAATATTTGCGAAAATTTAAAAATATCTATTTCTAAACATAGGAAAACAATTAATTTGTGAATATCAATTAAATAAATAATATCTTTAACAATAACATTTGAAACCGTAAAAAATATTCGCACACTGCCAAGTATCAGCAGTAATTTTTATAAAAATCAATTTCCATTGGCACCAGATTCATTTAATATTTTGTGTTCAGCTCATTTTGTGTTCAGCATCAATAGGCATTGATTCCACCAATTTTGTTTTTCTAGTATTTGTGGAAATACTGTTCCACAATTACTTCTTTTAGAAGCTCGTTGCTCTTAATTATAACTTTACGGAATTTTCTGTCTAGAATATATCATACATTTTCTTGGATTAGGAGGATTATTGGCCGGTGACTGCGGTGGTGTGAGCAACCATCTAATTGCATTATAAATAAGCCATTCGTTGATTATGTCAGCTGTTTGTTTAAAAGGTGGTGTTGGAAATAGAAAGTCCTTTCGTCACAGGTAACCCCGCAACCATTCCACATAGGACCGGGCTGTCATATAACCGTTTTCAATATAAAGATTGTCTACTCCATTACATCCCCAAACCATAACATTACTATCACCATGCTTAACTGTATTTAGTATATTTTCTCTATTAAGTCTAGTATTCTTTCTCTGTTATAATGTTAAATTGGCTAGTTTAAAAACTAATAAATCTAGAAGTTTGTTTATATATTTTTGCTCAAACTTTTCGTCTAATAGTGTCATTGAGGAAAGGTTTCTTTACAGTTGTCATACCCCGAACACCTTCTTCACGAAGAACATCCCTTATTAGCAAGCTGCTGGGTGCTCTGTGCAGGTTTTTATGACATCTTGGACAATCCCCGCTCCCTTACAGTGAAGACTCGAGGACGAGCTAATCGGGGTTGTTTTTGAACCGTTTTCGACAGTTTTTTTTACAATTTACAGTACTGTACAAAGAAATAAATAATTAAATTGTCTTCCAATTTCTCTAAAACTCTTTTTGACCTGGCCTATATTTTCTCTCTTACCTCCGGAGTCATTTCCAAGACACAAATTATAATCACTTGCTAAACTGATATCTGACTGTAAACTGAAAGGATTGACATGATTAGTAAGTATAATAGGTCACACTAATCCTCACAGCGCCTTTGTTTGCATTAAAGCAGTCTCTATGCCAAATGTGCACATACTTTCTTTGCAGCCCAAAATATCAGATTGAAACAACATTATTTTCATGTCATGAACTTTCCTGTCATAATTATATTATATATACACGTAGACACACACACACACACACACACACACACACACACACACACACACATACACACACACACACACACACTCTCACCCACACTCACACACACACACTCACACACACACACTCACACACACACACTCACACACGGCTCTATATTCCATTGGGAATTGTAGCCGATTAAATCTTTTGAGCTATAAAAACTCATTTCTTGTGGTAAGTTAGTCCACGTTTCTCTATTCTTGACTTATTCTATCCTATTGTTTCTCTTTGCATCTTCAGTTATTTTCTTCCACGTATCTCGGTCCAGTATCTTATCCCACCATGCTTGTATTTCCAATTTCCTTATGCCTTCCCGCACCTAATCCTCCCACCTATTTTTGGTCTCCCCCTTTCTCTGTTAATATGTAAAAAAAATGGCGAATTTCGCTGTGATTTGTAATAAAATATTGATCCCTAAAAATCAGGAAGAGCCAACATTGCGCAATAAACGCCATAATTAATATATTATAATTATTTTTATTAAAGATGACGCATCACTAACTTCATCGGAATACTTTTTACAAAAGAAAGAATAATGTTGACGATTAATTTTTTTGTCAACAAATAACTTACGGCAACAAATATTTCCTCAATATGTTAGCTCGATAGTCGGGCGACTTGATATCGTACTTCGGGTCAATGGCATGGTAAATAAGGCTCAAGGTCGAGATCTTGCACGTGATTTGTGAGATTAGTTCGTATCTCTACAAAAAAATTATTCAAATTTTTTTGAAACTCGGATGAGTAGGGGCGCGAAGGTTATCTGACGGATATTTTATTTAAAAATAAACTGCGATATTTATAATAAAAGTATAGTTATTCTTAAAAAAAAAATATTTTAAATTTAAGTTGTGAGTTATATAATCCAGATGTTTCGGTTGTTTTGACCAGTTGGTCTCTTAAAGACGTCAACACTTTTTGCTAATGTACTTTTTAGTCCTGTTTAGTTTTAAAGAATCGTCTTGTATCAATTAAGTTAACTTGTGCGTTACATATTGGACAAATATTTCTAATAATAAAATGGTATATCACCATCTTCATCATCAACAAACGTCATTATCATGTGTCCATCCACTGTAGGATGAAAGTTTCTTCAGCATGCTTCCAATTATCGCGGTATTGAACGGTCTTCTTAGAAATTCTTGAATTTTTGAATAAAATACAGAATTTGCGTTGACTTAAAAAACTCTCTATTGATGATTCTAACATAGTGTATGACATTTACTTTTAGTTTTTTTTGCAATAACTCCCCCCCGGAAAAAATCATCACGTCTACAGAGAGACACAAAATGAGAATAACTTTTTCAAAAGTACTTAATCAATTATTTTACGTAATATTTAAAACTTATATAATATTATGGGTTTATTAGCTTAGCCAATAAATATGTAAAATATTATGGGTTTATGGGTTTGACAATGCTTGAAGAGAAATAAATAAAATTTAAATTAACATACAACATTAGATTAACATCAATTTAAAAAAATATTTACAAAAAGAAAATAAGATACAAACTGGCAAAGACAAATTTTGCTCAAAATAAAATTTGAAATATACTTACTAAGAAATACTTGTTTTAATTTTATTTGTAAATTGATATTTTATCATTTTTTTTATCCATATATTTTAAGAAGCTTAGTCGTAAAAGTCGTGTAAATGTAAATTTAATAAATAATTATTAATAGTAAATGTAATTTTTTGTTATAGATTTGCTGACGTTGAGAATTTCATTTCTCAAATCCAATTGTACAATTGTGTTGAAAATTAATGACAGGAATTTCTCTTAGTGTTTAATGAGTGTTCTTAACTTCTCTAGATAGTGTTTAGTAGGTGTTCTTTACAACTAACAAAAACATATCCACAAATTCTTCATTAAAAAATATATTGAAAATAAAATAAACAACTTATCGGTTATAAATAATGGATTCTCCTCTTTATTATTAATACGAAACGTTCGATCACTTTCCTCTTAGGGTAAAAAAAAATCCCATTGCAGGTTTTCGCTATACTCTTTAGAGCCCCTAAATGCAAGAGCATTTTTTGCGAGCCTCATAGTTATGTTAATGAGTGTCTCCAATAAAATACGCGTATTATATTAAAATTTTTCCAAAATATTTCCTCATTTTTTTTTAATCCACAGTATCATCTAATCTTTTGTCTCTTCCAACTGATGAAAAGTTATACATGCCAAAATATGCTGTTCAGATTTGACGTGTGTTGTTATTTTTAAGCCCTTCCAATGTTAAACCCTTCCAATATTTCATATCAGTGACCCATCCACCTTTTTAGGTATTTTTTTTATTAAGCAGCCAACATGATAAGCAATATACGCAGTCCAGTATTTGTGAGTAGTTTAAGCACTTATTAGGTAATGACTGTACTCCGACTGTAACTGTTTTATAGTTAACAGTGGAAAATCATCATTTTTTGGAAGATGCCCTTTTCGTTGACGTTTTCCTGTTTTTACAAGAAATAGTTTAAATTTATCGGACAGTTTTAAATTATCGAAATGAGTCTTATCATCTTTTTTTGCTGCACCAGTCATAAAGTTTACGATCCATTATTTAATGGTACACAAAAAGTTAAAAAGCGCGATACAAATATAAACTAATAGTAATTTGTGAAAGCGGCAAATTAAACTAAAATTTAAAATACAAACACTGATATTAATCGTTTATACGCAGACTGAGATAGCTAATTGCATTTGGCAAAAGTATGCGCTCTCAGATCATGACGAATCACGTAATATTGCCGCTTAGGTTCCTTTCATATGCCAGGATTTGAACACGTGTAGTGTTAATAGTGTAATTAATAAATATAAAATGTTATTCCTTTTTTGCATTTTTCCTTTTGGGCCTCCTTGGTACCCTCAGGGCTGTGGGCGCATTGCCGGTTCTGTAGGGGCTCAGATCCGGCCCTGATTATAATGCACACCAAAGAGTAATAATAATAATATAATGCACATCAAACAGGGGCTCAATTGAATCAAATGCGGCAATTTTGCCTATTTATGTAGCCACCAATTTCAAAATGGGCTTCATCTAAAAAGATAATTTTTTAAGAAAAATCATCTATTTGTTCGTTGATCCAAGTGACAAATGTACGACCTTTTGAATGATCCAGTGGCTTTAGTTCCTATATTATTTGAACCTTATATGCCTTCAGAGCTAAATCCTTTCGTAAAATACGCCGTGTTGTATATTTACTGAGTCCAAAATGTTGGGAAAGTCGACTTATAGAAATTTCTGGGTCTTCAGCAACACTTTCACGTACCAAAACAATATGCTCTTATGAACGATCACTACGACTATATATTGCTCTTATTTTATCTTTTACCAAATCAGTTTCTTAAAATTTCTGAATAATTCGATTGATAGTGCTTTTAGATGGACGATTGTGTAAGCCATAAATATCACGTAATTTTCTAAAAACATTTCTCACTGAACGCTTATTTTTATAAAATAATTCAACAATTTTAACGCGTTGTTATATTGTGTATGACTCTATTTGTATAAATATCATACATTGATTTTTATACAAGAATTAAAAAATCCGCGCAATTTGAAAGACACCCGTTACTTACCATCAGTTCATCGTGCCTCCAGTCTTTTTAACACGCTTTTATTAGCTTCACCTGTATCTAACTATGTAACGGAATCTTTGAACGTCCTTTTCACCCACTTCAAAACGTCAGATTATATTGAAACTATGCACACTTAACAAGGACCGATGACAATACAATAGTTTAATAAGTTCGTCTCATTATCCTGAACAGGATCGTCAGGATCAATGATTTGCTTTCGGAGAGGGAGCCTGAGACACGGTTACAACGCCCAAGGAAGAGAGTTGGCGCGCAAATTACCCACCCCTACCACGGGTAGGTAGTGACGAAAAATAAGTAATAGTTTAAAAAATTTAAAAAACCCGCTTTTATAGCAGATCCAACTAAAAGATGAAAAATAAATTATAGTTTAAAAAATCTAAAAAACACGCTTTAATGGTAAACCGAACTAAAAAGTATACAATAATTTTTAGTATAAGAATAAAGTGATGAACAAGAAAATTAATGTGTCATTTTAAAATAATAGTTTAAAAAACTAAAAAATCACGTTTTTTTTATCAAATCGAACTAAAAAATGAAAAATAAATTATAGTTTAAAAAAACTAAAAAAACACGCTTTAATGGTAAACCGAACTAAAAAATAAAAAATGATTTTTAGTATAATAATAAAATCATTGTAAAAAAAGCGTGGCGTGCTTTGTACCATATTTTCATATTAAACTCTACTTATAGAAACGGTACTGAAACCACGTTTTTTTTTCACACTAACACATTAATTTTCTCGTTCATCGCTATATTCTTATACTAAAACTTATTTTTTTCTTTTTAGTTTGGTTTACCATTATAGCGTGTTCTTTAGTTTTTTTAAATTAATTTATAAATTTATTTTAAACTATATTTCATTCGTGGACAATTGAGGTGAAGTGGTATCCAAGTAATGCCTGAATCATTGTGACGTGTTCATATATTTTTTTCCTTTATTTGGGTTTTTCGACCACTACCTAAAACTCAAAAAACACCTGTTGTAATAATTGTTGTCAATGTAAGTATCGTTGACATACACAAAAAATATATTTACTTTCACTCGACACTTTATATATTACAAATATATTACAAATAATTTATTTTTTAGTTTAGTTTTGAAAACGGGGGGAGAGGACCCTCCGAAACGTTAACGTAAACTTTTTTATAACATTTTTATATTTTTAAAATTTTGTTCTTTGGCAAATTTACTACAAAAAAAGAATCACTAAGAAATTTGTCTCCGTTTGGTTTTTGTTTTTACCCAGTAATTCTTTCTTTACATAAGAACAGGTATTTTTGATATTTTTTGAGTTTTAGATAGTGGCGAAAAACCCAAATAAAGGAAAAAAAAAGAAGTGGTATCCACTCCAAGATTGTCTTGGTTCTCTTCTACGCTACCCAAAGTTTTTGAATTGATTGCGATGTCAGTGTCCAGATTTAACTTCTGTAGGACAAATTGTAGGTACTGACATGAAAATATGTGACAAGTGCATACTACTTTTAATGCAGCTACAGGTATGACTGTTTCGAGGATGACTTATTTGAAATTTAACTACGCTGGACATGCTTACTTTTATTGCTTATTGGTTTCCTCTTACGGAGCACCACAAGATGTGTCACTTAGACTTGTGTTATTAAATTTTGTCTAAAAAACAAATTTTGTTCGGTTGATACATTAAAAATATTAAGAAACTGTTTTGGGGATGAAGCTATGTCAAAAAAAATGTTTAAAAGTGGTACGAGGACTTTAATGACGGTAGAAAAGAATTTGAAGATAAACGTTGTACAGGAAAATCTGTTACGCCAACTAATGAAGATTACTAAAATCAAGGATCTTGTTCTGAGTAATAGCCCATTAAGTCTTAGAGGCCCATTAGTTCCATTAGTTCCGAAATCACTGATTTGATATGAAAATCGTTGTCATGTTGAAGATTATGTTTAAGAGATGCTTTCTTTGAATGATGACGTTCTAAAATGCATAATTACTGATTATGAGACATAGATCTATGCTTATAATCCAGGAACAGCTCACCACTCAAGAAAGTATCGTGCTAAAGATACTAAAAAAACACGTCAAAGTAAGCTAAAAATATCAGTCTTGTTAAATATTTTCTTCGATTAATGTGGTATTGTTCACAAATGGTTTCTTCCAATTGGCCAAATAGTTACTATTACCAACAAATACTATTTCAAAAGCACTATATTCACCAGATATAGCACCGTGTACTTTTTCGTGTTTCCTCGCTGACTTGAGTACATAGAAGCAAATCAAAAGAGTTTGCTGGGCACTTTGAAGGAGATAGCATGGGGAGGAGAATTTCTTTTAAAGAGATAACATAAATTTCGACGAAAAATAAATTCTTTGCGTTTTATTTAAAAAGTTACCTCTCTTTTTGAAAGTGGCTCAAATAGGTATCTTCTTAAAAACAGGTATCTTCTTAAAAAGGAAAAAAAACATTTTTTTATCTATCACCTTTTTATCTATACCTTTTTATCTATCACTTTTATTATCACAAAGTAACGGACAAATCAATCAATAATTTGAAAGAAGCAAGTACAGCAGAACAGTACAAGTTATACTTTAAACTAAAATAAAAGTGATAGATAACAAAGTAAAAAAATTGTTTTATTCCTTCTTAAAAAATGAAATATAAGTAGTAACACAAAGTAACAGACAAATCAATCAAAGTGTCTTCTTAAAGTAATAGTAAGTTTTTTGAAGTGAAAATTTCTTTAGGCGCGTTTTTGCTTGTAAGGTTAAAATATTGACGATTTTGTAATAAAACTTTGAAATCCACTGTATTAATTGATCCACACATTGCAGCAGTTACACTTGGGCAAATGATTGGACCCTTGATTGCAAAGGGCCAATGTCAATATTGGCCTGTACGATGGGGCGCGACTTATCGCGCATAGAGCATGTTTGATTTGTGACATATCGAACGGAATGTTTACTAAGGCCCAGGAGTTAGTAAACTTATTTGAAGTATGCCATAGTGAAGTTTTCTGTTTTATGGACTGGAATTTTCTGTGTCAAGCATTTTATTTATTTTTTTGTGAAAAGAGTTAATTCTACTGGATGAAGCGTTTTTGAGATAATTAGTTTGCCATTATTTAAAAAAGTTATACTGGGAGGCTTTTCCTCGAAATTTAAGCCATTGTTCTCGATTACCTCAATCCATATTTCAGCCAGTAACTCTATTCCACAGCTGCTCTTAAAACATCAAACAGTATTGAGAGACCATGGACGATTTCATCTTCCTCTATTTTCAAGACCTTTGTTTCCCGTCCGGCATTTTTTGAAACAGAGTTGAGCTGCGCGGATTGATGCGGTACCTTTCCCTTCTACTTCACAAATCTCACGAGCTCTCAGTCGATTTGAAGCCATTTTTAATAACATTTGAAAATTACCCTAATTTTCATTTTTATTGTTAAAATCCGTCTTGTGAATATTTTGCAGTGAAATTCATGTAAAATTTACCCAATCTTTCAGTCACCACCAAACATCAACAAGGGTCTCCCGAGCCCGGTTTCTGGCCTTAAGCCGTCATCATTCGGGCTCCAGTTGATCGTTCGACACTAACTGACGGATTGACCAAGGGTTTTGACCATATATATCAGCCAAGTCGGATGTAAAGCAGCATTTAAATATAGTTCACGCCATTTGCTTTCGAACGTTTAACTCGAGCCCGACTGATGACGGCTTAAGATCAGAAATCGGCTTCGGGAGATGTTTGTTGACGTTTGGCGATGGTGACTGAAGGATTGGGCACATTTTACGTGGAGAACGGGAAAAAATTTCTTGTCTTTTTAATATACTCCACGAGCTCGCTGTAAAATTTTTCATAAATCTTCATTTGTATGAGCAAAAAACGGGTTAAACCTATGAGGGGTGAAGTATAATCCTAAATGTATAAAAAGAAAGAAAAGAAAATGTAAAAACTTTTGTTACACCGTAATAACAAATAATATAAAAAACATAAAATAATTGAATATTATAAGTTCCAAATAGTTTTCCTCAGATTTTTCTTCATAATATTACTTGTGTTTGTTAATCTTTCGACAGTTGTAATAATCAGAATTAAATACAAAATTTAAAGTGCAAATAAATAACATAGAAATAGGAACGAGATTGGAAAGCTTATAATTGTTTTTCGGGAAAACCGCATTTCCGTTTCGTATCGGACATTTTCACTGATTTAGTTGTTATTTACAGATTTTTCCGAGAGTCGACGTTTTTCCCGGTGACGAATGGTTTTAATCCGGAGCGAGCTCAGGGCCGTTATGCATCATTTTAAGACAATTCAGAAGGTTTGTTTCCTTCTTGAATATACTCAGTTGATGTTTAACTCGTTTCTTACAAGACTTTAACTTACAAGGTGATACAATTCCATTAGTTTGGGGTCTCAGATATATTTAACTAATGGGTTAACAGAAATACAGGATTTATCTTTTAAATGAAAAGACGACGAAAAGTTCTCGATCTGACATACAGATGATGCAGGTATAACTAAATGACTATGATAATTGCCAAGTATGATTTGTTAGATTGCGTGCTGTGAAATTTCTGATGTGTATAGTTGGTTAGTGTTTAGTGGCTTTATTTAGTAGTTTTTTAGTAGTTTCGTGTCGATCGAGGAAAGCAAACAAGTTTTGACATTTTCTGAAAAATTAATTAAACTGAAGTTCGAGTTAATATAAAGTACTTTGTTTAGGTGGGTTTAACCTCATGCGATATACAGAGCCTTCATTAAGTCGGTGACAGATGAGGCGACATAGGTGGAGCGACCTAAGTTGCGCAACCTAATGATATAGTTTAAATTGGGCCTTCACACGAGGTGGCGCCCCCCAACAAGTGACTCAACATGGTCGACCATCGGCGATTCTACAGCGATCCAGCGGATAGCCGCTACCCTAATCGGTTATAGTTTTCTAATCAGTGTTTCATACGATATCTCAGGAAGCGGATATATGATTAAAATTACTATTATATGGGATGTTGGGTTTTGTATATTCTATGCCAAGCAAACATATTTTATATATGTTTTGTTTACAAGGTGAAATTAGGTTAAAGCTGCAAATTTCTCGATTTTGCTAACCACCATGTGTTGTGTAGGTGACTAAACACCATGGGTGGTGTTTAGTAGGTCGTGAATTAAGTGGTTCAGTCTTAATCCTGTAACCCACTTTATTAGTGATTTATTTAAACTTAGAAACAATCACTGTTTTATGTTGAATTATTTGAATGATATTACTGAATTGAATGAAACTTTATTTGAATGAAATTGAAAAAGATTACTAAAATATCCCTTAAATCTATCATCGAGAATTGGTCGCCAAATGTTTTCAATTTATTCGTTTTCCTGTTGTTTATTTTTTTTTCTTGTTGTCCTTTATTTTACTTTTTGTTACCGCCAGTTTTTATCAATATTAATTAAAATTGATTAAAAGAACAGCATGCCTTTATTTTAATAGTATATTTTCGAAGTGGTAATCTCAACCACCAATTGAACAGTTCCATTAACAATTCTCTATGTAATTGTTAAGAGATTTAAGAGAATTAAATTAGTTCTTAGTTGATTTCTTAAACTTTTCATCAATAATATTTTCCATAAATAATCTACGATTGTTCGAAAGAAAAGTGAGGAAAAGAAACGCATCTCTTTTTCATTTTTCCTCACATGGCATCTGTCCTGATGTAGTTATTTTTCCTTTACTTTAGATTCAAAATAATGTAGGACCGGTCAAGTGTTATGTTTATTTTCGTTATTAGCGCTAAATTGTGTATATAATCGAAAGAAAAAGTTCTCGATCGATCAAAAAAATTTTAAGAAAACTCACGATTTCATGTTAATCATTATCAACTTGTATTGTTGGTTGTCTCCATTTATAGGTCACGTCAGAAATAAACGCTCCGAATAAAATGAGTCAGATTCTACTTTAACGAATACTTTGAATTCGTTTTCTCCAGTAAAAAAGTGGCCTGCTGAATTTAACGTGATCAGATAGCCACCGAAGATAATGAATTCTCGGGATGCCTACAAACCGTAACGATCGACAAAATCATCACCAAAATCCAAAATGTCATTTAAAATGATCGCTGACGGAAGGTATACGAGCTTACTGATATTGTATCTCTACATTTCTGCGGGGTTTCTTTGTCAAATCAGGAACTTTTTGAACGATCCTTGTACAATATAAAGATATCTGAGTCATGTATTGAATGGTACCTCATCTAAATTTTTCTTAAAATTTTGCGGTTCTCTTTCTGTTATAGTATTACATAATAATTATGATTTTGTAAATAGTCGTTGATTTATTCGGAAGTTATACCGAAATTTTGTTTCACGCTCTTTCTGAAAACACGTTCGGAAAGAATCGGAGTCTCGGGTAAATAAAACAATTTATCGATCTTAGTCATTGTTCTATAGATTTAACCTATATCTTTGACTGCATTGGTTGGTTTGTTATCTTCTTGAAAATAGGCTTGCTTTTAATTGCTTATTTAGGCTTTCGGTCCTGGTTTCGAGGTTATACTCATATATCTTTACATGAGATATGGAGGCTCAAAGGTAAGTTCACAATGAAATCAGATTAGGGTTCCTTTTGTTTTTTGCATTCGTTTTTATAACTTTTATTTATATTATTTAATTCATGCAGGAAAAACAAATTAACGTGCCAAATTTATAAGAAGGAATATTCCTTCATGTCCGCAAAGAATCTACATGTAGCAACACAACTGAAGGTAGTAACAATTAGAGAGCCCTACAGGATCGCCTATTTTGTAGGCCACGAATAATAATATTCAAGAATTAGACAAGAATAGACAATAAACAAAATTTGACTATCAATTTGAAAACTTATGGAAGTTTTACAGGATAATCTATTTTGTAAATGGTCGAAGAGTGCAGAAATTTGTGTGTACAGTTGGATGAACATCAACTAGTTAAATTAAGGACTGGCAAAACAGTTTTCCATAGAATCTGAAGGAGTACGCAGAAAAAAGGAAAAATAAAAAAGCAAACCTACTATCCAAAAAAAAGTTAAAAAAATTGTATATTTCTAATAAAACAGTTAAAATATTTAGTGTTTTTCAGTATTTTGGTACATGGTACATTGTGGTAAATTTTTAAAAAGTTTTTTTGCATCGATTATCTATATTATTTATGATAAAGTTTTAAACTAAAGTAAAAAAATCGAGAATTATTTTTTATTCCAACACCCAATTATATTTATAACTTTCATTTGAAACCGTAACTATAGTGCACTCAAATGATTGAAACGATATTCTCTCTTCATTTTCATGAAAGACCGGACTATTAATGCTTCCAACTTCCAGACTAGTGATTCAATTTAGGTTCATAGGTTCTGCCGTAGATTTCTCTAAAACACGATTAAAGGGAAAGTGTGAAAGTTTTCTAAAATCCGATCATCAAATGTTCGTTGCTGGTGAATGCTCGGCTTTAGTTCTCGAGTCAATTAAATCTAGAAAGCACCTAGGCCTAGGCTTTAAGTAAATGAAGTAATGCGACTGATGATGTAGTGTTAGATTTGGCAATACTGCACCTTTTGGAGGGGAGACAGACTAGCATCTGATGCAATTTCAGTATGGGTTTGAACTCCCTAGAGTCACTTGTTGGTCTGTAGCATTTTTTTCGTGAATCATATTATTTTTATACATTCTGAAACTAGCCACCAGTAATGACACGTTCCAGAAAATAAGGGTCATTTTTTATCTGTTCCAAAAAGTCCAGACATGTTGCTTCTGTGGTCTGTTTGATCCTGCGAAACATTTTCCGTGACCATTTTTGCACTAGATTTTCTTCATTTCCAATTCATTGATTAAATTGTGATGAACGGTTGTGTGAATCAAATTCACAGCGCGTGCTAGATTATTCTAACCGTCAACCGACGATCAGAAGGTACAAGATTCCGAATTTTCTGGACGTTTTCATCATTTCTTGCATTTGCACGCCTTCCGCCTCGAGGTTCATCTTTAATCGCGCTTCGGCCTTGTGAGAATACTTTAAACTAAAGAGTGCGGCCGTCAATCCCGCGTTCACGTTACTAAGGAAGTTGGCGGGGGTCTATTTACAAGGTCACCGTTGTGCTTCCTAGCTTTAGTTACCACAGAACACTGGTCTAAACAACAACGGTCGTATATAATGGTTGGTATACAGCCGCTCAGCGTCATTTTCGTATGCTCAATTAATTCGATTAAGTTGTGGGTTGAAAACTTTGAGAACACTGGACAAACTACATACAGGAGAGGTGGTACTGCGAGAAGAATGCGTACTCCCGCGAATATTGATCGTGTGAGAGCAGCTGTGGGAAGAAGCCCTCGGAGATCGGCACATCGTCAATGATGAAACATTATTCTAACAAGATGAAGCCACAAGCCACTCCGCTCCGGTAAGCATGGTCATTCTCAACAACATGTTTCTAAACCGGGTGATCTCCAATGAACTACCAAGTGACTCTAGGTCATACGCAAGGTTCACTAGATCTTAGCCTGCCTCTCCTCCAAAGAGGAAGTCAACAGTGTTACCGGATATAATGGTACGCTACCCATCTCATTACTTTACTTATATACCTCGTAAATCAGCTAATTCAGACCATGCCTTGCAGTTTCATAGGGTGTTGTAATACATGTGGTGGGTTTGCTCGTTAATATTTCTTTTGTATCAAACCTAAAAGGAATTGCTTCATTTTTTAGTATTACATAAGATCGTCATGGTCTTCACAAAAATTTCAAAATAAATCCAACTAGGTTGGATTTCTGTCCTCCAGTATATTTCTATTCGTCTAAAATATATTTGTTTGTTGAAAGCAGTATATTCATCAGCAGAACTACATTCTGAGAACAATATAAAGTTGTGCCGTCTTGTACTAAGCAATTTGACGTAGAAAAATCGCAAAATAGAACAAGAAAAACAGAGCGAAAACATAAAAGAACAGCTATTCGCTGTAAATAAGGTGCTTTTTCATTTAGAAAATATTTCCGACACAACATTCCCTGCTTTCAAAACATTTATGGCGCGCCGGTGTAAAGGTGATAGACGACAAAACAGGAAGTTGCGACTTTGATACCATCCCTGCCATTATGCCTCACTTTGAAAGAGTAATTCTTAATGCGGATCGACGTTACTCCGTACACGTTCCAGTTGTTCTTCTTTCACACCTGGAATATCAGGTGAACATTTAAGGAAATTATTGTATTAACATTATTAGCTCCATCGGCATTAAAGATCTGCAAATTTCTTCTAATTATGCACAGAGATAATCTATTTTTTCGTTTTTAAAAAATTATTCTTTTAAATATTAGCGCCTACTAAAGTTGTCAAGTAAGTGCGTTGGAATTTTTAAAGCAGTTGAAAACGTGAATAAAAGGGTCATTTGAAAAGTTCTTGGCATAACAAAGAGATGGTTCAAATATGACTTAATAACTATCATATTTGTCAAGTATAATTCGTTAGATTGCGTACTGTGAAGTTTCTGAGGTGTATATTTAAATTGGCCGTATACCTGTCAAAGATTATGAATATTGGAAACGCCAAAAACACTGCTGACAAGCAAAATTTTGACAAATACGTCGAAGTCTAGGTGGAGTTAACGTATAACGTTCACTTAAATTGTCCGATTCATAATTGGGTCTGGTTCGATTACTTCAAGACAAAAACATCCGAGCTTAACTGATGAGTTCTTAATAAACAAAACCGGTCTTAAGATGTAAATGAATTTTTTCTCCTAGTAATCGAACGAGACACAGTTCTCCCGGTTGTACTAGCTTTATTTAATAATATAGTTAATTTTTGTATATAAATACATATTTCTTAGTGTTACATTTTTTGTTCTTTAGTTTATATCTCATTCAAGCTTAGAAATCTATTTGCCATTACTGTACCACATTTGATGCAATGCTTGTTTGACGCTTAAATTGGTCGAAAGTTATTTGTAACACCCGCATATAGATCTGCGGTTTGTTATCGAAACATCAAGGAATTCGACTCCATCTTGAAATGTTACAGTGAATAATTACGAGACTTACGTTGAAGCGAACAGTTATAAGATATTAAAGTTGGATATTATAGGGGACATGGTAATGAGCGACAATTATATTTTGATGAAAGAATTTTTTTAAATTTTACAAAACAAACAGATTATTATTAAAATTAATCATTATGGAAAAAAACAGCAAGTTTGCTTCCTTCTGCGGGGTTCTTCAGAAACTGCTTTCGATTCTTGAGAGTAGAAATTCAATGAGTAGATGTCAAATGTGGACTAAGACGAGTCTGGAATAAGCATGTAAAATGAATGACAACTAACAGATTGGCAAAAATAACACGTGGTGGTAAACCACTGTGATGTAACCCCTTTTTCTTGTTGATTATTCAAATTACAGCTTCGATAGCCATTAGGCGGAGGCAGTTGGTTCATGGGTAACAGATGGATCTCGTCGGCACTTCGATAAGTCCGCCATCCATTGGGAAAATGGTTTATCTACTTCAAAAAGACTCATTTAACAGCAAAAATTATTTAATAAATTTAATAAATACAAGGACAAGTTCAAAGACAAACAAAAAACAAAAATAAAAAAATCAAACAATTACAACACAACAAAAAATTAACTAGGCATAATAAAGATGAAAGGTTTAACATTGAATTAACAGTATCTCCTTCTCTTTAAGAGCTCTTTTCCAACGTTTTTGAAACTCAAAATGATGGCAGACAAATAGAGATTGCATACTAAATGGGTAATAATAGTGAGAATGATAATCAAATAAAGTCTGGCCTTTATTCTTTATGATGCTGTTTAAATATCCGGCTATTGAAAAGTCCGGTAACTAAGATGAGCGGTTACTGACATGTACGGGGTCCAAAACGTTTGGTGCCATAAATGCCCTGCATCAAAAATGTCTGGTAACTAAAATGTCCGGGGTCTAAAATGTTTGGAGTCTAAAACGTCCGGATCCCAGAACGCCCGGATCTTAAAATATCTGGATCCTAAAACCCACTCTAAAGGAGGGGTTATTTAACCCGGACTATTAGCGTCTTCGTACTAGGTCGCTATCCGTCTTTTTGATATGGAGACAACAGTTCAGTACGAGGAGAGGTTTTCGATTCACTCGGCATTCAGCCTGGAGTATACAGGTGCGCTTTGAGCAAGATATGCGCAAAACAATACTATTTGCAGCGGCCCATAATTTTTAAACGCTACACCACTGCCACGAAGATCCGTAACAATGTCGCCAAAGCGTTGGATCGAGTCATGGATATCAACATTTATTGAAGAAAAATTGAAAAAAACAGACCTCTGGCATATAATAGGATGAAACAAAAAGAAGGAGAAGTAGATGATACTGAGTATTGCCTAATTGGTTGCGACATGTTCATATATATTTTTCTTTTTTGGGGGTTTTCGCCACGATCTAAACCTGAACAAATATGAAGGATATCTGTTTTTATGTAAATATAAGAAACACTGGGTAAAAAACAAAACAGAGACTAATTTCTCTTTTTCTATAATAAATTTTCTTAACAAATAAAAATTTTAAAAATTCCAAAATTTTCTAAAATAACTACAAATTTTTGAATGTTAAAGTTTCGGAAGGTCTTCTCTTCCCGTTTACAAAACAAATCTAAAAATAATTTATATAAATTTCTATATAATACTCTAAAAGATAATAAGTAAATATGTTTTGTATATGTCAATGATACTTACATTGACAATTATATATATTAAATTTAAATTTATCGAAGGCAGAGCAATACAGTTATTTTTATTTAAATTAATTATAGCGGTTTCTTTAAATCTTCTGTATTTTATTATCCATTTTTTAATAGCGTTTTGGAATTATTTCAATTAATTTTATGTCCCGATTCCCATGCGTGTTAACAAATTGCAGATTTGTCAACAAAAATAAACAATTAAAATAAAAAATTAAACAAATAAAAAGTTGCGTGTTGGCAACTTCCAGATTTATTAAAATCAGCCTTTCTAAGAAGGTTTTTATGTTCTTTTATTGCAACATCTAACGGTCTAGATGTCTCGTCTATATAAAATTTGCCATATTTGCAGCATTTTATAAACCACATTGTTGGTATTCTGTTGTGTGTTGTTTGGTGTGCTTTTTATCAATATAGATCTAAGAATATTTTTTGTTTTAAATGTTGTTTTTATGTTGTATTTATTTCGTACTCTTTTAATTGTGTCAGAAATACTGCGGATGTAAGGAATTGTTTGAGAGTTATTATTATTGTTATTAATAAGTTGTTTGTTTTATCTAGAATCAAAAGTTTTATAAGATTTATCTATGAAATTTTTTGGGTAATTGTTTTTTATTAAAATGTCTTTGATGCAATTTGTTTCTTTTTGTAGAATATTACTGTCGGTATAAACAAGTTTTGCTTTGTCGTAAACTTTTAATTGCTCCTATTTTGATTGATTTTGAGTGATTGGAAAAGAAATTGAGATATTTATCTGTGTTTGTAGGTTTTCTGTAAACTGTAATTTTTAATGTGTTTTTAATGTGTTTTACTATTAAAGTGTCGAGGAATGGCAATTTATTCTCTCTCTCCATCTCTAAAGTAAATTTAATTGTAGGCTCTCGGGAATTCATATCTTGTAAAAAAGTATTTAGATCATTAATGCTATATTGCCCTATAGCAAAGATATCAACATATCTACGCTATATTATTGGCTTTTTATGAGATTTACTTAATATGTCATTCTCGAGTTCCTCCATAAAGATATTACTCATCAAAGGAGAAAGAGAAGAACCCATTGCTATTCCAAAACGTTCTTGATAATAATCATTTTCTAATTGAAAATATATGGTTTTTAAGCATAGAGTTAATAATTCCAAAATTATATTTATGTTTAGTTTAGTTAACCGAAACGTTAACTTTCAAAGGTTTGTATTTATTTTAGAAAATGTGATTCTTTTATTTACATAAGAACAGATATTATTCATATTTTTTGAGTTTTAGATCGTGGCGAAAAACTCTAGATGATAGATCTAGAAAAAAAATAGATGATACTCGTTGGATTTTTATATATGTCAATATACTTTAATTGTGTTGTTAATTGTGAAGTGTTTGTTTTGATGTTGTTTTACAAATAGGATATATAAATAGTTTCGCCATTTTTTATTTTTTTTTCCGAAAAATATTTACGGATATACATAAATATAAATGGGCAGGGTAAGGTGAAGATATATTAGGCCCTGTGGACTTTATGTGACTACATTTGACATTTATTTATTAAAAAAAATCATACAAACTTAATCTTCAAAGTAATCTCCCTCATTTTCTATATTCTTTCATCACTTTTCAGTCAACTGTCAAATGTCAGGCCAAAAAAAAACTTGGTGGTGTCCATGTGACAAATTCTTTGAGACTTTTTTATGCTGCCTCAAAAGATATGGGTGATTCGTGCTACCAATGACCTGCCACGAACCACGTTTCAGAAATATAGGGAGATGAAAATCCGAAGTGTGTGAAAAGATCTCCCAGTCGAAGTTGGTCCAGAGTTTGAGTTTGAGAGAGAGAACTTGGTCCAGGTTTCCAGTCATTTTTGTCATTTTTGCTGTGCGTTGCTGTGAGTTGCGTGTAAGCAAAATAACTTCCTTTATTGCTGATAATGTATAACGACTATCTAATTTTACCATATATACAGTAACACCTTTTTGATTTTTTTTTCAGAATGCTGCTGGTGAAGCTGTCACTATGAATGGTGTTCGATATCATGAGATGAATGAATTGAATAATATAGATCTGGAGGATATGTGGTTCCAACAGGATAGCGCTACATCTCACTCTGCTAATGAAACAATTGATTTATTGAGAGAAAAATTTTCTGGACGAGTTATTGCAGAGAAGAGGTGGTGATAAGCGGCCACCAAGATCATGTGATTTGATACCGTTGGACTATTTTCTTTGGGTTTACGTGAAAATCCAGGTCTATAAGAACAATACACAAATGATTCCTGAACTAAAGGATGAAATTATTCCAGTCACTGGTGAGATGGAGCTACGGTTACGCCAAAATTTTGACAAAAGGGTGTTCATCTGTGGAGCCGCAAGAGATGGTCATTTGGCAGATATTATCTTTCGTATTTTAATGGCATACACTATGCTTCAATTATCAATGAAAAGTTTTTTGAAATCAACGCAAATTCTGTGTTTTATTCAAGAATTAACTATACTGCTCAATTTGAAGGACCCTTTATCTAGTTTTAATCCCATAATAGGACTCTCTAAGGGATCCAACGAATTTTTCCTTGTTTCCAAATAGTTGTTTTTTTTTGTTTATTTTCCAATAGTTCCATATTTGCAAAAGCCATACAAATCATTTCCTGAGATCCAGCACCAATTTTTTTAGTTGAAAGGCAATAAGAAGGTTGTGGCTCACCTACTGCTTTTCGAATAACATCGTCTATTACTAATTTTTCAGATTATATTCCCAGTAGGAATGCATACGGCAATTTTGACATAACAATTTTAACATGCAATAAGTGTGTGCCAAAATGGTGCCTAAAATTCTTCCCTTTGAACAACAAGAAGCTTGCAAAAATGTTTGTACTGCCACTTTCAATGCCATGCGATTTTCTATCTGTTTCCTAAGGTGAAATCTGCATTAAAAGGAACAAGATTTGAGTCCGTTGAAGCTCTGAAAGAGAAAGTGGCACTCATTCTGAAGGAGCTGGTAGAAGATAACTTCCAGCACTGTTTCGAACAATGGAAGATTCGAATGAAGCGTTGTAGGGTTAGAGAAAGGGTGTATATTTAAGGTGATAATAAGTAAATATGTATGAAATCAAAATCAAATATTTTATAGCGTCAGTCTCGTTATTTAATAGTCATACATCGTATTCATATTTCATTTTAAAAAACTTAAAGAATTTCCGGATAATTCAATAAATAACAAAATCAATTTCCTCCAACATTTCTGGCAATTAATTAGACCAATTAAAGTTGTAGTTGTTTTATTTTTGCTTCAAATAGTTTCATTTATACCGATTATGTTTTTTACTGAGCAAATTATGAAAGTTCTTGTTATAGTAATTAGAAATTTGCCAGCATGGAAATTGCAAGTCGAAACATAACTTTTTATAGCTTTTCTAATCGACCCTTTTCTAGCAAATAGCACTATTTCGCAACGTTGCATTCTTACGAGTCGTTTCAGTTTTCTCCCAAAGACTAATATAAATGAAATCTTGTAGTTTTCTGAGTGTTTAACGTAAAATTCACGTTCGAAATAACTATAATGCCTCTAGGTCGACACCAAGTCCAGTTAGTTGGAGTCGTAGACATCTCCAAATGCTGACTCGGCACCTCTAAATGAACAAAAGTGCTCGCAGATTAAATTAGTTAAGCTTTTTAGCGGTTTCGTAGTGTAGCTAAGTAACTATTTTACGAACTTCATAATTTTAAAACTTTTCGGCCACGGCCACAGTCAGGAATCAGGCAAAAGAACAGCAGGAGAATGGTGCAGTGGTGGAGAATTGAGATGGTTCTTGAAAGTCAAGGGATTTATCAGAACTTCAAGAAAGTTGCAGTTAAACCTATAGTGATTCTCAAGTTCTGTTTTGATCCATAAATTTAAATAACAAAAACACATTCTATACTAATTTCTATACATTTCTAAACATTTCTATACTAATTTTAAAAAATGGTATAATGTAAAAAAAGATGAATTTTTAAACTTCGCGCGCTTATCATTCAGATACCACTATTTGTTTCTTAATTTGCCACGACTGTCCTTGACATTCGACATAAGTTTGATATCATTCTGCTTGTTAAATTAGAAAGTATAGAGCCTTTTGTGATTATTATACATTTTTGTCGGTTATTTTTTAAAATGGATTTATTTATCGAGAAAATTATTTGCATAACATTTTGCCAAGAAACAACATTAAATATATTAGGAAAAGTATTACAGCGATGAAGGTAGGTTTAACACATGCTTACCAGTGGTACAAAGACTTTAGAGATAACGGAAAAGCAGTTAAAGATGAATCTCATTCAGGATGACTTTCCATGTCAACCAATGAAGAAAACATTGCCAAAATTAACCCTTTACCGCATACAAAGCCATATTTGGCTACTAAAGTTCCTAATTTTTTTTTAGTATGTTAAAAAAAAATTTTTCAAAACCAACTTTGAATCCTAATTGTACATTTCTTCTTGTAACGGAAAGTATTTTTGTTCTCTATAGTGAGTGTAAACCTTTGAATACAAAACTACAGGATAGAGCATATAATTCTGTAAGTGGGACCAGAATGGTAGCTGCATATGGCCGACTATTGCTTCCGGTTTAGCAGTGGCGTAGTTACTTTATTAAATTAATGAAGACTTACTAGATACGACAGAGAAATGGAAAAGTTTAATTTAATTAAAAAACCTATTTTTTCAAAGAGTAAAGTGTCAGTACAGTGTTTTATGTGGCCAGTACGACGAAAAGTTATTATGAAATTACAATCTCCTGTCATACAATCATATCATTTCCAAAAATTGGTTAGGTAATCAATTTCATCTTGTACCGAGTTGATATTCATATTAGTAGTTGATATTATATTCATATATTATATTATATTTTATTAGTAATTTATATGATCATGTTATGTAAGATATTATATGTTCATAATATATATATATATATATATATATATATATATATATATATATATATATATATATATATATATATATATATATATATATACATATATATATATATATATATATATATATATATATATATATATATATATATATATATATATATATATTCATTATAAAATAAAAAAATTACATATTTTAAACCGTCTACTTTAATTGTTGGAACTGCATTTGGTAGTAGTCTCACTTTTATCTTAGATGTTCGATCAAATCAATCCTCAGCAAAATGATGGGAACATAAAAACCTAATGCAGTTTGGAATAAAGTCTAGCTTTTTAATAAAATTAACCTAGTGTGTTCTTCTATTTGGATCTTATATATAAGATAAATTAGTTTAATAACATGAAATTCAAATCAAAATGGAAGTAAGTTACATTTATTAGTACAATAATTTCTGAAAAAAATAGGATTGTAAAAAAAAGGTAAAACTCGGTATTATTAGTTATATTTGTATATATAATCTGTATTATTAATTATAATCTGAATTTTTAAGGTCCAGAATCTCAGAAAACTAAAAATTTTAGAACATACGTTAAAAAATGAAGTTGAAAAAAAGATACTCACTGTCTTGAATAACATTATAAGTATATTATTTTAAATAAATTAATTTGACTACGCCTATGCATAACAGGCGATTTGTTGGCTTCATAACCTTAAAATTTCATTCAAACAAAATACGTTTTTATTTCTAAATAATTGACAAATTTAGAATTAAAAGCCCATATCCATATAATGTTACTCCTGAACTTTGATTTTTTATTAATTTTATTGTCAATATAATAAGTATTAATATGTATTTACACTAGATCATACAAAAAGAGTATTCCAGTACACATATTCGGCACTTATTATTGATTAAACCACTAAAATCATTTCACTCAAATCTACTATTAAACTTCCAAGTTTTGACACCAACTACCAAAATTCCAAATCAATGAGTCATCAGCGGTTCTTCAATATAGTCGTTTCCATCCCTATTTATATGGGCATAAAGATAGGCAAAGCTCCTTCCTGTTAGTTTTATATGCAAAGGTGCAAACTGTCAAACTATTTGAGGTTATGTGCAACATGCCCGACCGTTGAAGTGCGACTTTTATCAGTAGAAAAAGCATATAAAAGGGTAAATTAAAAGTCAATAATTTCAAAATACTTTCTTTACATATTCAAGAATATGGGATTGTTGTGCTTTTTGTGTTTTTCTTGTTTTCTTTGCTTAGGTGGCTTTAGCTTTGGTTTTTGGGTTTTCTGTTGAAATTGCCATATTTGACTTTGTTCGCATTCCCCTTAAAACACTGTCTGTCAAATATGGCTTCGTATGCATTCAAGGTTGCTTTCTGTTCTTTATAGAAATAGAGCGTTCCTGATTCTATGGTTCTTGCAAGCATGTCAATATTATTCCTGGATATGGTTTCTTCAGTAACGATGATCTTGCTTTTGACTCCTACCCTGAACGCAAACCGTACTCTCTCCATGCTCGTCAAAGAAAACATATTAGCAAAACAGAATCCGAATCCGGTAGCTCTGATGATGATGATATGACCACACAAACATTGCAGGCTCCATCTACATCTAAAGCAAAGAGAAAGAGATTTAAAAAAGACCAGGTCATTTGGAAAAATAAATAAATGGAAGCTTTTGATGAAAAAAACTTCAAGTTCCAAAGAAATTCTAAGGATCTACCAGAAATAGTCAAGCAGTTAGATACACCACCAGAAATTTTCGAATTCCTGTTTACATATGATCTAAATAATATGATTGTTGAGCAGTCTAACATAAAAATCTCTTCAAGACAAGGTCACAAGCCAGGAAATATTACGAGAGAAGAAATGAAACAATTGGAAGCGCAGAATCAATGTAAATGAATACATGCCGTTGTTTGATTTTAAACTTGCAGTTTCCGAACATATGCGTAAGGCAGGAAAGGCTTTAGCTATGACTAAAAAATGTAGTCGCGTAGTCGTAAAAAATGTAGTCGATTCATGTAGCCAGCTCTCATCATCAGAACATCGACCTCAAGCCGAGTCGGCACTCCATCCAGCTTGCTATTCACCGATACCCTACAAAAAGTCACGAATAACTCCAACCAAGCATCAAGACATACCTTTGGATACTGTGCGTTCTGATAACATGGACCATTTCGCAAAGTGGATGACAAAAAAATCGACAAATATGACGAAACTGCTCAAAATTTCCAAGTGTGAAAAATGTCAAGTTTATTTATGCTGCAATGAGAAACGAAATTGCTTCAAAGAATTCCCCAAAACATGATTGTATTTTTAATTTAACGCATGCGAAGCCATATATGGCTTCGTATAGTAATTTCTAGAATAGAAATTGCATTTTTTTTAATTTGGACTGATTATTTAAGACAAATAATTCAGGTTTTCACTAAAAAAAAATGTTTATTCAATCTTCTTCACAATTCATGCAATAAGGGGTTAAGGATCTTGTACTGAATAATCGCCGATTAATGTATTAAAAACATTTTAGATATTACTAAATGATAGATTTTAAAGAACAATTTAGGCTTGTCTCGTGGTTACGGTTTCGAGTTTTCTTAACAATATTCCCTGCTTTGGAAAACAGCCGTTTGTACATATTTTGAACATATAAAAAATAAATCTTCTAAAATCTTCGAAAAACAAGCTTCAATCCCTGATCTGGCACGCTTCGGCATTGAAGTTACAGCCTCGATTTCCGTTGCTGATGAAGATGGTATTGATGCATCAATGATCTACCCGTTTTTGCTGGTTTCCTGCGTATTATCCTCACGGAAGTTCTACAGCAACAAAAATAATAATGTTTTCAACACGTTACCCACTACCTATAACAACTTTATATTCTCAAATATATAAAAGATACGAAAAATGTATCCAAGAGCGGGAGTTGAACCCTCGACTTGCGATAACCAGCTGCACGCTCTTCCAACTGAGCTATCGTAGGTTTTACCAGTTATGGCGAAATGTCTGTATCCCTTTTCATTTTCTTTCTAACCGCTTGAGTAGCGGTATTTACGTTTTCACCGTTTGATATTTACCTACCTATCAATGTACCTGCAAACTTAATGTTATTGAAATATAGTTTAAATAAACACAAAACAACAACAAAAAAAATTGTTAAGAATCGAACTCCCAACAGTTGACATTTGACTGACACCCCTAACCATTACACCACAGTGGACACATGAACTATTAGTAATGAAACTAATACCTATGATAACACTGTTTATCAAATCAATCAAACATTATTAGTAAATGTAATATTTTTTCTTACCTGATTAGTAAGACAGTGGGATGTTTTGGATCCATATGTTGTTATAAATTTGTAGTATTACTACATGTTTTTAGTTTTTTCGGCCAGTATTTGTATTTTGTTGTGGTATTATTATTTTCCATTACAAAATACTTTTGTCAGCCGCTTTTAGGAGTTTTACCATTAGAAGGCATGTTAAATGTTTATCAATCATCACTTTTCAATAAAGAAAATCAGAAATAAAGCTGTTGAAACAATACGAAAATGTTTAACCGACGGAATAAAAATGTTCTCTAGTCTGTACCGCTTTACCGATGGTACCTACCCCTACCTATTTCAAACATATACATACATATGATGCCGTTCGATTATAATGTATATTTTACATAATCGATTAATTTATAATCGATTATTTGAAAATAATAATCAATTGATATTAAAATTGATTATTTTTTTCACATCTCTAACCTATAGAATCGAAAGTCTGACGATGACTCTTTGATGAGAGAACTGACATAAACAAAACCAAAAGCATTCTACCAACAGCAGATATAAAAATTCTAAGAACAATAGCGGGAAAGATGCCTAGGTATAGAGTGAGTAACAGCGATCTAAAAGCAACTGGCAGAGTAGAGAATATAGTAAGAAGGAGTAGAAAGAGGCGGAGACATTAGCAAGATCATGTGGAAAGGAAGGATCGGCATAGACTGGTTCACATTGCTTAAGACGGAAAACTAGCAGGACGTAGAACGGAAAGATAGTCAGGTTATCTCTACTAGTCTGGCTACATATCAGAAAAACTATCAAAATTAAACATCATTCGAAAGATTAAACATATAATTAGGCCTCCTTAAATAATAAGAAGAAAAATAAACTTCTATTATATTGTATTTCAGAGCAGCTTTCGCGTTTAATTTATTCGCAGATTCCACAATTTTTAGGAGGCGCCACTGGTGAAAACTAAGAAAATTATTAAGCGGGAATTCCTCGGAACTGGTATCAAAATTGCGGCCGGTACAAAGCACAAGTTGAAAATTTAACGGGAGCCATTCGCTACGGCATCAGACCGTATCGGAACGGTCTGAAAAGTTACCGGGGATTCAAAATTTACGGATCCGTTCGACGATTTCAGCCTGCCGTATGGCGATTAGTATCTTATCGAGGAATATTTCTGTATTAATTTGGAAACTTTTCGCATTAAACCTCATCAATGCATCAGGTAATTAGAAATTTCGGAGAATTAGTTGTGAAGATTGATTGGCTTGGCTTCGCAACCTGGTCCGGGACTTAATTGAAAATTATTTCAGAAGGGATTTGAGTAATTTTTAACACTACGCTTTGTTAGTTTTTTATTTATTTATTAATATATAAAATATGAAATCGGATATTACGAGTTTTCTTGGTTTTTAGAAGTGCACAAATTTCGGTACTAAATCAAATACAAGTTATATTATAAGTCAAATACAAGTTACAAATTTCAACTTTATTCTTTAATATATTCTCCTTCAAGAGCAATACAATCATTCCAACGCTTTTCTAACATTTCTACACCTTTTTTTATAGAACGATTTATCTTTGCCTTCAAAATATCCTTTTCGGCAATTACCTCATCATTGGAGCGAAATTTCTTTCCAGTGAGCATTTTTTTGAGGTCCGAGGGCAGGAAATAGTCGCTCGGAGCCAGATCTGGAGAGTACGGTGGATGAGGAAGCAATTCGAAGTGCAATTTATGCAATTTAGCCATCGTGGCCAACGATTTGTGACACGGAGCATTATCTTGGCGAAACAGAACATTTTTTGTTCATTTGGAGGTTTTTTTTGCGATCTCGTTCTTCAAATATCCCAAAATACGGAGACCATAATCTTACCTGCCGATGGTTGCCACGAAAGGCACAATCGATCCCTGGTAAGGATTTTTCGTAACACCATCAATATGTGAGACTGGGGACTTATTGACTGATGTGTTATCTTCAGCATGTTTCCAACTTTTACGGTCCTAGGTTTTCCATTCCATCTTTCCATTCCTTTCTGTGCTACCCGGAGTTTTTGCATTGATTGTGATGTGATTGTCCATAACGCGCAGGATACTCTGATTGAAGACTTTGCTTTGCAAAGTGGAAGTTTGCTCTTAAAAACTATGTTGAGCCTGCCAAATGTCTACCAGCCACATTTAACACGCCTTTGCACGTCCTGGACGGTATCCACCTTCATTGAAATCCTCTACCAAAGATATATAAAATGGTCTACAGTCCCCAAATACCTTCCTAAAACTGAAATTCTTCGGTCCTCAGCAAATTTATTAAACATAACCTGGTTCTTTTTTAGCCTTATTTTAAAGCCAAATGGTTCGCCAGCCCTTTGCAACTCTTGTATGCGCCTTTGCAGCTCCTCTGGGTCTTAGCGAAAGGAGAACGATACCATCTGCGAATCTAAGATAGCTTAAGTATGCATTATTGATCTTTATACCATCCTGTTTCCAGATTACGGAATACTTCTCGAAGGCAGGCTCAGGAAAGAGCAGGCGATAACAGCCGCCCTACCGTACATTCCGCTCTACATTGATTCCAACTTCAATATCATCAAGGTGAACTATCGCTGTAGATTTATATAGGCTTTATATATACCTTGCTTAAGCAATACATGCATTATGACTTGTTTTGAGATTGAGTCAAATGCTTTTTCATAATCGATGAAAGCCAAGCACAATGTTATATTCGTAGTGGCTTTGTATGGCCTTCTGTTCAACCTGAACGTGATCTATGTGATGTGATCCATATTGCTATTGCTATGCTCTTGGTTGTGAGTCTTTCAATTTTCTTAATACTTGTTTAGATATTATCTTGGTGAAAACTTTGTACATTATTGATTGGAGGCTTATTAGACGGTAGTTCCTTAAATCTGCCTTGCCATTTTTCCTCGATTCTATAGCCTTTGTCAGTTCCTCCACTAGGATATCTGGCATTTATTCTTCCGAGGGTATTGTTGTCTTTGACCAGTTCTGCACTTCATATAATTGTAAGTAAAATTTGTTGATAACCTCTAGCATTTCTGTACGTGCCCTGTACACTGTGCCATCCTCACGCATTAAGGCATACATTTTTCCTCTTTTTCTTTCTTAGCTTCTGTTTAGCCTTATTAATTCCCCAATTTTCTTCCAGAGTTTTTTGCACTAGTTGTATGTTGAATCGGTGCATCTCCTCTAATATATTTTCTTAAAATTTTGCAGGGCTCAGCGTCCTTCACCTTGCCAAAAGGACTCACTGCATTCCTCATTGTCCGTCGTTTTGTTTTTATTAAAACAGTGGTTTCCATGGAGATTTTTGTCTGTTTCAAACATTTTTCTTCGTGCTATTGAAGAGGCCGATACAAGCACATTATAGGCGATTTCTTTATATTGAAGTATTATTCCCATCTCCAGAAGTGTTATTCCATCTTTTTTAATGTAAAATGAAATGAAAGTATCTATATATTAAATATGAGAAAAAAATTAAAATATGTACTGTATTAATTTTTTTTTTTTAGATTAGGAGTAATAATGAAAGGTATCTTGCAAAAATAAAGGACAACAAAAAGTTTATAAAATGTGGATAAATAAGTTGGCGTGCAAATTATGCTAAACCTCATGTGTTTTGTTAAATTTTCAGTAGTTTTTTGATCTGAGAAATATATTTTTATTTAACTTACACATTTTGTTGTGTAACTTACACATTTTGTGTTAACTTACACATTTGTATTTTTGCAACAGTTCTTCAGACAATATGGATTATTTTAATAAAAGTTTATTAATAATATTTACAATTATATATATTTCTAAAAATCATTGATTCTTGGCCAAATACTCACTTTCGTCATTAAAACTAATAAGCATCAACTGCATCAATAAATTATATTTAAGAACTACCCGAATTTCAAAAAGAAAAATATCTTTGTGAATTCGACTCTCAGTTCGTCTTTACTTTTTGCCTGGATCGTCCACAGACGAATCTCGTGCACTGATAAACGAGGTAGATGAAAACTAGGACGAATCCAAGCAAAAACCCAATAACATCCAGGAGGAGATACTGATAGAAGGGCATGTCAACTGCAGCAGGTCTCATATGTCGCGCTCCTTTGTAGCGGGCAACGTGCTCGACCCAGTACACCGCAGTGTCGAGTGGTGGAACTAATCGGTCTCGGAAACGACTGGATAGCTCTTTTGCCTTTTCCTGTATCCTGCGAAAAAATGAAAAGTTTTAAAGTTCTATAAAAAGTTATTTTTAAACATACACATATGATGTATTTTATAAATAACATATTTAAACAATAATTGTAACCTTATTTCTTGGAATGAAGTATATATGGCACAAGAAGTTATAATTAGTTGCCTTTCAACAAGATTTTATTATTAAAAACCGTTGAATATATACCGTGAAACTGAATCTACGTAATGACCATGTGTAGCAGTATAAATAATTTGTTTTTATTAGATGTGAATGAAAGATCTATGACGTGCTTCTCTTGTTCTTTTTTTGTTTCATGTCATCTACTCCGATAAAGTTACTTTAACATTTTTTAAATTTAGATTCAAAATAATGTAGGACTGTTCAAGTTTTATTATATTTTTATTATTAGTGCTAAACTGTGTATATAATTCAAAGAAAACGATTATGTATGAAAATTATTTATGAAAACTGAAAACCAATAAGCATATGTCGTAGTTTAAGGAAATTAATAATTTTGTGTTAATTGTTACCAACTTATCTTGTTGGTTGTCCAGATATATATGTCACGTTAATTTCGAGATTAAATGAAGGTTCTGTAGATAAAGAACACTTCATTATCTGAGAAGAGATCTATTTAGAATAAAAAAAATACAAACTACAAATAAATAACGTCTTGCATTTCATTTCACATTATGTGATTTTCAATTATGTTTCTTTTTGGACAAACTGTGTATAAATGCTTTAACAAAGCATACTACTTACTCAGGTTGAAGAGCCTTTGCTAGTGCTTCTTTGAGCGTTTCGTAACTAGCTTGTTTCAGTTTCAATATTATTGCTGCTCCCTGTGCTTTTAGAGCTTCCGCATTTAGGGGCTGGTCACCAAATTGAGGCATCATTAACACTGGTACTCCACAGTGTACTGCTTCTGTTGTTCCCAGTAAACCTCCATGAGATATAAACAGCTTTGTATTGGAGTGGCCTTAAAAAATGAATTTCAATGCAGACGGTATCGAGAATTGAGGATAACTTACATAAAATGTCAAATTGAGGGGCCCATTTAGTAATCATGACATTATTAGGTTTATCAGTCATAGTTTCGTTTTCCCACTTCCACAGGATATGGTATGGTAGCTCAGAGAATACTTTGTTAAACACTTGAAGTTTATCTGTTGGAAATGTATATCCTTTTAATAAAGAACCTAAGCTGAAATATATTAAACCATTTGTTGCAGCATTTGTCCATTCTTCTATTTCCTAAAATTATAAGGGATCAGAGAAATTGTAGAGAAATTGTCATAAGATTAAAATATTTCTATACGAGGGTCGTTCGAAAAGTTGTCTTTTTAGCGCTTACATGACGCAGTATGTCTGGAGGTTGACAAATAAGTAAGATTTGACATTGTCTAAAAAATGGATAAAATTGAAATTCGAGTTGTTATAATGTATTTTGATAATATTTGATATAAAGTACTTTGATACCTCTTATAAAATACTATGAACTGAAAAACGCGAGGTTGCTGTCCTAGTATATATCTCGACAGGCTATGTCTATGAAGAGTGCCATGTTTGCTAACACTGGACCATAGATGGGTCCTGAAGGGATTCGAAGGGATGGGATTCGAAGGGGCACTTCTCAAGAATTTCTAGACATATTTCAATTCGATTTGGATGATTTTTTGACGTTTCATAATTGTAGATGAAACATGGATTCATCGTTACATATGAGAGATAAAGCAGCAGTCCAAATAGTGGTTGGAAAAAGCTAAAAGAACACCACATAAAGCGATAACGGTTGCTTCTACAGGAGAAATTATGGCTCCGCTTTTCTAGAATTTGAATTATCGTGATGTAGAGTTCACAGACTATTTGGCAAAAGGTAGAGATATTACTGAAGAGTATTACCGTTCACTACTGGACTAATTAAGATTGCTATTCAGGCTAAACTTCCGTATTTGGTCAAAATGAAAGTGCAATTTCACCATAATATTGTTTCTGCACACAAATCTTAGATTTCTGTTGCATGAACGGTCGCTCGAAGTGTTTCTACATACTCTGTATTTGCCAGATTTGAAAAAATATATTACGAATTTATTATTTGATTAAAATATTTAATGCAATCATACCTTGGGAAGTTTCTGAGGCTTCCTATCTGCAACATGTATTCCTCCTACTTCGACGAGGCTGGGACTAAGAGGTCTGGCCCCATGTAGAGTATGATGGATGTTCACCAAGAACAAACTGGCATTATAAGGGTCAACTGGGTCATAACCGATGTATTTTCTGGACAGTATTGTTCCAGGCTTTTCCATAAATATATTGTACCAAGCTTTATGAGCTGAAGCATCAGTCGGCTTCATTTATATTCAGTGTAAGTAAATATACGAGTACAAAAAGAAATCGAACTTTGATTGGAACTATGTAAAGCTTGAAGATGAGTTAGGCGAATATAAGAATTGATTTGTGATGAACAAATGATAGGTTCAATTCTAGCAGTATTTTATCAAAGGGACAAAACAAGACCGACAATTATTATATAGAAAAGACTCTTTTTACTGCTCCAAATATATAAAGTACAAAGAAATCATCCAAAGTGACGAGTGTGCGATTGGAAAAGATTATTTTGGTTTTTATATATGCGCTCAACATAAAAAACAGATCTAACTTATGGAGCCAATCCCAAATTTTTGAGGAGTACGACCAAATAACTTTAATATTTTCAAAAAAGAAATAAAACTATTTTTTACTTTGTTATCTATCACTTTTATGTTTAAACAAAATTAGTGGTTTTTACATTCTCAAACACTACTTTAAACCTAACAAAACTATCAAATTTTGTTGAAAAATAAAAGTGATAGATAACAAAGTAAAAAATTGTTTTATTCCTTTTTAAAAAATGAACTATCACAAAGTAACGGACAAATCAATCAATAATTTAATATTTTTAAACAAGTTTTTTTATCCTATACCAAATTTCGATTTCTTTTTAGACAACCTGTGTATACTTACTAATATGAACTAAAGTATTTTCTACTCGTTGAAAAAATGTCATAGGTACTGGGTGAGCCATGTATATCGAGGGAATGTAAGAAGGATTTGTTGGCGAACCAAACCATTGGGGATGCCACGCCATCATGGCACAGGAACCTAAACCTATCAAGAACGAATTTTAATTTCGATTAATTATTAATTAAAATATTTTCATCTTCTTTTTTACTGCTTTCTTATGTTTCTGGTCAATGAATGATTTATCTTTATAAATAATTCATTCATTGCGCATTTTTGAATTTCTTCAGAATTAGTACTGCAATATATTATACAGAGCGTTCATTTAATCCTGTAACTGACGTAGTTACTGATTTATTTAAACTGCACCTAATCTAGCCCTGTCATCGAACTTTGCTATTCGATATATTTAAGTTTTTATGCTTCCTAAACAATAAAAAATATTAAAAAAGCACCTCATAAAGACATTTAAAGAGATTTAAAAGAAATACTTTTCGTTTGTATTTCATCAATAATATTTTCTATAAAACATTTACAATATGCGCTTCGCTTCTTTTTTACTTATGGTATACAATAGTATTCGCTCCGATGGAGTTATTTTAACATTTTTTTTGCTTTAGATTCAAAATAGCATATAAGTGGTCAAATGTTAGAGTAGAGTGGGGCAAAATGACACACTTAAGGGTTAAATGATTATAAAAATCACAAACCCAAAAAAAAACATTTTAATATATAAAGAACTCGAACATTACATCCAACTACACACATTGTCGTGACAAACAAGAAAAACTTATGTGTTATTATCATGACATACAAAACATGACTTTTGTCCTATATGTGGAGCAAAAGTTCGATTCATGTGGGGCAAGTTTCCGCACACGCTTTCAATGCATAAATCGCATAGAAAATCCCCAATTTTCTCATACCACGTATACTCTTCATGCCACCACTTTTTACAGAGCTTACACTGAATCTGTTCTTCAATGGGAGGGTCTTCAGAGGGTTCATGGCATCCTGGACATACATTATCAGTTAGTTTCTCCTTTACCTTAACCCTCCTTCTTGATTCATTAGTAGCACACTCTGCAATTTTTCTTTTTATTTTGACACGCATTCACTTTCTCAACTTCTCTTCAGCCAGGCCTTCAAGTTATAATTTATTAGGAGTGCTAGAAAGTATTAACGATTTCTTTCCTTCTGTTCTTTTTTTTTGTTCATCTTTTCGTTTAGGAAGTGGAATTATATCCTTAGGCGACATTAGGGTTTTCTCTGCACGTTTGTTGAGTTAATGCAGGCTCCAACTTCTCTGGTGATAAATGTATTTGATTGACCGCGATGTTTCTTGTTAAAGCCATTTCTTCGCTGTTATTTAATTGGGGATTGACTTCATTTGCACTATAATCTGTGACCTTTGACAGGAGAAAATCCTCTTCTGAGAACACCTGTTTATTTATTGGATATATTCCACAAACTTCAAAGCCTTTTACTTTCCTATCTCTATACGTTGAGCAACGTTCATAAGATTTACCTAATAATTTGGTAATCTAAAAGTGAATAATATTTCTACCGGCATTTGTTGTCAACCATTCATATATAGCATTCGTCTGCATAAAATGTTTTTAATGCCTTAAAATAACAGTGATTCAAAGGCTGGAGTCTATGACTGCTGTGGGGTGGTATCGTCAATAGATGAATAAAGTTGTCTCTGCAATAATTTACAGCTTCTAAACTCTCGTTGGAAGAATGGTTATCTAATATGTGAAGAACGGGATGTTCTTTATCTGGTCTAACCTTAGAGCGAAAATATTTAAGTCACTTAAAATAAATAAGTTGCTATTGTGTATCTATAAATAACTTGCTTTTGAGTCCGAACACATTGCTTTAGATTTTCGTGGAGCCCCATCCACTAGCTCGTTTTTCTTTCTTCTCTTTCGAGGATATATTATCGCGGAGGAACAAAATTACCCGCCTCACTAATAGCGCAAACAATAGTGACTAATTGCCCACGCTGAGCAGAAAATATTTTTCCCCATCATACCTGTTAAACTAGTGGCGTAAGGAACCCGCAATGACAGGTTGTATTTTTTATAAAACCATTTTTGCTAAAACTATTGTAATACCATAAAACCGGTTATCCAGATTTTGGCAATGTTCTACAAGTTCACGTTCCATTTCCTCTGAGAAAACACTTCGATATCTTCCCAAGCTATTAACAGCATGCCCCGACTTTAATCTCTTTTGTAGAGTAGATTCATCTATTCCAAGCTCTTTTGCGACGGTTTTTTTGGAAATACCGACATGTTATTTGTTTTACTTTTATATGACTTAAAATAAATAAACTTTATAAGAAAAATTACAAATGGTTCTGATAGGGTAAAAGTCCGCTTGCGGACTACTGCCCCACCCCAAACATCGGACTTTAGCGCCCGATACAGCGCAAACTAAAAAAATAGTTTCTTGTGTCACGTGCAGCCATATGGTAGGCACTACCGTGTGTATTGTAGATTTTTAAAACATAACTTAAAAGTTGCCCATATTTTCTTTAGAATTAGAATTATTGATTTTATGAAATATCTTAAATATTAAGATGAGAAAATAAGATTATGTTTATTCAAAATACAACTTACCACATATGTTTCACAAATCTTATCACAATACCGTTTAAATTTCTTAGAGACTTAAACATATGGAAAACTAATAAAGATTAGTGTACACGTTGCCAGATTTTGCTGTTCTTGGATAAAATTCAGCGATAGGACTTTTGCCCCACTCTACTTTGTTTATTTTCGTTATTAGCGCTAAATTGTCTCAAAGATTCAAAGAAAAAGAATATTTATAAAAACTCGAAAAAAAAATAGTATTTCGTAGTTTAAAAAAAGTAGTGATTTCGTGATAATCATTACCAACTTGTCGTGTTGGTAGTCCACATTTATAAGTCACGTAGGTTAGGAAATTAATTGAAAACTTTGTATATTCATATTTCACTCATATAAACTAAGTGTAGTGCCTAATATTTATATTTTTTCATAAACTGAAGTAATGTAAGATATCTCACCTATAAAAGGTGCTTTTAACTTGTTGATCAATCCATAAAAACAGTTGGAGTTAAAGAACTCTACCAGAATAACATCGAATTGGTGCTCCTGTTTGAGAAATGTTTGGAATGCCTCGCTTTCTAAACTCGGTTGACAGCTTTTGCCAGCAAAATCGGCAATCATTTTAGCTTCAAGATATTTTTGAATCCTACTTCCAGAAAACCAATTCACGTCCAAGACATGTGTCATGGCCTGTCGTGAAAGTAGTACATCTTTCCCATTTTTGATATCTCCTTAAAATTAAAATTACAAATATTTAATTCTAACTATACGAATGTACTTTCAGCAGTTTATTTATTAATTTATTTATTTAAAAGGTTTCTAAAGGTTTAATATTTATTTTATGTAAAAATACAATTTGTTGTTATTCTGTTATTGGGTTGTGTTATAATGTTATTATAACTGTGTAAATGTATATATTGTGTTCTGTTGTGTTATAATGTTATTTGTCTTTTGTTTAATTATTTTAAAAATGTATGGAATACATTTTTATTTATTTCATCTCTAAAGTGGTATGATAATTGATCTCCTGATGATCATTGTTATCGAAACGCACGTCGAGAAGTTAAAAAAGCAGTATTTTAGTGGTAAATTTCTTTACTGCATATTTTATATTTTATTATAGTTTAGTGTATATGTAGTTAAAACGGGAATATTTGAAAAAATGCATATAAAGAAATATTAATTTTTATTAGTTTTATATATATATATATATATATATATATATATATATATATATATATATATATATATATATATGTAACAGCTTATATATAGTTATAGCTTTGATGCTCTGTATAATCTACATGCATTCGTATGTATTTAAGGTTTCATGTATCTAGTCGTTTTCATTTCTTTTAACTCGACTTATGAATATTTATTATATATTCGATACACATTGAGTAACTCAGGCTTTTTCAATTCTGCTATATATGGATAATAGTTTGATAGGGGTAATGTCGATAGATTAGTTTAGTTTGGATCTCTTAGCTTGGTTAATATACGAGGTGTGAAAATAAAATAATGAGACAGACTTTTTATTCTTTTTTATTAAACTGAAATGTCAATTTTACATTGTTTACTTCAAAGTAAGTCGGAAGTCACACAGTGCTGGATACGGTTTGCCCATTCTTTACAGGTATGGAAGTTGGAACTCATATATTGAAACAACCTTCCAAAATGGTATCCTTTGAGGTGAATTTTCAATCTAGGAAAAGGAAAAAGTCTCAGTCTGGTGAATAAGGGGGCTATGAAGCCACAGTGATGTTTTTACTTACCAAAAACTTTAATTGAAATCGCTGTGTCGTAAGGAGCATTGTCGTGATGGAACATCCTGGTGTTCTTGATGTTCGGTTTCACACGAAGGTCCATTTTCATAGTTTTTCAAGAAATGCTCAGTAAAAAAAGTTAAAGTCAACAAAGTCTCCATAGTCAAAGCCAACCGATGATCGGAACGCATAAGATCCCGAATTATGTGAACCTTCTTATCAGTTCTTATAGTTGAAGGCCCTCCGCTGCGAGGTTTATCTTCAATAGAATCTCGGCTTTCTAAAAATGTCGAAAACCATCTGGAACTCAGGGCACTTGACAAGAAACACTGTTCCCATAGGCCTCTTGAAGTGTTTCTATACTTTATCGTCGTCGTCGTACTGTTTCCAAATCTGAAACAAAACTTGATACCGCACCGCTGCTCAAAATTGTTGTCACTCATTTTTAGAACACATTAGAAAAATCTGGTTCACGAAAACACCTGTTAAGGACCTTCAAGTATCTCTAGTGGTTCAAACTTGTACTTAAGATGCACCAAATTTCTCCGAAGGGGAAGCCAACAGCGTGGTCAGGTCGAACGCTATGACACAAGTCTCATTACACATGTACTATCTTCACAAATATGTCAAAACATTATATATTCAGTAATATAATAAATAATATTGTATCAGATTAAAAGACCCCTATGTAAAGTAAAATTCTTAATGGAAAATATAACACAATATACCAGGTGGTTCATGAAAAACATTTTTGCTAATTTTAAACATTTCTATATTTATTTAAAAAATGTAAAACTTTTATCTCTGAAATATATAAAACCATTTAGTTTTTTTTTGTAATTTCGAGGACAATGAAAATCACGGATGAAAATAAAGGTATACAACTTTGCTTCCACCGTTTTCTTATAGGTGGCGTTCCAGTACCTTTGGGCATAACCCCATAGCGCTAGTAGTCGATTTGTGTTTACATCATAAAGTTATTCGCGATTAAAAATGTCAGTTTATGAGCCAAAGTCTCGTCATTTGCGGAAGGTATTAATTCGTTTCTTTATTATGAAGAAATCTGCGGCTGAGGCTGAACGAATGCTCTCAGACACTTATGATGGGGATGTTATGAGTGGAAGAACTCGTCGTCAATGGTTTCAACGCTCCAAGAGCGATGATTTTCACGTCGAAGACTGACATAGCGGTGGAAGAGCGAAAGTTTTTGAAAAAGAAGAATTAGAGGCATTGCTTAATGAAGACTCGTATCAAAGTCAAGAAGAGTTGGCAAGATCATTGGAAGTGATACAACAAGCAATTTCAAAACACTTTACAGACTTTGGAATGACCTAGAAGCAAGGATATTGGGTGCCATACGAGTTGAAACTGAGATATGTTGATTGCCATTGCCATTTGTTTCTTCTTGAACATTTGCTTGAAAGGCAAACACGAAAAGGATTTTTACATCGCATTGTGACTGGGAACGAAAAATGGGTTTATTACGATAACCCCAAGCGTCGAAAATTATGGGGATATCCCGGCCACACTTCCTCGCCGACGGCCAAACTGAATATTCACGGCTTCAAAGTCATGCTCTGTATTTGGTGGGACCAGCTCGGTGTAGTGTATTATGAGCTGTTAAAGCTGTCTGAAACAATCACAGGGAGTTATAATCGAATGCAATTAACGCGTTTCAGTAAAGCATTAAAAGACAAACGGCCGCAATATAGCAAAAGACACCATAAATTGGTTTTGCAGCACGCATGACAATGCTCGGCCCCTTGTTGCGAAAGTGATCAAAGCATACTTGAAAACGTTGAAACGGGAAGTCCTATCCCACTAGCCGTATTTCCCAGACGATGCTCCCTCTGACTATCACCTGTTTCGATCAATGGCACGTGGCCTGGCTGACCAGCACTTCCAGTCTTATGAACAAGTCAAAAATTGGATCGATAAATGGGAGAAAGTAGTGGCCAAGGATGGAGAATACTTTAAATCATAAATGTATAACCAGTTTTTTATAATAATGCCTTGAATTAAAAAAAAAACGGCGAGAGCAAAGTTACTTTTACACAAACTTTATACCTTTACAAAAATAAAAAAGTAATGTGAGGGTTTACCTTCAGTGGACACATGACTTATTATGGTTATGTTATGTCCTCTTTCGCCCAGTTCTTGAAACAGAGGTTTGAAGACATCATAATGACTCTTTCCAGGATGTGCAAATATCACTAGTATATTATAACATGCTCCTCGATTGATAAAAATTAAACTTAACCACACTAAGAGGCAAGACGACAGTCTCATAGTAGCAGCACAACTGTCGGTCTGGGAATTATAAATACAATTATATTCTCGCACATCTACTAAAATAACGGTAACTAATCGTATACTTTGAAACGATTAAATAATACTCAAGGTCATTAAAAAGCCACAATGAATGGTGAACCATGGACTTATAGTTTATTTGATTTGAATATAATATCAGAACAGAAATAAATTATTATTAGGACATAAATAAATTAATGGAAAATTTTTATGTATGAATTAAATAAAACTTTTACATTGATTTTTTGTATCGGCTCTGTGTGCCATAATAATCGTCATGCAATTCTTAAATATAGTTAAATCATAAATAAATTACTAAGATTTATATGCTTATAGCCAATATCTCTGTTAAATAATTACAACTTAATAATTTGTTAATAATAAATGTGTTTATAATGTATCTGATTGCAGATAACAGAATACAAACAAATAGATTTTGATAAATTATATGCTACATTTAAAAATATTCTAAAACAATATATAGCAATTTTGGGAGACTTAACGAGTCCTTTGGCCTTTTTGTAAGGTATACCTAAAAAAGTTTTTTAGTTAGAAAATCGATTAGCTATAATTAATTTGCTTGATTTTTTTTTTGCTTAAGTTGATTTCAAAATAATGCCGCACCACGTCTACATTTTGTTAGATTTTAAATAGGCATTATCATCTGCAACAAATTTGGTATTCTACTATGATCAAAAATTTATTTTGTCCCTTTCAAAGTCGTTCGTAGTCCTCCCTAACTGCGAAACATTCATTTCTATATTTTTTAAAATCTTGGTAAAGCTGGGTCTACACCAATAAAATTGTGTGTGTGTGTTGAATTTACCGAAACAATTTGTTTGTATTATCTGGTGGACAACACAACGTTCATGTGCCTGCTGTGCGGCGACAATATTTGTGTATGGCTTTGTATGTCAGAGGGTCTACAATGCCGAGCAGGCACACTACATACAACACATACAGTCCGCACAACGCAAATTTGTATTGGTGTGGACCCAGCTTAATAGTTCTTGAATCAAGGGAATAGCAAACAGTCATTATATAGTTATTAGCGTTACCATATCTAGTGGATATGGTGGTTGTTGAAAGGTATTTATTTGATTTTTAAGCTGGGTCCATATAATTAAAAAATTGCTTTGTGCGGGCTGTATGTGTTGTATGTGGTGTGCGCCCGTGGCATTGTAGCACGCACACGAACCATCCGTTATTGGTTTTCTTTTAGGAACATCAAAGGGATTTGCGGGGCACAGGATTTGTACAGCCCCTGTCCATATTAATGGGACCACTTGAAATAATTAATCACTTTTTTGCTTGATTTTTAGAAAAATCTGTGTGTTTGGAAGTAACTCAATATAATGAGTTGAATTGTTATATGTGACTCCTTTATTACACTGATCAGTTAATACAATAATACTTATAGGCAAACAAATCTATATCTTATTTAATATTTTGTATTACCGCCTTTACTCTCTACGCGTACTCGTCGAGGCATACTTCGAATACAACTAAGACACATTTCTTTGAGGTGTTCACTATGATTCCAATGAAAAGTTATTATCTCAATTAATTATCTTAATTTATCAATTATCTTATCTGTAACATTTTCCTTGAGAATCTCACGTTTTTGAAGCTCTCAGACATTCTCTATTGGATCTCTGGTGAGTTTCCAGGTGGGTCCAACAACTGAATACTCTGTTCGTTAATATTTTTTTTTCCACCGAGTTCGCAGTGTAACGGTGCTTCATCTTGCATGAACTGATATTTTCATTCTCTCAATCTATTTTCTAGGACCGAAATGTACTGCTGCTGTTTCATGGGCCCTTGAACAATGTAAAGTCTCCCAAGACCTTTGCTACTAATCACCGACCAAATCAAATGACTGATCTTGGGTGATTAACAGTTTTTATCATACAGTCTGAATGATATTTTTCAGAAGGTCTTCGTCGAACGTATTGGGTTTTGTTCATTAAGATTTGAGTGGTGCTCGCATCGCTAAAGCAAACCTGTTAAATAAGATAATCAATTTATTAAAATTTTTAGAAAAATAAAAAGTCTTTTATCCTGCTAAATATTATCTCGTATCTTTTCCCAAATCATCCTCAGTAACACCTTGATATTTTTTAGCACATACTAAACGTTTTTTCTTCATCTGGTCTGTAAGTTTTGGCTTTTTCACTGATCAGCGACTGTTCAACTCCAAATCAATCAATCTTCGTCGCACTGTACGAATGGATACATCGATACCAACCTCGGCCATTTTATGTTTTATGATCGCATTTGTGGCTGTTCTATTATGTTTGACCATCTTAGCCAAAATACGCAACGCGCGAGGAGTTACTATTGATTTTCTACTACATTTACCTCAACGTTTAGGAGTCAAGGTTATACACATTTTCACTTTGCGGGCTACATTTGCAACCGGTGTCTTGGATATGTTTGCTCGATCGGCATTTCTCTTTGTGACATGGTTCCTAGAGACAAAAGACCATTAACAACCCCAATCTTGGTCGGGAAAATATCTTTAGGTGTACCCATTTCTAAAAATTAGAACAAAAGTAAAGTTAAGTAACCTAAAAAGTAACTTTAAAAGCATATAAAACCTTTTTATATTAACATTTATTCTTCTTCTTCTTGTCCTGGAGGTTAAGTTGACCCGAAGGCCCTGACTTGTATTCACTGAATTTTTTCGGACGTCACGACAATGTCGCTTGTTCGAAGGGTTTTAGCTGCCGTCCTTTAGGCATGGAGGTGATGACCGAAGAGGATGGTCATACTGGGGCAACGGCCGGCTATGAAGCTGCCGTGGCTCTGATTAGCGGATTGTCCGAAAGGGACGCCGTCGCTAGGAATTTGTCCAGCAGTCTGGACAGGAATGTCTGAATCTCTGGTGTGTCAGTTTCCCGATGGATTTGCGCATTCCTTACAAACCATGGGGCACCTACTAATGTGCGAAGAGCACGTGACTGGAACGATTGCAGAATTGCAATCGACGTTGGGGGGAGGTACGGGAACCAGGCCTGAGATCCGTAGGTGAGGACGGATCGGACCATGATTTTATACAGGGTTATTCGGATGTTCAGCGAGAGCTTACTTTTGCCGTTCATTAGGGGGTAAAGCAGACGAGCCATGGCTCTTGCTTTCCCGGTTACCTTCTTTAGGTGCGGCACCCACGTGAGGGCCTTAACATTTATTATATAAATTCGTTAGGATAATAAGTCAATTTTAAAGCAAAAAATACTCAACTCAATAATTTAATCAATATTTGTCAATAACTTCACTCAAATGCACAAGAAAATAACACACTTAAAAGAGCAAACGTACGAAATACTCAAAAATGGCGGTATTCGCGGTCAGTGTGGCTATTACAAAAAAAAAATATTGACATTATGTTTTAGATAAATATTGATCTATGGTTTAGTAAGGATTTTTATTTCATACAGTAACTCAAAATTCTTTAGAAATACGCATAACTTGGATTTTGCTTAAAAACCACAAGTGATCACATTAATGTGGACAGGAACTGCATGTGGACGTGCTGTTGAAGTGAAGTTAACGTTTTTAGCTTACGTGACATTTGCCCATGTCACTACGTGATATGGCTATATTGAAATTTATTATTTATTGGGTAACTGATTGTAGTTAAAGCATGTTCCAGCATATTATCGTATTAAGTTGAAGAATAAGTGTGCTGCATTCATAATAATGAACGATTTAATCAAGAAAAATGAAAAAAATCACAAGAAAAGGCTTTATTAGATGAAGCATTTATCCCAAAACAGAAAAGTATACACATCAGAAAATAAGAAAGTATGTATAAACACTGAAAAATATAAGCAACTTTATTCTTAACGCTTGTTGGAATAACCTAATTAAACATAAACTACGAACATTTATAACGCGCACAACACAAATATTTATTGACTGTATGTGGAAAATTTGCATCGTAAATATTTTCACCGCATAATAAATTCAACACACACGCACATTTTTATAGTTGTGGATGCAGCTTTAGGAAAAAATGCACGAATAATGATTGCGATGTATGATTGTGCGTTATAATGATGCAAAAACCATGAATTATTCTGTCACAAATCCGGACGTTTTATCTAGAATATATCTAATTCTTAATCGGTGATTACTCAGTACAAAATCCTTAATTTTGATCAGGTGTTTTTTAATGGTTAACGTAGAATGTCTTTCTGAACCGGCTTCATCTTCAACTGCTTCTCTACCATCACTAAAGTCTGTAAACCACTTGAAAATATCTTTTTATATTTAATTTCACCGTCGTAACATTTTTAATGCATCAGCAGAAACAATTTAATGTTTTAGACATTTAATGTATAATTCTAAGCTCGATAAATCCATCCATCTTAAAAAATCACAGACAAAAATATTAATAATTACAAAATACATTAAAATTTTAACTTTAATAAAGTTTATTATAGTATGGTTTATTATAATAACAGTTTAAATTTAGTCTACGATATTTACCATTAAATACCAAATTATTTTTTTAAACTTCTCTAAAACTAGAATTTGATTAAATTATCTCTTGATGAGGCTTTCATGGTTAACGAACGCGTTGAGGAATTTTAAAAAGCGATTTGGTATTTATTGGCAAATCTCTTCAAGTTTAATGTTTCTCACCGAAAGTTCCACTAGAAGAATTTAATTTAAATTTACGAGGGCTGCTATTTATCCGGAATTGGAAACAAAGGTGTCGCTAGGCGCCATCTGACGGGGCGCTAGGGCCATCTGACATATATATAGTAAAGTTTCACATGGGTGACTCTATACGTACTTTATCTCAGTCAAAAAATTGAATTAACTCGTGAAAATTTTCGTTCGATAATTTACTACGACTCTCGACATGGATTATCTCAACAACAGTGCATTGATCAACTCACGTCGACTTTTAGCGATGAAGCACCATGTAAAACTACTGTATATCACTGGTTTAGTGAATTCAATCTCTAAACTCAATTTCAATAGCTGTTGTTCGTTCACGGGCGAATTTAAAGAAGGTTGTCCAAAATCGGTTGTTGTGCCCGAAAACCTCGATATTATGCGCGAACTGATAGAACAGGATTGTCATGTGACATATCGTAAGATTAAGGCATCCCAGGGCATTAGTATGACAATAATACACAAGATTTTACATGAACATTTAGCCGTGAAAAAGATTTGTGCGCGTTGGATTCCGCATAATTTAACAATCAGTTAAAAAAGGTTCATGCCGATTGGTCTAAAGAAATGCTCAAAAATATAATGGTGGTGCATCAAAAACCAAGTATAACATCTACACAGGCGACCATTCTTAGATCTATGAGCGGCGTATGAGCCCGAAACTAAATAGCAGTCAACTGCATCGGTCTTTCAAAATGAGCCAAACCCAAAAAAATGTTTTCGCTCAAGGAGCAAATGGTCACCTGGTTTTTTTGGATAAATGGGTATGTGGCTACAGCGCTACTAGACCTATCAACTATCCATCCAACCATCCAACCATCAACCCTATCAACAATTCAATTCTGAATGGTAGACAACCATCTGTTTGCCAGAAATCTTTGAAGAAATAAAGAAAAACAACCAGCGACGCAGGATTGTTCTTCACCATGATAATGCGAGCTGTCGCACATCGGACTGAACAACTTAATATTTGACCGGTCAGAACATGGAATTGATGGGTCATTCGCCGTACAGTCCTGATTTGGCACCAAATAATTTCTTTTTGTTCCCGTGAAAAATGGTCAATGATTTTCGACGCCGGAAGAAGCGGTTGGAGGCGTTCAAAATGTATGTTTTGGAGATACCTCAACCCGAATGGAAAAAGTGCTATGAAAATTAATTCAAACGTATTCAAAAGTGTATCGATCATCGCGGAGAATATTTTGACAAACAATAAAACCATTTTCAATGATAAATATTTGTTTTTATTTATTATTCCGGATACATAAATAGCAACCCTCCTATATATTTTTAATTTTAAACTAAGTCAGATGTTCGTTTTAATTTAGCCAACTTTTTTAATTGAAATTAAAAATTTCATTAATGGAAAATATAAATAAATTAGGGCGACGTACTTTTTCTGTTTAACCTTGTGTGTTTATTCAACATGATAATTTAAACGAATCATTGATTTTTTATGAAGACGTTAGTTTTATACTTTAATTTAAGTAGGGGTTTTTTTTCTCGCTAACATTCTACCCCATGTTCGAAAAAGTATGGATATATGACCCATCTGGATCAGAAATCATACTATACAATGAGATTGAGTGGATCCTCAGGATGAGAACATAGTTCAACCAACCTACTTTTATTATTTTTATCATATATATATATATATATATATATATATATATATATATATATATATATATATATATATATATATATATATATATATATATATATATATACATACATATATATATATATATATATATATATATATATATATATATATATATATATATATATATATATATATATATATATATACATACATATATATATATATATATATATATATATATATATATATATATATATATATATATATATATATATATATATATACTCAGTGTGAAAAATTAATTTTTACTCCTCCTAAGTTGAACTGAAGACATTTCTCAAAATGTTCCTCACAAAAAAATTATATTTTCAATTTTTTTAATGGATTTTAGATACTACAAAATCTTAGATACGCTCACAGTTTTATTGAAAAGAGAAAAGCTAACAAGAGGAAAACATAAACAAAAATTCACTAAATTAAAAATTCTTTTTCGTAACGATCATACAACTGTTTTATTGTTAATTGTGGAATTTCTACCCATGAATTCTGAATTGCACTTTTTTAAATCTGCCATATCTAAAAATTGTCTAGATTCACTATTCCATTGATTTTTTAAATCTGTCATATCTGAAAAATTGTGTACTATAACTTCGTATTGAAAACATCCTCAAACATATTCACTGATATTAACACTGGAGAAATAGCAAATCAGTTCAATTTTGACATAATATTTTGCTGGAATCAATCCATTATAATTTTTGCCGAATGAATGGGAGCGTTATCTTGTTAAAAGGCTGGCGAAGCTTCACTTATATCATTAAAAATTAACTATTATTATTCTAAAAAATTATTATATTCTTGAGAGTAAACTCGAATACTTGAAAGTGCAAACAAACACTAAGTTACCTTTTTAGTCAATACTCAACCAAACCATGATACTGCCTTTTCCCATTTGGAGTCTCGATAAAATATTTTCTTCCTTTCTAGTAGCGTCGGCTCATGAGAGAGAGCGTTGGGGTGCCGCCTCTCCAGCTTTTACCACAGTAAATAATTTTTCAGAGTAAAATACTATATTTTATTTCCGTTCAGTTTTTTTCCTTTAACTTATTTTCCTGGTTCACCTCCTGTATAGGGTTTCAATAGCACGAAAAGTAAAAAGGAGAAAGGGGAAACCAAAAACATCTTCAGCAGCACTATTTTCTTCTACGCCCTCCCACTTTAAA
>JARFXV010001557.1:0-137500 GCA_031761425.1 Cosmopolites sordidus
TATAAAATTTTAAATTTGTTATCTCTATAAATATATGTAAAATTAGAATTTTTTATTTAGTATTGGCGCATTTTGCGTTTCTTTAGTATTGGCCCATTTTATTAGGTGCGCAGATTGATGTTCTTTGAATTTGATCTGAAATATAAAATATATTAAAATCTCAGTAGGCAATGGTAATTGGGTGCCCACAAACATTTTTGCTAATAGCGAATGATAAGATAACAAAAAATATTTACCATTCCTCTTAAAAAACTCGATATATAATATAATTATTGAATGATTGATTAAATTATAATTAAATTATATAAAAAAAATAATAAAATCTAATAATTAAAACTTACATTTTGGTTTCTTACTATAAATTAAGATGACTTTTATTGAAACAGAATTATAAAATATATGCGAATATAATAAATAATTTTTTTCTATTTTCCCTCTGCTAACAATTTATTTTCATGAATAAAATCAACAATTAATTATTCCCTTAGAACCAGAGTAGAATTACAATTGTTTTAAGCGCATACATTTCGAAAAGGTTTTCTGGAATCAGAGCGAGATTCGTTAGTAGTTAAAATACTCTTTTTGCTTTATTCTAACGTCGACATTTCCATAATTGTCGTTTTCGACACTGCTCTACATTTTTATGTATCCGGTTTGAAGAGTGACATACTTGTTCGGAACGATGTTCCTGCTCAACCAATTTATTTTTATATTTTCTTCAGTTATAATGTTTGCAACTTAAATTAAAAGAAAAATAACCGTGAATTTTACGTCGTCTTAGGGCGTTTACGAGATGGAAGCGAATGCTCTACTTTGTAAAGAATTTTAATTGTATGCAAAGGAAAAATATGCATAAAAGTAGGTTAAAGAAGGCTTTATAAAGGTCACATACCCTCCATAGGACACATCGGGTCTGCCTTATGGACGATGACAACATCAATATAGGAGAGTTGGAGTCGGTGTAAGCTGGCTTTCACACTTTCAATTATGTGTTTTCTTGATAAACCTCGCTCTTCAGACCTGAAAAATTTAAGAAAAAATATATAGGTATATTTTGTATAACATTCTCTTTCTTCTGATATTTCTGTTTCGTGTGTGATTATTAAAAATATTATTGCTTGCTAAAAAGTATTTTGATGTTAAACAGTATAAGTAAAAAGAGGTTCAATTAAACTCAATATTTTATTAATAAAACGTTAACATCTTCGGTATTTTCTTTTTCAATAAATTAAGAATGTGATGGATAACTAATAAATCTAGAAATGTGTGGCAATAATGACTGGAAAAATTGTTTATTACGAATATGTTTTAATCCATTATACCATAAATGCATCAGTAGCAGTTATACTCAGCTATCTAGTACTATTTTGGCAGGTTTATCATACTTTTTGAGATAACAGATCTTTCAAATTGAACGGTTTTTATAATTTTTAAATAAAACACAGGTGGCGTTGTGAATTTGTCGAGGTCTGTTCTCATTTCAGAAGTTTAGTATGACCTTTATAAAAATGAAATCGTGCCCATTACAACAACGCGTTAAAGCTGTTGAATTATTTTATGAAAATGGGCTTTCGGTGAAAAATGTTTTAAGAAAATTTCGTGATATTTACCCTTTGCACAATCGTCCATCTGAAAGCACTATCAAGCGAATTGTTCAAAAATTTCAAGAAACTATTTTGGTGGAAGATAAAAGAAGGTACACAAGGTTCAAATAATACAGGAACTAAATCCCCCAGATCATTCAAAACGTCGTGCATTTGTCAATTGGATCAAAGAATAAACAGATGATTTTATTCAAACAGATCTTCTTTTCAGATGAAGCACATTTTGACATTGGTGGCTATGTTAATAAACAAAATGGCCGCATTTGGGGTGAGGAAAATACCCATAAATTCATGAGATACCTTTACAACTTAAACAAGTCACTGTTTGGTGTGCATTCTGGACAGGAGGTGTGGTGGAATTGGGCCGTATTTCTTTCACAATGCTGCTGAATCTGTAACTATGGATAGTGTTCGATATCGCGAGATGATAACTGGATTTTTGTGGGTTAAATTGATCTGGAGTATATGTGGTTCCAACCCGATGGCGCCACATATCACTCTACTAATGAAACAATTGAGAGAAAATTTCCTGGACGAGTTATTATAAGAAACTTCTCTGATGTAATTTCTCTGATGAAAACTTCTCTGATTTTATTACACCAAGGTCATATGATTTGACACCGTTGGACTATTTTCTTTGGAGTTACGTGAAAAGTCAGGTCTATAAGAACAATCCCCAATCGATTCCTGAAGGATACAATTATTCAAGTCATTGGTAAAATGAGCCACGGTTATGTCAAAATGTTATCCAAAATATTGACAAAAGAGTGGACGTCTATGGAGCTGCAAGAGATGGTCATTTGGCAGATACTGTCTTTCGCATTTAAATGTCATATACTATGCTTCAATTATCAATAGAACGTTTTTTGAAATGAACGCAACTTCAGTGTTTAATTCAAGAATTTAAAAAAAAGGGACATTTGAAAGATGCTTTATGTAGATTATTTCTTAGAATCTCAAAAGTTCGCTGGAGTTGAGGCAAATTGTCCAACCTTTTACCCATCATGTTGCAAATATGTTCTAGGAGCAAATTGTTGGAAAAATCTGTCTGGCTCTATTACCAGATTAAGATGGGTTCTTTTCAAAAAGTTCAGAGAAAATCTCACAATATGTGACCTCACAATAGTACACAAATGGCTGTTAACATTATAACCACCGCATATACATGGTGTTCGGAAACTTAACTTCAAGTGGTTGCCGGACGAAAGGCCAGGTTATACCAGTTCTGACAAAAATAACAAAAAAAAACCCATGTCACCGTGTTAAGTGATAACTGGAATATTATTGAAAATCTTGAAATTTGACACCCTAGGCTATATCTTTAGGTACTGTAATCACAAATTTCCCATTTTTTCCATGTTATTTTTATAACGTGATCTTAAATAACCATGCAATTAATCGCAGTCATAAATTATACAATGAACGTTGTTAATTTAGTAAAAAAAAATCTATTAGTCGTGCTTTATACGCTAACATTGCTAACTTTGACACTTCATCTTTTAAAGAAAATGTATTACACTGCCCTGGACAAGTTATTTCAAAAGATGGCCCATTTAGTCAAGATTTCAAAATGGCACAAAAATTGGCACTTCTTTCCACAAAAAAAATATTATTGCTTATTTTTTGCAAAAGAACCACATTTCAAAAAACTCACACCATGACAAAAATACTTTTCCGTGCTCAAAAATGGACTTCGCCAGTGTAAGTGAGATGGACAGATGTGATTGAATGAGATATATAGTGACGCCGTTCGACGACTAAGTAGAGATAGACAGATTGCCATTCAACTTTAAGATGGCCCATTTAGTGAAGATTTCAAAATTATACAATTGGCATTTTTCTTTCCACAAAAAATATTATTGTCTTTTTTGCGAAAGAACCTTATTTCAAAAAAACTCAACCCAAAGGCAATGTGATTGAGTCAAATTAATAATTGATCTAATATTTCATTAAGAGAAAACTTAATTAAAAATAAATGAAATGAATTATTATAATACTTTTATTTATCACAATATTTTCTTTTAAACTAAAGCAAATGCTTAAATTATTTGCCTTCGGCACGAATACATGTTCTGCATCGCCTCAGAAAAGATGTTTTCACCAGTCGTGCGATCTCCTTGAATTTATTTCTTGTTTTGTTCTTGTGTTGTTTCAGCAATTCTGTGATGCATTTTGGTTAGATTTTGTATTGGTTTTCAATACACTTTTTCTTTTATGCAGCCCCAGTAAAAGAAATCAATGGAATTTAGATCCGGAGATCGAGGAGACCCAATTGAACCACGGCGCCCAATTTACCTTTCGGGATCTGTTCAAATAATCCTGTACAAGATGAGCATAATACTCTGGGCAACCATGTTGTTAAAACCACATTTCTCTGTAGATATTGTATGGTACATCTTCTAACAAAGTCTGCAAATCGTTTTGGAGAAAATCCAAGTAGTTGGAGCCATTGAAAGTTTCAGGCAGCTCAAATGGTCCAATTATTTGTTCATTTAAAATTCCAGTCCACATGTTAACTATAAATTGAAACTGGGACCGGTCTTCACGCGTTAAATGCGAGTTTTCAGTTTGCCAACTATCTAAGTCATGCAAGTTTAAATATCATCTCACTTACACTAGTAAGTCCATTTTTGAGCACACAAAAGTATTTTTTATCTTGGTATGGGTTTTTTGAAATGTGGTCCTTTTGCAAAAAAAATGAGCAATATTTTTTTGTGGAAAGAAAAGTGCCAATTGTTGTACCAGTTTGAAATCTTGACTAAGTGGGCTATCTTTTAAAATAACTTGCCCAGGATAGTATAATACATATTTTTTTTTAAGATAAAATGTCAAAATTAGCTGACATACTTTTTTAAACCACGACTCTATGAAACTTTTTTTTTGCCAAATTAACAACGTTCATTGTATGATTTGTGACTGCGATGAATAGCATGGTTATTTAGGATCACGTTATAAAAAAATGACACTGAAAAATTGGGAAATTTGTGATCACAGTACCTAAAGATCGGGTGTTGAATTTTAAGATTTTCAAAAATATGCCTAGTATCACTTAACACGGTGACATGGATTTTTTTCTCTCATTTTTTCCAGAATCGGTATAACCTGACCTGTCGCCCGGTACCCGCTTGACGTTAAGTTTTGGGACACCTGTATATTTACCTAAATTTTAGTCTATATGCCCTATAGACTAAACTATCTAATATAAACCTGCAAAGACTCTTAAAATCGAACATCTCCTTCTGGATGTCGTAATTTTCGTTTCAGAGAGTTTATTTTAATCAAGTGTGAACTAATCAATTACAATAATTATTTGATGAGTTATTTCAAATGCATGAAAGTTTCGTCCCAAGAAGAGACCCCAAGAAGTAACCCATTGACTCTGTAAATTAATTTGACGCAATACCCATTTATTTTATTTCTTTTTAAATTATTTTTAATTTTTTTTATATTATTTTATTTTTTAAGATAATAATAATTATTTTCAATTTAACATTTTAATTTTTTTGAGCGCTATTGATGTATAATAATTTTTATATAAAATATTTCATATGAAAACTCCGCTCGTGAAACACCAAATCATCTGTTTACAGCCTCCCGACAGGCGTTTCGGTTATAATGTTAGTGTTCTCGGGAGATGGTCAAATCTGATCAATCAATATTTAATTATTTCCTGATAATGTTAAAATGGTTAGTGAAACGCGGGTCAAGGGAAGGCAAACAATTGATTTGATGTTTAACATAGCATCTGCATTAGTGCGATATTGACGTTCTAAGATTCTTTTGGATCGCTTAAACTGATATTCTCTAATTGTTATTGATATGTATATTAAATTTTCATATTATTGTTTTGGTAGTCTAATCCGACAAATAAGGCATATATGGAAGTAATTCAAAACGTAGGAATTTTGCATGATTTTGTTTGAACAGTTCAACATGTGTGTGTAGACGTATGATCGTGATGAAAAAGCACTCGATAAATTTACGGCCACGTTTAAATGGAGCAGCTCACTTTTACTGTTGAAAACAAAGGAGAAGAATTATATGTCCATTGGGGTTAAACCCCTCAAAATAAAGTAATTGAAATTACAACCTGAACTTCTATGTTATCATTGTTTCTAAAATTGTTTGAACTTTTTGCTTTACTCGATTTACACTAACAAACAACGTGTCTGAAACTTCATACCCCGCCATCTAACGAATCACATTTGTTAAATATCATTGAAACTTAGCCACACTTACATCATCTCTTTATCAAACCAGGAACTTTTCGATCGACCCTCGTACATTTCGTTAAAAATACATTAAATAAAAGTTATGATACTTGCTTAGGTTCTTTTCTATTGCTACTTCCATTTGCGCCGGCATACAGTAAAACAGTATATTTTGTCAAAAACGTTTTTTTAATATTTCTGTGATATTAATATTAGAAGTATTGATATAGAAAAAGTTCTAATTTAGTAAAGTGTAAAAAATGTGATTAAAGAAAGTAAATCATATTAGGGGAACACCGAAATTTCAACATACGTTTATATAAAAAAAATAGAAACGGGGAGAGCCATGGAAAAAGGATGTCAGTAACAAAGCAATATAACATTAATGATGTCTATTTCTTGTTGTTTGCTTTTTTCAGAATAATGCGTCCCCTTATAAGCTCCTATTGACGTGCAAATAATCATTAAAAACTGTTTTAACCTAGTCGACCATTTCCTATATTCTTCTTATTTAATCCTCATTGAATTATAATCTATGTCCGAAACTTAAAAAATTGAAGGGAACGAACAGTTACGACAAATGAGATAACAATTCATCTTGTAAAGTTACGGTTTGCAGAACATCTCTCTAAAAGGATTTAATAATGTTGATCGATCGGTTAATAATGTCGATTTTGCTAAGAGATGGTGTTACTAGTTACGTCTATTACGTTTAGGAAGGTAAATATATGTCATCAAAAACCAGTTCATCATTAATTACCATTGTGTAAAAAAACCTAGTTTTTTATAACTTTGAATATGTCGAATTGTGTATCAGAAAAAGACGTTTTGCGGGGAAGTTTAATAATTTCCTTTCATTTGCAGAAAACGGCTGCTGAAAGTTATCGATTGTTGGGTGCAGTTACGGTGAATTTGCTCTAACCCAAAAAAAATTGTGAACAATGGTTTAAATGTTTTAAATGTGATGATATAATAAATGTTTAAATGTCTTGATATAAAAGACAAGGAACGTACAGGACAGCCGAAAAAGTTTGAAAATGCAGATTTGCAAGCATTATTGGGTGAAGACTCAACTCATACGTTGAAACAATTGGTAGAAACATTGAATGTTGTCCAATCCACCATTTCCGAACGTCTACACGCATTGGGAAATATCTAGAACGAAGGAAAATGGGTTCCATGTAAATTGAAGGAAAGACAGAAGATAAAGGCGAAAAACCACTTGTGAAATTTTACTTGCCAGACAGAAAAGAAAATATTTTTTGCATCGAGTTGTGGCAGATGATGAAAAGTTTTTGAAACAACAGGTGATGAAGTTTATTTGACAACCCAAAGCGCAAAAAATCATGGGTAGACCCAGGCTAGCCTTCAGCATCACAACCAGTATGCAATATACATGGAAAGAAGGCTTTGCTGTATGTTTGGTGGGATAGTAGGGGAGCTGTGTATTACGAACTGCCGAAACCTGGTAAAACGGTTACTGGCGATTGATACCGACAAAAATTGATAACATTGAACTGAGCATTGATGGAAAAATGACCAGAATACGCCCAAAGACACGATAAAATCATTTTTCAACATAACAATACTTGGGTTCCCTGTTGCAAAATGTGTAAAAATCTATTTGGAAAACTTTAAATGGGACGTCCTACCCCGCCTGTCGTATTCACCGGACTAGCCCCTTTAAACAACCACTTATTTCGATCGATGCAGAACGGCACTTTCGCAGCACTTTCACAACACTTAATTCTTACGAAGAAGTGAAAATTTGGCTTGACGACTGGTGTGCATCAAAAAACCAAAGGTTCTTTTGGCGCGGAATCCATTCTTTGATTATTAATGTAATTTATTTTGTTATGGCAATTATCGCTTATTATTTTGCAAAAAAATCGCCATTATTAACCGAAACACCTATGTTATTATTATAATTGATATATTAAAAGCTTGGAGTTACAAGGTGATTATGAGAAATAAAATCGTACAACTTTGAAAACATATAGTTTCTTTTTATTTATATTTTCTTTAGATTGGTTAATATGTAAAGGGTGGGGAAAATATCAGGCTAATATTTTGTTCTGGCGTAATTTTTTCGTTATATTTGTGACAGTTTGAGTTTGGGTGTTATGTAATGCAAATGTGCAAGTTTTATTATTGATAACTACACCCTAAAAGAACGCAGTAAATTTGTTATAATATATATATATATATATATATATATATATATATATATATATATATATATATATATATATATATATATATATATATAAAATTATTCAGTTATTGCAACTCAGAGTAAATTTAGACGAAAATATCATTCCACACACATGAACAGTTCGAAGCACTGAAAATATTACACGTGTGGAGCACCGTGTAAAGGAGTCTCCAGAAACGTCACTTCGACGACGTGGTGCACTATTGGGAGTCTCTCAACGCAGTTTACGTCGAATTTTGAAAAGTGCCATACATGTTTCCCTATAAGATTCAAATTGTTCAAGATCTGTTACCTACAAACTATTATAAGCGTTTTCATATAAAATTGATTTGATGGCTCCGGATTATTTTTATATCGATTTTCTAAGGAAAGGGTTCCATACAGCAACTTTTGACATAAATTAGGGAAAATATATTAAAAAGGGCTCAAAGTTACATTGCTGCTAATGGCTCACATTTGATTGACATAATTTTCAAAAATTAAGTAACACAAAATTTAAAGACGAAATAAACATATAGAAAAAAATTCTTCTTTCTTCCAAAGTTATAAATAATTAATGGCAGCGTGATGCTTGCCTCTCCCATTATAAGAGCTAATAAAGAACATCTGATAGACTTTATTTGCCACTCTTAATTAACGAAAATACTTATTCAAACAATTTAATCTAAAGCCATGAAAATTCAGACATATTAGCTAAGGGACATATTCAGATAAACAGTAAAGATTCCAATCTGCAAGCTTACCTGGTACTCCAATAAATCTTGGTCGTAACAATGAAACTCGTTCTTTTCCAACCTCTCCTTGCCAGAATTCGACCTAGTTCGACTTCCGCTCTGGTTCCTGCAAATAATACAAATTTCAGCTCGGATCTGGCTGCGAGCGCTCGCTGGCGTTCTTTTACAACATCGCAAACTGATGTGACTAACGAACTAACTATTATATGATTACGTTTTCATAGTGGAGAACCGTATTTACTAACTTTCGGAATGATTTCTTACTTGGAATGAATTACCTTGAGGTTTTTGAGATATTGCGGTCTTATGTTCTAAGCGATTTGCACGTTAAATAATTGCCTACAAAAGTAAAATTCAAGGAACATTCCATGTTATTTATGGGAGCTGAGAAATTTGAGACAAGATATTAATAACTATATTATTTTAATAATGTCAAATAATATTTTTTTTGTTGATTATGAATATGACGATCCTATATATCTCAATGGTGTTTTACCGAATTTAGATTTAGAAAGTAAGGTTAGTATTTCAGCAGAGTTATTTTTTTTTAATACGCTATTCCTTAACTATCTCAGACATGGATTTGGGATTGTGATCTTGCTATATCTACTGCATAGATGTACACGCTTTGTCGAAAAATATCGGGACTTTTAAATTTACAGAAAATTACTAGCGCCATCTATTAATATAATATATAATCTGAAAGTTGTATATCTTCTCTATAAAACGAGACCGTCATCATTAGAATCGATCAACGGATTGTCAACCTTTTGTCACCTCGTCATAAAGACTCGACTCAAATTTTGTTTCAAGCTCGGTAAAACTATTAAAGAAACATTTGAATTGATGAAAAACGTTTATGATGATGATTTCTTATCCCGTACACATTTTGTTCGAGTGGTATAGGTGTGATAAAGCCCGACCAGCCAAAAAATAAAAATCACGATGAGTTGGTGGAATAAGTGTGTGAAATAATCTCCTACGGTGCGAATGCGACTGTGAGATGGATAGCGGAGGAATTATATACGACCAAAGACATGATTGACAATGGATTTAAACAAACGGAAAGTATGTGACCCAGGACCGTCGCTGTTCGTGAACTTTTGGCGAAAATACAAGTCTATATCCTTAACATCCTCCGTATTCGCCTGATTTATCTCCGTGTCAGGATTTTCTGTTCCTGAAACTCAAACTGATAATGGAGAGAAGGTTTTGTGACAGTGTATTGATGCGGAAGAGATGTATTTTGAATAAAAATAAATAATTTTGGAAACAAAAATTAATTGCTTTTTTTTAATTTAAAAATTACGTTATTTTTCAAACATACTGTGTATATCCATTTCTTCTACAGAATACGGCAACATAGTTTTCCTTAATATGCCATTGTATTTAAAAAGGTCAGTTTTATCCTTTACTTGAATAAGTTGTCTAGCCCCAAATTGTGAAAAATATACCCTCACACCATTATAGTAAAACTGTATAATATTGTCCCCATGTTCTGGCTTTGCACATAATACTATCAGATGCAAATATGTAAAATTTGCTTTGGTTAGTGAAAGGTACTGATTATTATGTCTATAGCGAATTTTATCTCAGTCTTCGTGTATCATTGGAACAATTATGGGTTTTTATGACATTTTTATTGATATTTAAGAATCTTATAGTTTAATAGTAATGTTACAATTTTCAGTCTACTATTATATAGATTAATAATTTTTATTTTTTCGGACAACTTCGGTTTTTCACTGCAATACTAATATTTTATATAAGTTTAAAGTAAAGTTTAAGGGTTAGAAGCGCATCAGCCACTAAGAAGGCTATTTATTGACTGGACCTACAGTTTAACGTGTGTTCTGAACGATGATCATTGTTACCGAAAACCTTGGTCAGCTTCTCTCTCGGGCAATCAACCTTTGGTTTTGTACTTAACTATAAAATCTCTTTCGAGAAGGCTACCTACTGGCGAGTGAGCAATTAATGTAGAAAACCTCTCAGAAGGTACCCGCCCTTACTAAGTTTTGAACTGGCGTGACTGCGGATTTTATCAGATTTTATATCCTTGCCTAGAAATATTCGCAAACATTTACAAAAAGTACCACGCTAACTACCTTGTCGTCACGCTGACGCCTTAGAGACCTCGGTCATCCGGGCTTCATTTTATTCATTTTTTTAGTATTTGAATTTTTGAGGTACTTAGTTATTCACTGTTTAAAAAATGTATATCTGGAGGTTATTCCTAGTAATATAGGCCATTGTTTGCGGAAATGTCAACTTATCTTTCTGCCAGTTTCAGATGTGCCTTTGGAGGCAAAACATTCTATGCAATCAGGTTTTACCTCTGCTTCAGTCTTGACTTTTTTCCTCGCAAAAAGTGAGGCTTGAACTGGAATACGTAGTAATCCGACGGAATGAGGTCGGTGCTGTATCCTAGATGAGGGAGAAGTTCAAAGACCAATTCGTTAAATTTTTTGGTGGTCAGATACGTGTGTGGTTACGTCGCCTTGCTGCAAGAGGACTTTTTTACGGTTGACCAAAACTGGATATTTTTCGATCAGAATAGCATATATTCTCTCAAGTTGAGCTGAGTAAAGTTCTGAATTTATTGCCCTACCACCAGAAACTAACTCAAAGTGAATTATTACGACCTGATCTTCCCCTATCGTTAAGATTCACGTCTCTCTCCAGGTACTTTTTAAACCAGAGCTGAGCGGTGGGGATTGCTATGGTACTTTCCCTCTTTATTTTTCACAAATCTCACGAGTGGCGTCAGTCGCTTTGAAGCCTTTTTAAAAATAACTTCTTAAAATTGCCATAATTTAGTGACGTATTTCACTCGCAGATGTAGAATGTTTATTTGTTGAACAAAAAGTGAAATCTAATTAAACATCTGAAGAATGAAATATAATTCGTTATTTATAAACAAAGGAAAAAACTCTTGACTACAAGAAATACTTGACATACAAGAGAGGTTAAAAGTATTTGCGTCCCTAGCGTATAAAAGTATAAAAAGTGTAAAATGCGTATAAAAGTCCCTAGGCGAATACTCGGTAGGCAAACCAATATTCCAGCTAGTTCACATAACTTCGGAAAGATATCTTGTCTTTTAAAAGCAAACCTAGTCAAGGACGCACTTTAATCAGTCAAGGTAGCACTTTAATCAGTAAACTTTTTTTTGCCTTAAAATCTCTAGTAAGAGTTTTCTGAAGCATTTGATTTTTTACAATAAAAACTTTACTCAGTTTATTATAATATGCCGATTGACATAAAACATTATTATTTTTTGGTGTAAAGACATGTACATGAAATAATAATAAAAAAATATTGGCTTGGCCAATAATGATTAATGACTTGATTAATGAATTGATTCATACCAATTTGTTATATATTAACCTTAATCAAATGAGATGATATGTTTGGTCTTGCAAATATCTCATCTCAGGCAATTTGTACTTCATGTTTTAGGGTTTCCAGCATTTAAGAACGGCTATCTAACTTCAAATATTATCTGCCAATAACATTCCACACGTGCTTGGTTACTGAAAGATTTGGAGATATTGGTGGCTAAAGTAAAAGCAGACTCAAAATATATCTAAATAATCTAAGGTATAGTAAGGTGAGATTCCAGGATTTCCTTATTATAACTTTCCCAAGTTTGGTTTTATATAAGGTTGGTTTTATAGGTAATAGCTTTCCACACTATAGCCTTTAAAGAATGATGCATATGCATATCGGTTATCTAACTTCAAATATTACCTGCCAATAACATTCCACACGTGCTTGGTTATTGAAAGATTTGGAGATATTGGTGGCGAAAGTAAAAGCAGACTGAAAATATATCTAAATAATCTAAGGTATAGTAAGGTGAGATTCCAGGATTTCCTTATTATAACTTTCCCAAGTTTGGTTTTATATAGGGTTGGTTTTATAGGTAATAGCTTTCCACACTATAGCCTTTAAAGAATGATGCATATGCATATCGGTTATCTAACTTCAAATATTACCTGCCAATAACATTCCACACGTGCTTGGTTATTGAAAGATTTGGAGATATTGGTGGCTAAAGTAAAAGCAGACTCAAAATATATCTAAATAATCTAAGGTATGGTAAGGTGAGATTCCAGGATTTCCTTATTATAACTTTCCCAAGTTTGGTTTTATATAAGGTTGGTTTTATATAAGGTTGGTTTTATAGGTAATAGCTTTCCACACTATAGCCTTTAAAGAATGATGCATATGCATATGCCTTCTAGCAGAAAACAGGATGTTCTAACCAATGACAGGTCACTATGAATGACAAAAATCATAATGCTATATCGAGATTTTATAGTATATACACCTCTTGTCCATTTTGCATACTAAGCAGATTTCGGCGGCACCACTTCAGACATTGGCGTCGGTGCTAAACTGTGAGTGTAACAAAGTGTGATAAATACGAAAAAACTTCAAGGTATCATCTTTAGCATTAATCCGAGTGCATTCAAATTGGATTTCCATTTTCTGCCCATTCTCATATACACGTTCTGCTATGTTCATTTTCGACGTCCTATAGCCCTATATTGTACTTCTTGAAACCAGGCTCCATAACTAATAGTATCTATGGGCTCTTATTGTATCTAACTGCAATTTCGTGGAATGGTAATTCTGCAAAAAATCTTCTGTAGAAATCTTCGTATTCCGAATGCCGCTAATTATCGAAATGAATACAAATAAACATAATCTTGACCGGATAAATATACTTCCAAAATACTTATTTTAATATTCTAAAATATATCAATCCTTCTATTGGAACCTTCGGTGTGAAACACTAAACTCGAAGAGATTTACTACTAAACACCAAATCACTTTTTGAAACTTCTCGATGCACGTTTCAGATTAAATCATCTCCTGATGATGCTAACATGGTTAGCGAAACGCACCTCGAGAATGTTTTGCTGTTTAGTGGTAAATCTTTTCGAGTTTAGTTTCTGAAATATATTAGATCACATTTTGATATCAATAGGGAAACACACCATCGTATTAAATATCATATTAGAGAAACCAAGTGAAAACAAGATATTCTTAAGAAGATGGTGTGTCTTACAGATATTATGAATTTATGAAATATGATCTGCTAACTAGCTAGTGGGAAAGACTCTTAGGCTTAGAGAGAAAGTAGCAAGTATATATTAAAACGCTCCTAATTTATTAATTAAAAAGCGAGTGATTTTTCACCTTCCATAATTTTTTATCCGCCCTACTTTTTAAAAAAATCGCCTCTTAAAATGCTCTTTTTCATTCGTCACCAAAACCAAATATTCCCCAACAAAAGATATTGTTCTTTTATTTTCATCATGAATCTGCGAGTTTTGATATATCGAAAATACTTTATAGATAACGCCTTCTATCTGACATGAACGTATACTAGAATGTTAGATACATTTAATCTTGAACGATAAATGGTATATTTGCAATTGATTTTAACCATAAATATTATAACAAACATATTTATTCTTAAAAAATTTTTAATAGATTTGTCTTTGTCTATTGTTAAAAAAGGTTCATTATTAAAATTCTCTCAAAAATTATTTCCAATATTTTTTCATAGAGTCCCGTAATTTGACTGGTTTATTTGCCTTAAAAAAAAGTTACATGTTACAACAGTTACATTTTCTCTACTACATAGAAATTATTTAAAAATATTTGTTCTGAGCGGGTATTACTTAATAATATACTGACTTACAATTTTTGATAACAATAATTTATTAATTAGAGACTGTCAAAATATATCTGTTGTGTTTCAAATATTTTTGCACTAGAAATAATACTCATTATACGATCTAATTTTAATGCATGTAATTCAATGTTTTAGTATATTGTCGATCGTTCACATTGCCATTTAAACATGTTCATAACAATCTTTTATGTGGTATGAAATATCAGGACGTTCGCTTGAAAACTATGATGGGGTATAAAATTCTGCGTGAAAAAAGCTTTTATCAAGTCAATTGAAAGCGATACGAAAAGTGGTTGTTCGAAGACATCGACTACAGAGAAACATCAGATATGCTATTAAAGTTTCTTCTTAATGCATGAAATATCACAGAGGATTACTATTCGAATATGTTGGTAAGTTTTTCGAAAGGGAAACCCCACTAAAATATCTCTGTTTGTTAATTTTTAACTCTAAAACCTTATGGGTATGGCTCAATCTGGCTCCATATTATCATGTTCTGCTCATAAATATATGTCAATATAAAAAAATGCCACTTCCATTAAATTTTAAGGATTTTATTTTTAATATTCTCGAGATCTCGAAATCTCCGACGCCGAGGCTCAGTGACTAAGGAGCCGAAAGTGTAAATAAAAAAATCTTTTATGTTTTTGCAGAGAGAGATTATCACGAATATACGTAAATGTAGATATTAACATATTTTTTGTAGTTTTTGACCTGCCAATCGTTCAGTATTAACGATGTGTTTAACGATTTAAAAAAAATTAGAATCACTCTATACATCCTATTGATTGATTAAGATAATCCGCACGACAGAGATGTTAGAGACAAAAAATATTTCAGTATAAATATTTTTAAGCTTCTAAAACGACCGCAAGAGGGCGTGACGAGCTAAATATTTTTAAAAATCATTTTTTTTGTGTATTTTCAAGTGTTAACCGTAAGAAAAAATCTCAGTTATAATTAGCAAACTGTCTCCTACAACTTTGTTTCATGACATTTTGTCGTAACTTCGCGAATAAAGAAGTGGGGGGGAGTTTTACCTATTTAGATAAAAAGTCGTCTAATGTCCGTTTGCCTAAACCGATGTTCCTCAATTTGGATTAATTTAAAAGGCAATTGCTGGGACAATCAGATAATCTGGGAGATAAATTATTTAGTTTATAAATGAAACCGCGAGGTGGCGTTACATTCAACAATAGTTTTTTTTGAAGTTTTGTTCAGTTTTTTCAAATGGAATGGTACAGCTTTTATTACATGGCTAGAAAGGTAATTTAAAGAGGAATCATCCAGTGAAAACCCGAAATCGATATCTCTGATATGTCAAGAAATATTTCGATTTTTCTGAAAAAATCAGTTATTATTTCACTACTACCGTCTTGCGTCTAAGCGTCTTGCTAGACGTGTAAACACCTTCTTCGAATAATGCCTTCTTTCGGGATATTGACTTGCATATTGCCGCTCTGCAATATGTGCATTTTCAAAACATTGGAAATACACCACCAACATGCCATAGGCCTCGTTATTCGTAAAAGGCATTGTTGGATATTATTATAATAATTATTAATAATCAATAAATTGAATGTTGAAAATGTAATGCATTTCAAAACTGACAAGTTAATTTGACTGTTTTTGTTTGTTTCCATGGTTCCCTTCTTACACTCTTTGTGTAATGTACCTAAGGATTGCATGCGTTTATTTGGAAACCCGAAAACGCATAATTTCATTCATCCATTCATTTAGTTTAAAAGAAAGAGTAGGTATATTTATTAATGACTTAAGCATCGCGAAAAAGAGAAAATGCAAAAATTGGGAAAAGGCATTTTTTCCGCTTATGTAATTAAATTAGAAAATATTATCTAGGTCAGGATTAGAACATTTATGATGATTGATACTGAATAGATAATTTTATTTTTTAAATAAAATTGTTGCGGTTGCGATTGCGACCTAAATATTAAGACCAATTTTTAACTTAATATTACAGTAAAAATTAAAACTAACTATCTATATATATATATATATATATATATATATATATATATATATATATATATATATATATATATATATATATATATATATATATATAATGCTCAATATGGCGGAGACGCAGGTTGTTGTATGTATCACCTGAGATTGTGGAATCCAATGGTCGGGGGTGTATAACTCCTGACTACTGTTGTTTCATTGGACACAGTCCAAATAAGTAAAAAAACTCGATGAATAAGCCATTCGACGATAAGTCGGCGAAAATATGGGTTATTTGATTGTGGAGAGGGACTCCTTATTCTTGGCGAGAGAGCATATGTCGGTACCCTGATGAGTCTAACCACCAACAGACGAAACATGTGCCCTCCAATGTAAGGGATGGGTGGGGATTCCTCCCAGTTAAGAAACTAACCAATCCCCATATATATATATATATATATATATATATATATATATATATATATATATATATATATATATATATATATATATATATATATATATAATATATATAATATATATATATATATATATATATATATATATATATATATATATATATATATATATAAAAGGTGTATAATGTGTACCGGAGAGTTCTGTCCGTTCCGGTTACAACAAGTCTCAACAAGTATGTGTATATTCATTTGGCGCATATTTGGCTCTTTCTTTTTATCGCTGAATGTATACATACTGATCTAGCAAATGAACTATAATGAAGATAATTCATGTTAGTATTAAGAGAGACGCGATCGCGTACCCATGGCTACTGATAAAGTTCATTTACACCACAGTATTTTGTACAAATTCCAACAAAGAAGAAATGCTACAGAAGCGTGTAGAAATGTATTGATAGTGTTTGGTGAAGGTACAGTTTCTGATAGAACGTACAGAAGATGGTTCGAAAAATGTCAAATAGGTAAGTTCGTTTCTGATAAGCCACGCTCTGGGCGGCCATTCATCTTTGATGGAGATTACGGAAAGGCTTGATTCAGTTCAAAAAACCATTCCGAACAATATTCGAAAACTAGGGTTGGTGTGGAAATATTCGAGATGGGTGCCACATGATTTAAGTGAGAAGAATTTGAATGATCCAGTTATCATATGCACATCTCTGCTTGCTCGGAACAAAATCGAACTCTTCTTGGACCGGATGATAACTGGGGATGAAAAGTGGGTTACCTTTGGAAGCATCGTAAGGAAAAGGGCATATTGTGAATCCAGAAAACCCTCCTCTCCACCTTTAAACCGAAGTTGGTGCGACATTCGAGGACCAATACATTTTGAGCTGTTGAAATCGAACAAAAAACTAAATTCGGAGAGGTACTCTCAGCAATTGGTTAATTTAAAAGCAGTACTTCAAGGAAAGACGCCGACAATGTTCAACAAGAAAGACATCATACTGCTTCATGATAATGCAAGGCTACATACTCCTTTGGGACTGGTTAGAAGCTCGCAAGGTTAGGCTGGGAAATTCTGTCGCATCAACCATACTCCTCGGATCTAGCACCACCCGATTATCACTTATTTTATTGCAGGGCAAAAAATTCAAAAACGAAGAAGATATCAGACTGATTCAATATTTTGTCTCTAGGGATAAGGTATTTTTAAAAAATGGGATATACAAATTGCTATCACGCTGGCCAGAAGTTATAAATAGTGATAGAAAGTATATTATTCAATAAAGTTTATTCACGGTATGAAAAATTTATAATTTTGTTTTATACTAAAAACCGACAGAACATTCCGGTATACCTATGTATATATATATATATATATATATATATATATATATATATATATATATATATATATATATATATATATATATATATATATATATATACGGGGGTGGGCATCATTCACTGACATTCTGACAAAACTTCACGACATTTGAATTATAAGAAGCCAAGCTATGACGTCTAAAGTATCAGTGTGTTTATACCATCGGTTGAAAACAGAACATCGAACAAAGAGTGAATATTAAGTCTTAAACTTAATAAAACATTCACAGAAACGCTTAAATTAATGAAACAAGAGTATGGCGAGTATTGTCTATCCCGCAACTCTTCCGCAATATCTTCTACATCTTCGAAAAACTTCATTTGCGCATAAAAAGACAGCGTTATGTCGACATTGAAGCCATTCAAAAAATGACGACCGCCAACCTAAAGGACATATCTTTGGCCGAACTTTAAAATCCATTCGTCAACCATGCAAAATAATGAATAAAAATAATGATTTTGCCGAAAAACTAAATATTTGTTTTTTTAAAGTCCTGTTTTCCGTGAGACCTTGTATATAAATAAATAAGACCATGTATATAAAGCACCTTGAGTATAAATATATAAATTCTATTTTACTTATTAATGATCGTACATCGAATATATTTAACGAACAGCTTTTTATATAAACAGTATTTTCAAACGTGGGATAGATCAACGCGATAATGGAAGGAAATTGTAGTTTTGTAATTGTAGTAAACCTGGGAAAAATGGCAGATTTTTTTAAACCTCCCGATATATTTAGGGTCTCTTTCTCCAAGCTCTGTACCTTCCGCTTTGCTGTGCGGTTTTTTTTTGTTTATTTCTGTTTTTCTAGAGGTGTCTTTAAGTCTTTTTGGGTATTAATTATATTTACTTTTTAATTTTATATTTTATACAGTATAGGTCAAATACTAATTTTGTTATGAATATTTTTTCTATTCATTTGTGAATGCTTTTTTATTTTGCCAATTTTTTGTTCCTTTGCTATCTAACAAAGTGGAAAAAAATTAATGTGTGTCTTTTTGTTCCTTTGCGATCTAACAAGGTGGAAAAAAATTAATGTGTGTCTTTGAAATTTTTTTGTTTTGCTTTATTTATAAAAATATCTTCAGAGCTTTATTAGACACTTTATATAGAAATTATATAATCTCACACATTACATTCATATTTTATAGCGGCCATTTTCGTAGCTAGTGATTACACAACTTAGCTCTTCAAATTATCATGTCAGTGAATTTCATTGATTAAATTATACTCAGCATTCATATAATGGATGCGTCCGAATGCCATTCGCTCCACAAACGATTCTAGTTACATTTTGCAATATGCACACTCAGAATTATTCACTTCTAATTGGTGGGTTCATAAGAATTTTGCTTTATGGTATTGGACGGAGGATTTAAATCCTAATAAATTCTTACACATATTTGTCGACATTATTTTTTAGTTTCTTGGAACAAATTTAAAATAGCAAAAAATTTCATTTTTATAATTAGTTTTGCATTCAGAATAAATCTGTATGAATGTATTTGTTCATTTGAATATTAAATTTCAAGTATTGATATTGCTTAACCGACGATAATTTCTATTGAGTTTATGGAAAAATGTGTCCCATTTTTTTTTGAGAAAAATTGAAGAAAAAATGTATGTACTAAAAATGACATTTAATCAGTATATTGTCATTGTGTTGGATGACCTTTCTCCAGCTCTCCGAAAGCTGCATAAACCCGCCCTTATTGAAGTTCTGAGTGATTTTTCAAGTCATCCAAGGAAGTAAAGTTTGAACCATCTAAGCTGTTTTGAAGCAATCTAAATAAATGATAGTTGGGGGCACAAGGTCATACGAGTACGGTGGATGGGCCAAAACATCCCTGCCAAGTTGTAACAGTTTGTGTCGGGTGGCCAAAGACACGTGTGGTTTAGCATTACCTCGATAGAACGCAGTGTCATTGGCTAATTCAGGCTGCTTCTGGTCGATTGCTAATAATAATAAACCATTCCACTTCAGTTTCGACATATATATGTCATAACCTTGTTTGGATGTAAACTGGCTTTTGTACTGGTTGGAGGTGCATTTCAGAGTTTACTCAATCAGCTCCTACGCTTAACATTATTATACACAATATATTTTTCATCACCTGTAACCGACTACTTAAAAAATGAATCGATTCAGTGCGCTACAATAGAAATGTCGTCTAGCAAACTTGCCTCCGTCAACTCATACATCCGCCTTATTAAACATTCCAAGTTGACGTAATCATCTTGACATTGTTAACTGGTTGATTTCAAGAATTTCTGAGAACTCTCAAGTTGTTCTATGCTGATCACTTTCATTTAGCGCCAATATATCGTTGATATTAGTCTCAGTTGGTGGTCCAGAACGTGGTGCGCCGTTAAGAAAAAAAATGTTTTTCTTGAAGATTGAAAGCATTCTGAACCACTTACGACACGTGTAATCATCAACGGCACCCTCACGGTACACACCATTTTTTTTGCATTTACCAAGCGTTCTTCTTTTGGAAATAAAAAAGCATAACATGACGAAAACGCTTCTTATTTTCTGTCATATTTTATACTGAACAAAACACATTTTTTTCCCAAGTACTCATTGAAATTCTTTCTGTCAAACATCAATACTTTACAGCTAAAGACTTTTGGTTTTCTCATCTAGTGTCAAAAACTGTACGAACTTTTGCATCAGTCCAATATATTTCTAGTACATGAGTAAAAATAACGAATATTCAACTAGAACTGCCGGCATTTTAAATGAAAATACAATAAATTGAAAAAAACATAAAGTATATTAATGTCTACTGCAACAGTGGCGGCTCGTGGGTTTTTAAAGTACGAGGGCGTAGAAGAAAGATTTCTTTTTATTTTTCGTGCTATTGAAGCCTTATACAGGAGGTTAACCAGGAAAATGAGTTAAGGGAAAGAAACCGAACGGAAATAAAATATGGTATTATGCTCTGAAAAATTGTTTACTGTGATAAATGCTGAAAGGGCGGCACCCCAACGCCCTCCCTCACGAGCCGCCACTGTACAGTATGACATCGTTTCTCAACCTGGGGGTCGCAACTCCTAGATGTGTCGCGTTCAGGAATATGGGAGGTCGCAATGTGTCCAAAAAATATGACCCGTATACGAAACATCCTTTTATTCAAATATTTTTATTTTAAAAGCAAGTGTCGAATAAGTAAGAAGTAGCGAAGGCGATCAATGTTTTCAAAGCTTCAGTTACTAGGCTTCCGTATTCACATCATCGTACAAGCCAAAACTTATCTATATTTTGAATTAAAAATTCTAGTTGTAGAATTTTGTTGGCCGACATTTCAATAAGTTGGTTATGATCTTCAATAGGTAATTCAGCAGATGTAACATTTTCATCAAACGGATTGCGAACCCATCTTTTCGACAAATCATCGTTGCTATCTGAAAAATATTCCAGTAACTGAGTTTCCTATCCGCGTAAATATGTTTTCATGCTCTCCAACACGCTATCAATAACAGAATTTTCTAAATCCATATTTTTATTGGGGTCATTATTGACCCCTCGCATTCGTATAGGTCAAAACACAATAATTTCAACATGTCTGTTGACTCGTCGAACAGAATACTAAAAAAAACTTAGTTTAACCTTTTCAATTATTTGATCGGGAACATCGTTGGCCATTTCACTAATATGTCTCGATATTGTGTCATTTGAAAGTGGCATAGTTCAACTTCTTTTGCTACTTCCGGACTTATCATTACATCAGCTTTTCAGCAATCGTGTGGGTCTTAGACTCCCTGGCCACTCTTAATGCTACTAAATAGGATGCTTGACGTACTACGGCCACATAAACGTCTTGATTTGTTGATAGCAATTTCTTGATTTTTCAAGACGAGTGATTTACGCTCGAAAAAAAGACGGGTGTTTTATTTCCAGATGCCGACTAATTACTAATTTTGATGGTTTCATGCTTTCCGCGGACAGAACTTGATAATAAACACATTGCGGCTTGTCATCCAATGCAATGAATGCATATTTTAAATATGTTTCATTGCACAATCTGGTCTTTTTCTTTACTGTTTCATCAGATGTAGAAGATACATTTAGTGTTGTCACAAATTTGTCCATTTTATTTAATATTATTAAGTTATACTATTACCACATTGGTATTAATTTAATTAAGACTGAATAAGAGTAGAAATCTTAGCATTTAACACTGGGTGAGAGAAGAAATCGTGTTACTCGTTTTCGTAAAAACGTAATTAGTGATGAAACTCTTCATATCGCTAAGATGCCACGTAGTCAATGTATTATAATAAAGTAATATTTTATGAATAACATCTTTTATACAAACTCCATAATTTTTTGAATGTTATTTCCCTAGCATGCCATGTTCTGGAAAACATTATTTTTTTGTAAGGTAAAATTGTGTATTTATAATTTTATAAATATTGTATATAATTTTGAGGTTCGAATGCTTTTGGATCATTACACGAAGGAATAGTTTAATAATAATTCAAGCGCGGACGATAAGATATCAAAGAAAGATGAATGGGGAGTTTCAGTACTATAAATATATATAAATATATAAATATATATATATATATATATATATATATATATATATATATATATATATATATATATATATATATATATATATATATATATATATACAAAATTGTTATATGCAAAAAGATCTAGAGCCAATATTTTTTCTTTCACATAGTCAATATTTTTTGAGAGAAGAAAATACTATATATTGTAAACGTAATCACTTTGGAGTTAGATACATTTAGGCTAATGACATTTCTATTTTTTAATACATTTAGTATAATAGCATTTCTCTAACTAAGCGGTTTTCTCAGCTTTGATCTTATTATTTGACGTGAATTTTCATCCAGAAAGTCATTTATTCAGATTTGGGAATAAAAAGTAATCCCTGGGAACCCAATCCGGCGAATTCGGCATATAGGTGTCGGCATATAGGTATCATGGTGAAATACCATTTCCTTTTTAGCAAGATGTGGACGTTTAGCCTGAATAGAATATTTCAATTGATCCAATACTGAAGGGCAATACTGCCTAGTGATAATACTGATTTTTTTTCAGTAGTCTATAAGCACTTCACCATGAGGATCCCAGAATATTCCAACTATATTTTTTCCTGCAGAATGAACTGCTTTTGTTTTCTTTGGTGCGTTTTTATCTACTCCTATTCACTTTTCGGATTGCTGCTTCATTTGACTGATCTGCTTAGTCTAGAGTTTAATGGCAAATACATCTAATATTTCATCTACTGTTGTAAAATGTCGACAAATTCCTAATATGTTTTTCAGCCACAAATTTCGAAGTAGTGCTTATTATTTTACATGTCTCATTCGAAAAGTTCTCGGCCTTTTTTTTAATACTATCAAACAGCTTTCTAATGCCCTCAGTATACTACAATTTGTCGCTGTTTGAATAACCGATTCATTTCTGGCGTATAATGATGAATCCATGTTTAATTTACTGTTATAAATCGTCCAAGAAGCTCAGTAGAATAGTATTTAAATAAGTTTAAATACTCTTGAGAAGTGTTCATTCGAATGCGCCTTTGGTTGGCAGTTAACAAATGTAATACACATTGAGAGGAAAGCTTCTGCATACCAATATCAGCAAGCTTACATGCCTTCACTTGACGATTATATAATACGATATGTTTTTGGGAGTGTGGAGAGTTCATCATATTCAGTGGAGGCATGGTCAGGTTTAATACAACAGCTTATTTATTTTAGCGTTGAAAACCAATCGGAAGAATCCTTTAAGATTGAATCTAACTCTTTTTGTATATTTATCGTAGTGAAATTCTTTAAAATAATGCTCTTACTAATTTAAGTTTTATCAGTTTTTCAGACAATATCAAAATTGCATTGTATCAATGCTCAACTGCAATGCACTAATATCTTAGTGCATTTCCCCAAACAAGCAATTAAACCACTCATTTGTAACATTGCAACATACCATCTAACGACTGATACTTGACAAATATCATAGTCATTTAGTCATATTTGCGTCATCCCTTTGTCAGGCCGAGAAGTTTTCGATTGATCCTCGTAATGTTACTTTTACGATATTGAAGCCCGAAATCACATGCTTATATAATTTGTACAGTAAAATACAAAATAATCGATTCATCGTTTATTTAGATGTCGCTATTGATATATTTTAAATTTAAGTTTATATCTTACAAAATCCATTGATTAAGTTACTTGTATTAGTTTTGCTCGCTTTAGCTTTTTAATTTGTATTATAATGAAATCTACAATATTATTTATTTTTTTATAATATTTAAAGGGTAAGATATATTTATTATTAAACAGTGAGCGAATATGTTTTTATTATTTTATGGATAAACAGTAAAAATGGAAATTAAACTTCTGTGTTCTTTCACACATGCTTATTTAGATCACAATTTCATGTGGGCTGACTGGAATGGAAAAGGCGAACTTATGTTCTAAATAATCATGTTTAGTGTTTAAGAGATGTTATTTGTAACAGAATGTTTTAAATATTTATATTATATAAATATTAACATTATAGATAACTTCGAAAAAAAAATTAGCTTGAATTCTCTGAATGAATTAATGTATAGATTTAGATGGCATGAATGACGCGCTTGAATTTCTCAAACAGCAAATACAAATATGTGTACATAGTAATATTCACAGTTTAATAGGTGTTATTTTTAAATCAATAAAATTAATGAAATGTACAGAGTGACATAAACTGGTAAATACCAAGCATTAGGAGTGCGCAGTGGATTTGCCAATAATGTTTAATAATGTGCTATCCGTAGAAATTATGTCAGAACAAATAACATGAGGTAAAGCGAATTTGTGACAACTAAGGGCGTTAGCCAGGGTGGTATTTTATGTTTATCATAGGACGTAGATCTGGAATATTGGAGGAGCTAGAGTGGGCGCGCATAAACTTACAACGGTTGAAATAAAGGAACTAATTTATGGGGACCATCTGGTATTGCTGGGGAAACCGAAGCTCAATTTCAGAAGTCTTTGGATGCGTGGAACAGGGTATTCACAAAAATTGGCCTAAAAATAAGTCATAAAAAATAAAGTAACAAAATAGAGTTATACAATTCGGATATCAGATATTAAAAAGTATACAAACAATGGTAACCCATAAAAACCTGTTGGCTCAATGTTGATAAAAACTATGTAACATACTCTTGACTTATTTTATAGTTAGATCATATAATGTAGCTTTTAAATCAGCCAACCCCATTCAGCACCACCGAAGGGTTATTAACCCAAGGTTTCACCAAACCTTTAGTTTTTTTTCGAAAGCTTATTGACTGGTAAGTGAGTAACATAGAAGACCTCTAAACGGTCATTCAGACTCGAACTGGCGTGACTAAGAGGTAATTTCTTCAAAGCCGATTTCACCGATTTATTATCAAACAGTACAAGACTTGTGATCGGGTATTATTTTGTAAAATCGAAACTTTTTAACATTATTGTTCGTCGTGTTTTCGTTTAGGTCGATAGAGTGAAAACTCAGATACTTTTTCGATATATGGCGATACGATCGGAAAACTAATTACAATTCTGCAAACTAGCTTCCTTTCTAGTAACGTTCCGTGATTTTCAAGCCGATATGGCAAAATATAACTATTTTGACAGTCTTCGAAAGTAGATATGTTCGATATTTTAACTATCATGGAAAAACCCGAATTTCGTGTGTTGATTACACATTACTTCTTGCGTGGAAAGACAATCGCGCAAACAACATAAAAGTTCTAAAGTATTATTGGGATTCTGCTCCTTTACATTTCGTGAATCTAAGTGTTTTCCTGATTTTTTATCATCAGTCCAACAGGACGCTCTGTTGGGGTCCCTAGTGAGGGAGAGCTCAACAAAATACATCGTGCTGATATTATGAATTTTAGTCTCAGATATATACGGAATATCCTACACGAACATTTGGGCATGAAAAAGGTATCACCGCAATGGGTGCCGCGTTTGCTCACTGTGGACCAAAAACGAAATAGAGTGTTTATTTCATAATAGTGAGTGCACATGTAAAATCCCAATGCTAAGGAGCTTTTGCGGTGTGTTGTGATTGTGATATAAAACGGATTTATTACTACAGACCAGAAAAAAAACATTAAAAACACTGGGTTTATCCAGCGATCATGCCCCTATGAAGGAGAAGAATCTTCAATCGCCCGGAAAGATTATGGTTATTTTTTTCTGCGATTCACAAGGTATTATCTTCTTGGACTATTTCGGAAAGGGAAGGACGATCACATGAGCGTATTATGCTGTATTATTCATCAAATTTCATGGACAGTTGGTAAAAAATGCCATTATTTGGTGAAGAAAAAATGCTGTTTCATCATCGGAATACACCCACCAGGGCAATTGTGAAATTGGGAAATTTTCCCTACGATTTGATGTTGCACCCACTGTATTTTCTGCACTTGGTCCCTTCGATTTTTTTCATTTCAAACATGAAGAAATGGTTGGTTAGAAAATTTTAAATTACTCTGTTTCTTATGTTTGTATAAGGACAATGTTCTCTTAATATTATTGATATAATGATTGAAGTATATTCGATTTTGTTAAAGTTCCCGTTTTCATCTTAAATGCTTTATTTTTGAATTATAATTTCAAAATGATATAACTTTTCCTACTAGCCATGAGGGTAGTCTGAAAAGTTTACAGCCTGAATATGAAGATGGCGCTGCTCATCAAAAATATTTTGGTAATATAATTGTGCATGCGTTCAAAGATAACCTTGAAAATTTCAGTCATATTCATTTATATCCGTCGATGTTAGTGTTTCTATAAAGACGGAAAAAATCGAATATAGAGCCGTCACTAAATTCTTGTATTTGAGAGGCAATTCACATAGGCAAATTAAAGCCGAGATGGTTGCTGTTTACGGTGACTACCACTACCGATAACATTGAAGAAATCAAATACAACATAAATAAGACAATATTATATTATATTATTTATTTGTATTGTATGTTTATAGATAGATAAATCGTCCCGAATGTTCATCGTTAAGCAAGATGGTACGATCACGTTTAAATTCAAGTGCCCAAAATTTCACTGTGGCAAATCATGGTCCACTGTCCCCGTAAACAGCATCCATCTCGGCTTTAATTTGCGCAGGCGTGTTGTCTTTCAAATACAAGAATTTAATGACGGCTCGATATTCGGTTTTTTTCCATCTTTACAGAAGCGCTAACATTGACTGACATAAATGACTGTTAAACAACTGATCAAATATCACTAAAATGTTCAAGGTTATCTTTCAACGCATGCACAATTGTCATTGCGCCTATTGCCTGTTAGAAAAATTGTAGTTCAGTCTTTAACAATACCTCTTGCCTAATGTTTTGGTTGTTGCTAAATAAATACATCTATGATTTATAAAAATTGTTACATTTATAAAAAATTGTATTCATGAGGCGACATTTAAAAGCGATAATGTATTTCCTATATGCGGAAACAATTCTCTTAGCAAATTACTACTAACATCGAATCCCTTACCTAAACACAATTTAAAAATATTTCTTTGTCTAATTTATCCTGCTGCTTGTATAATTTGTAATTGAACATCTATTTTTGTGTGGCCTTGTTAATTCCTTTTTCATATACGGTGATATTTCACTAGTTAATTACTCTACTTCGAATCATTGACAAAACCGTAACTACAAACGATTTATTTCTCAAATTTAAACCGCCGCTTGTGTAATTAATACCTTCGAATACCATTCGCTTAATGAATGATTCTGAGTAAGGTTTACGGTGTAATATGTTTACGCAGGTTTATTTGCCCTCTAATTCATACGGCGAATTAGTTTTGTTTCTTTAAAATTAAATTACGAACTTGCGTGATTATAAAATTGATTTTTTTATGTTCCTATTTTTTTATCAAATGATCTTTAAAGGAGTAACGTGTATAGAAAACGTTTTTTATTACATATTTTCATATTTCATTTCATTCGATCAAAAACCAATCAGTTAAATGTGCACGATATATATATATATATATATATATATATATATATATATATATATATATATATATATATATATATATATATATATGTATATATATATATATATATATATATATATATATATATATATATATATATATATAATATCAGAATATCTAGAAATATCAGTTCAATATGAAGAAATCACCAACAATGTACTTCAAACGGCTGCTTCAATAGCACCAGAGGAAAAATGTCTCAAACAAACAAAAATCTCCAGTGAAACCATTGATTTAATGAAGAAACGGCGAGCAATGTGAAATGCAGGTAGTCCTTTTGGCAGGGTCGAGTACACTGAGCTCTGCAAAACTATAAGAAAACGTATCAGAGAGGACACGCGCCGATTCAATATGCAGCTAGTGCAAAAAACCCAGGAAGAAAACAAAGGAATTAACAAAGCTAAACAGAAGCTGAGAAACAAAAGAACGCAAATATATGCTGTAAAGCGTGAGGATGGCACAGTGTGCAGGACGCGTACCCAAATGTTAGAGATTGTCAGAAGGTTTTATTCCCAGTTATATGAAGATCAGAGCCAGTCAGGGACAGCAATACCCACGGAAGAACAATATATAATACCAGATATCCTAGTGGAGGAAGTAACAAATGCTATAGAATTGATGAAGAACGGCAAGGCTCCAGGAAAGGATAGTGTAATTGTCGAAATGCTAAAAGCTGGTGGTCGGACGTTACATAAAACATTGGCAAAATTATACTCAAAATGCCTCAAAGAACAAAAAGTACCTGACTTATGGAAAAATGCAGAAGTGATCCTTTTACATAAAAAAGGAGCACAGGAAGATTTAAAGAACTACCGTCCAATAAGCCTCCTATCAGTGATGTACAAAGTTTTCACTAAGATAATTTCTAAAAGAATATTAAAAAAACTGAATGACGCACAACCAAGAGAACAAGCAGGATTCAGAAGTGGATTCAGTACAATGGATCACATCCAGGTTGTACAGCAGGTCATAGAAAGGCACAACGAATACACCATGCCACTGTGCTTGGCTTTTATCGACTACGAAAAAGCATTTGATTCCATCTCAAAGCATGCGATAATGGATGCACTGCTTAGCCAAGGTGTAGAGAGAGCCTATGTAAACCTATTAGAATCGATATATGATGGAGCTACAGCCACAATTCACCTTGATGATCTTGAAGTGGGAATTAATATAGAACGAGGTGTACGGCAGGGTGACGCAATATCGCCTATTCTTTTCTCGGCTGGCCTTGAAGAAGTATTCCGTAAACTGGATTGGGAACAGGATGGGGTAAAGATCAATGGTGCAAACTTAAACCATCTTAGATTTGCAGATGATATTATTCTCATTTCACAAGACCCAGAGGAGCTGCAAAGACGCATACAAGAACTGCAAAGGGCTGGCGAACCATTTGGCTTGAAAATAAACCTGAAAAAGAGTCAGGTTATGTTCAATAACTTCGCTCAGGACAGAAGAATTTCAGTTTTAGTACAAGGACAGCTTTGTATATCTTGGGCAGAGGATTTCCATGGAGGGGAATACCGCCCGGGAGGTGGAACGGCGTGTTAAATGTGGCTGGCAGGCATTTGGTAGGCTCAACATAGTGTTTAAGAGCAGACTCCCACTTTGCCTGAAAAGAAAAGTATTTGATCAGTGCGTTCTACCCGTTATGACATACGGAAGTGAAACCTGGACACTCACATCGCAATCAATTCAAAAACTTCGGGTGGCACAGAGGGGAATGGAAAGATGTATGCTTGGCATTACAAGACGAGACAGAAAGTCCTGCGCATGGATCAGGGAACAAACAAAAGTCTGTGACATCATTGGAAGAGTAAAACAGTTGAAATGGAGATGGGCAGGCCATATAGCGAGGCGATGGGACGACAGATGGACCAAGGCAATCCTGGAGTGGATACCGCTTGATCGCAAACGTCCGCGAAGAAGACCGAAAGCACGATGGACTGATGACATCGTTAAGTATATTGCACCCGAGTGGCAGAGGAAAGCCCAGGACCGTGAAGGTTGGAAGCATGCTGAAGAGGCCTTCATCCTGCAGTATCGATACGGGCTGATGATGATGATGATGATGATGATATATATATATATATATATATATATATATATATATATATATATATATATATATATATATATATATATATATGTATATATATATATATATATATATATATATATATATATATATATATATATATATATATATATATATATATATATATAATATAGTGCTATAATATAACATGCAGCTAATTCAAAAACACTGGAAGAAAACAAGGGAATTAATACAAATTTTTGCTTTAATGCAAACATTTTTGTTTATACAGGGCACGTACGGAAATGTTGGAGGTTGTCAAATAATTTTATTCAAGGTTATATGAGAATCAGAACCAGATAAGCATAGCATTACTCACGGAAGAGAAAATATCATATATTTTAGTGAATAAAGTGGCCAAAGCTAAAAATCGAAGGGGCAAAGAAAAAGCTCTTGCTAGCTCTTGATAGTTCTTGATAGCTCTTGAAATGCTAAAAGCAAATAATCAAACTTTATATAGAATACCATCAAAAATGTACTCAAAATGCCTCATCAAACAGAGTACTCAATTTATGTAAGGATAGTGAAATTATTCTTTTACATAAGAATGATCACAGGACGTTTAAAAAACTACCACCTAATTAGCCTCCTTTCAGCAATGTACCAAGTTTTCATCAAGATAATAGCTAAAAGGTTATTGAAACAATGATAATTTACATTAATGCTCTTAAAGTTAAAATCAATGTAGAACGAGGTATGCGGCAGGGTGACTGGATTGGTAATAGAAATCAATAGTGTCTACTTAAGCTACCTTAGATGCGCAGATTATATTGTTCTCCTTTCACAAGACTCAGATTCACTCAGACAAAAGCATCTACTAGAGCTGCAAAAGGCTTTAGAACCATTTGACCTGAAAAAGGATCAGTCATATTCAGTAAGTATTCCAGGGACATACAAATTTCTATTTTGGGTTTTGGGTGCTATTGATCACTACATATATCTTGGTCAGAGAACCAAGCGTGTAGCGTGTTTATACGGCGTGTTAAATGTGGCTGATAGGCATTTGGTAGCCTATACATCGTGTTTAAGAGCAAGCTCCCACTTCGTTTGAAGAGCTTTTGATCAGTACGTTTTGCTCGTTTTAACATACGGAAGTGAGACTTAGACACCCAGACCACAATCACTTATATAAAACTCTTTGTCAGGTTATGGCAAAAACTACATGTCCTTTCTCCGTGGATTCTCTTTCTCACCTCCGTCCACTTTGTTCCCGATCTCCCCGAAACTTCGCTTTCTGATGCAACGTTCCACATATGTATTTTGTTTCGGTACGTTCTTCCATCCTCAATCTCTGTCGGATCCATGGTACTGTTGACTTGTTGATATATATATATATATATATATATATATATATATATATATATATATATATATATATATATATATATATATGCTATATATACTATATATGTTATATAAGCAAGACCCGAACGATTTGGAAACATGCTGAAGAGGCCTTTATCCTACAGTGGAGAGACAATGGCTGATTGGTAATAATGCGCGTGTGTATCTGCGTGCGTGCGTGCGTGCCTGCGTGCGTGCGTGCGTGTGTGTGTGTGTGCGTGCGTGGGTGTGTGTGTGTGTGTGTGTGTGTATGTGTGTGTGTGTGTGTGTGGGTGTTTGTGTGTGTGTGTGTGTGTGTGTGTGTATGTGTGTGTGTGTGTGTGTGTGTTTGTGTGTGTGTGTGTGTGTGTGTGTGTGTGTGTGTGTGTGTGTGTGTGTGTGTGTGTGTGTGTGTGTGTGTGTGTGTGTGTGTGTGTGTGTGTGTGTGTGTGTGTGTGTGTGTGTGTGTGTGTGTGTGTGTGTGTGTGTGTGTGTGTGTGTGTGTGTGTGTGTGTGTGTGTGTGTGTGTGTGTGTGTGTGTGTGTGTGTGTGTGTGTGTGTGTGTGTGTGTGTGTGTGTGTGTGTTTGTGTGTGTGTGTGTGTGCTTATGTATCGGCTTATGTAGGTGCTTATGTACGTGTGTGCGCGTGTTTGTGTGTGTGTGCTAGTGTGCGAGTGTGGGTGTGTGTGCGTGTGTGTGCGTGTGTGGGTGTGTGTGCGTGTGTGGGTGTGTGTGCGTGTGTGGGTGTGTGTGCGTGTGTGGGTGTGTGTGCGTGTGTGGGTGTGTGTGCGTGTGTGTGCGTGCTATACTGTTGCGTAAATTCCAGTAATTTCAATATGGCTCTAGCGTTAGGGACAAGCTAGAGTTACCCAAGTTCCCTTATTTTGAATTCACTTCTGCAAAGTTTCTTAATAGTTTTTCGATAGAGATTATAGAAAATCCCCTTGCACAGAATGTATGAAATCTGTCACTCTAAACTTGTAACATTATGTTGATATACTGGTTCAAAAAGAGGACCCACAAACCTTCAGTTGCCTTACCCGGCCCTAACGCTATGCAAAAATGAATATAATGTGCTTGTTCATTATTTTGATTTAAATAAAACTGCGAAAAAATGAATATTTGAAGTTTATGGAGTGCAAGCTCGATCAGAAATGTATGGAGTGTTTTCAATGATTTAAAAGTAATAGTTGCAATGCGGAAGACAAAGACCGATTTGAATTAACAAAAATGTTTGAGGACGCCGAATGATAATTAAACTTAAATAGTCGAAGACATGTCAAATACCTTAAACCAAACATTAAGTAGCTATTTCTAAAAATTTGCAGACAATTGTGATGATGTTTGCAATGTATTTTGCCATATTGCAGTGACTTGCAAAAGTTATAAAACAGGATACATTATATAGTCAAGGTGTCCAAAGAATATTTGTGATAACATATATATTCTATTGCACATATGATGAATAAAATATTTATATTAATTAAAAATTATATTAATGCTTTTGTTAGCATGTTCATCATATTACAGAAATTAAAATGACGCTTTATTTACACATAATTTATTTCCATTATAAGCCAACACTTTTTGGCGAATTTTTCTCTTGCAAATCTTTTATATTGCCACAGTTTTATATGATTTAATTCAGAATCTCGACCTTGGTGTAATGGAAGCGCCCAAATGCAATTTTTACCACATTCCGGTTAGAGTTTACTATATTATATGGACGGTCAAGGACACTTTTTGTATAAATTCTATGGCAAATTTGTTTGTCCTTAATTGTGAAGTACGACCTTGATGCACTTTCTGCTGGTAATTGGCCGCCAATAGACCTCGAATGCAGATCTTTGTTGTTGGAAAATAGCGTTTAGTATGAACGCCTGTTGTAAATTAGTATCAAAGTAGAAGTTCCATAAGAATAATTTTTTTTAGGATGTCTGGTACTTTTTTTGGTATTTTATGGTCTTAATATGCTAAATAGAAGTTCTTGACCTTATAATATACTCTTTAGTATAAAAATAAATAGCAAATAATAGCATCTGAGGGGGTTAGTGCGTCGTTAGCCGGTGTATTTAATTTCTATTTTTAAAACTTGAAGATCACTGTTCAAAATGCAGAAGAAACGTAAAACGTCAAGATGTCAGAGATAAGAACAGTTGCTCACCAATAGATTTTCAGAGAATGGGAGATGAACTGGAACGAGTATTTGGTCTATATTCGTATTAATCTCATTTTGTGTTACTTCTCACACCTGTGCACCAAATTCAGCATCTGGAGTGGGTCTGCCAACATTCCGCCTGGAATGCAGATCGGAATGGAGTTGTATTTAGTAGGGAATCGTGATTTGCATGATGTTAAGGCATTGGTTAGAATACGTACAGGCGTAAGCTCTGGGTTTTCTTTGCGAAGTCTGTGCATCGTACTGCAGGAACTATTATGTGGGAGCTACTGTAGTAATAGAACACCTTTCCTGAAAATTCTAAAGTTATCTGATTGTAGATTGTTATATGCTGAAACTTTGTTACACCTTGAAATACATATATACCAAGACCGTTATGAATTGAGCACGTTTGGGACATTATCGACATATGACTTTGAATCTATCGCCTTCGGTCACTAGAATGAGATTCCCTAAGACCCAAGATTCAATCAATATCTAGACGAATCAATGAGTGTATAATGAATCAAGGAGAACCAATACAACATTAATGCTTATTGACTTTTACCGTTTCTAATTATAAATATTATTTAAATTATTATTGCTATAAATATTAATATTAATACTATTACCATTACACCAAAAATGAATAAAATTTACATTCTTTATATTAATTTATAACTAATGTCCACGTATTAGATGCCTCCGAATATGTGTAATGGGAATGATTTTTCCCCCAACTCGTACAGTATATTTTCTTTCTGAATTACGAAGAAATTTAGCGTTCCACTATCATTTCATGATGTTTCAATGTAGTTAATAATTAGCATACATTTTTCGTAAAGAATATTTTATGTTTATTAATGTGTTTAACTTTAATAGTAAATTTGGAGCTTGAATATTTAAATGGTTTATATGGATACGTATTTTGATATTAAAACTTTACGTCCAGTTTAAATTACGAAAGCTCACATAATATTTTATAATAATCAAATATTATTATTTACCAGCATAAGAAGCATAAGATGTGTATATTATAAGGTAATTAAATAATTATTTCTAGTTATATCTGAAAACTTGGTTAAATTCAAGTAAGAAGTTTGATGTAATAATGTTGAAAGATTACATTATTTGCGAGGGAGGAATATTTCAATTTTTAGTTAAATAACGTAACAGTTTTTGATTTTAACTCGATATGCCGTAGGGATAATTCTAGTTATCAATTATAGTGTACAATTTAGTACATGTATGCTCGAATATATTAAAGCGTAACAGAAGTATTTGCGTATTCTTTACTTAGGTTTAATCGGAATCGGATTTCAACTTTTTCCTTCGACAAATAAACATTTCTTTTTGAGTATTATAGTGATTCCACTTCGAAATATTTAGTCATTCAGATTCTAACAAGAACTTAAAAATGAGTAATGTAAGTAGCGCAATTAGGGTAAGTTTAAGGCATTATTTAAAAAAAGCTTCAAACTGATTTATGCAGCTTGTGAGATTTACGAAGTAGAGGGGAAAGGTGCTGGATCAGATCAAGTTGTCCACTAGAACAAATACTAGGAATCTTTCTGGGGAATTACGAGTATCTCATATTGCTGTTAATCGGGATTTATGTGGTATAGGTGAAATTTTAAAACAGGTCTAACAACTCAAAATCTGGAATACCATTATTATACTCTAGTATTTTCTCTCTAATTTCATTATCAATTGAATTATTTGACATTGACAAGTGACTTTCCATGTCAAATACAAGGTTTTCTATTTTCATTTTATAGTGCTTTAGTGGAGACAAAAAATTCAAATTTATTTTTGTATAAAAATCCTAGCTCGCCATAAATATATTTGTTAATTTTTAGTAATGTGGGAATTTTTAGCATATATTCCTTTTATTAGTCACTTTTAAAATTTATATTTAGACTGATCAGATGATTGTTATGAATAAATGATATTTATGAAATATGTTTCTTACTTTTTTCTTTTATCTGAGAAGAATAAGATGTGAAGGGTTGGTCAATAAAAAATGCGGCATAATTAGAACTATAAGTAACAAATAATCCGGTAATTTTTATTTTACCTTGAATAACAAATGATGGGATTATGTTATAAAAATATTATCGTTCAAATGTCTCCCTCGGTTTTGTCAGGTGGAATACACTATATATCACGTGATATATGTTTAATGGTGATCGGAATATTTCATTTAAGGTAAAAAATTGTTTGGGATTTATTTCTGTAAACCTGAAATTTAACATAATCCCATAAAAAAATTCAAGGGCGTGAGATCGGTGGTTTTTGGTGGACAGTTGACAGTACTATTTCGCGAGATAACTATTCACAAAACTTTTCTTCCAAGAAATCTATTATCTGATGACAGTGTGACAAGTTACACAGTTTTATTGAAAGAAAACACTATATATAACCACTTTTATCAGTAGAGGCCAAATATATTTTATTAGCACATTCCTCTAACATTCACCCTTAAGAGTAACACGATTTCCATCGTTGCCTTTAAAAAATATAATAAAAAAATAAATTCCGAAGATATTTTATTAGCACATTCCTATAACATTCACCCTTAATAGTAATACGATTTCCATCGGTGTTTTCAAAAAATAGGTCCTTTCGCTCCTTCAGAACAACAACCGCACCAAACAGTGACTTTCTGAGCGTGAAGAGCTAACTCCTGAATCAATTCGGGATTTTCATCGGCCCAAATCCTGCTGTTTTGTTTGTCCAACTACTTTAGCTCAATTAGTGAATGTTCGACGGAGATGAAGTGAATTGACACAGTGTCCTGGATGCAGTAGTATATGAGTAACACTTACATTTCAAACAATGTTGCAGTTATTATGTTTCAAAATTCTGACACGCTTATTGGAAAAATCTTTATACGCATTTTCGATGGATATATAATTATTTTTTCATGAAAAATTGTTTGTAAAATACCTATTGATCATATAGTTCAATATTTTTTCTTCTGATCATTTTCTGCAAATAAACTTTGTAAATCTGATTTCATTTAACATCTGAATTGAAAGTTATACCGGGCAAGGAATGATGCCACGAAAGCAATAAAATTGTTATGGTATAGTGTTAAGAATATATGGGGGATGTAATACATCCCAACTAAGTTTTAATAACTTCTAGCGAGTGGCCAAAGGTGTGTAATCGAGCATTGTCCTGATGAAAAACAATGCCTTTTCATTTTTTTAATTCTGGACATTCCTGTAGCAACGTATTATTTAGTTTGGTTAGGTTAGGTTAGGTTTGGTTAGGTTAGGCATATATTGGAATTATCGTTTCAAAAAAAAGCTAAAAATAAAGAACTTCCGTATAATTCCGCCAAATTAATAACATGATCTGCTTTTGATGCATATAACCCTTTGATGTCATTCCAGATAATTCTTCTCTTATTCTTATTGCTCTTCAATCTTATTGCTTTTTCATAATATTTTGCATTGACTTTTACTCGAAGCCATCAATTTTAAATCTCTAACAATCATTTTAAAAATTGATTTTCAAATAGTCATTAACACTTTCATGGCTTGAAACGATTTATTTCTTAAATCTAATATGGATCGAGATCGATTATCTCTTTTAATCCATTGGGGTATCACTCGAATTCCGGATATTTTAGTAATACTACAATGGCAAATTGTTTATTTCGAATCCCGAAAATATTTTGAATCCCAATGCGTTATCTTACACTCAATTAGATGACAACAGGATTACTGCGAATGAATAACCATCATCCATTGTAACCATATCGGATCAACACTCGGATTCCAGACATGCTAGTAAGGCAACATGCTAGTAAGGAAATATGTTCAACACTAAAAGTACTACGTTTTGAGTGCCAATGTGTCGCACTAAACCCAGTAAGACTACATTAGGATTATTGAGCACCATAACACCATATAATCTCAGAAATACGAATTAAAATTATTATTTTTCGAATCCCAATGTGTTCAGTAAATGGATGCATCTCAGTCTAATTGTCATCTCAGTCTTCTCCAAATATGCTGACTATACACGATATTTTAAAGGTTTTTGTATTAATATTAACCATCATTCAACCTTTTCATAAAAAATATTTTGTTTAAAATTAATAAAATATTTTTCGGTTAATATGGAGACAAATATCAATAATTATCAAGCGATTTTATTTAGTTATGTTAGAGTTTAAAATTCATTATTTATGACTATGATTGACTATATTGACTGTTATATGGCCATTATGACTAATGATTTATTTTATATTTTAAACTCTCTTTATATATAAGGTATTCGGTCAAATGCCATTCGCGTTGCTAGCGATCGTAATCACATTTTATATTATAATATGCATATGAGCTCCGGTTTACTTTCTCTCTAAATAACTTTTTAGATTGGTTTTGCGTCCTTGATATCTTAGTGTAAACTTCAATTCTTAGATTTTAGATCTCATTTGAATATAATGACCAATGATTGCCATCGCCAAATATTGGCGATACTATTTTATTTAAGATTTCTCTATAAGAATACTTTAATTAATATGGACGGTATATTTATATTTTAAATTATTGCATTCGTTATGGGTGTAAACATTGACCATAAAAAGCCAGTTAAATCGTATAGAAAACATAGTTTTTCATAGCTTTGAATATGTCGAATTATGTACCAGAAAAAGATGTCTTGCGGGGAAGTTTAATAACCCTCTTTCATTTAAAGAAAACGGCTGCTGAAGATTGTTGATTGAAGCTTATGGTGAATATGCTCTAACCCAAAAAACTTGTGACCGATGGTCTAAATGCTTTAAAAGTGGTGATTTTGTTATATACGACAAGGAGCGTCCAAAACAGTCGAAAAAGTTTGAAAATGTAGATTTGCAAGCATTATTGGATGAAGAATCAACGCATACTTGACATACATTGGGATCTTTCCTAGAAGGAAAGAAAATGGGTCCAATATGACTTGAGGGAAAGACACATTGAAAGGCGAAAAACCACTTGTGAAATTTTGCTTGCCAGACAGAAAAGGAAAGGTTTTTTGCATCGAGTTGAGACAGGACATGAAAAGTTGATCTATATTGGCAATCCAAAGCGCATAAAATCATGAGTAGACCAAGGCCAGCCTTCAACATTACAGCCCGTGCGCAATATACATGGAAACAAGGCTTTGTTGTGTATGTAGCAGGATAGTAGGGGAGCGCTCCGTATTACGAACAGTTGAAACCTAGTGGAACGATTACTGGCGATTGATACCGATAACAACTGATAAAATTGAACCAAGCATTGAAGAAAAAACGACCAAAATACGCCCAAAAACACGATTAAGTAATTTTTCAACATGACAGTGGTCAGCCCCATGTTGCAAAATGTGTAAAAAATAATTTGAAAAACGTTACATGGGACGCCCTATTCCACCCGCTGTAATTACTGGGCTTAAGAAGGGTAACCCCTTCGGACTACCACTTATTTCGATCGATACAGCACAGACTTTCAGAACAACACTTGCACACTTAAGACGAAGTGAACATTTAGCTTGATGATGTCTTAATATTCATCTCAGCTGATTATTATTCATTAATATTCATCTCAGCTGATATTTATATAAGATCATTCTATAATCATATATTTTATATAAATTATCTCTCTATAACACAACTGTATTGCTTTGAAGAAATTTTGTACATATGGTTAAATAACTTTATAAGGAAAATATTTAGCAGCAAATACCAGGGCATTATCACGGACATTTAACCAAAGGTCGACCAAAGAAAGGGAAACTGAGAAAAACGGAGAAAACAAAGCTAGTTACAAGAACGATTCAGCCAACAACGGCAACAAAAACAGGCTATAGATATGGAAAACGAAACAAAAACTACTACAACACATTCAGCCATTGAACAGAGGCGAAAGAGAAAAATCGGAGTGCAAGAAAACGAAAAAAAAACTCGAAGCAAAACAAGTATAAAACTGGCCAATGAAATATGAAAACAATCTACCAAAACAAAAATTAAACAAGCAATTGTCCAAGGCCGTGAAGAATGGAAACATTTTTAGACTTTGTAAACCACACATACTATATGTAAAGCACAATTACCCTACATCACCTAAGGGAATAATGAGTTTTAATAATAATAAATAAACAATTTTTTTATTAGAATTAGATTATTTCATATTTTTTTCGGTGCCATGCTAATGGTTTTATGAGGAATATAAATGTTAGGTATATCATTAATTTTATATTTTGTCGAATTAATTGTTAAGTGATATTTAATTATATAATAATCTGAATGAATCGTTTTACAATATACAGAAACAAAATGTTACAATTCTGATATTTTATATTTAGATATAAAGGAAAACTTTTTTAATAAAAAAATCAATTAGTTATTTTGCCAAAATTATTTCATTTTATTTAAAGTATATCCCTTCCGCATCAGTACGCCGCTGGGTTTTCCGGAATCGTGCCAATGATTCTCTCATGGCTTCTTCGGCTTGTGTAATACTGTCATAGAATGCTCCTTTCATGGCCAGTTTGGGTTTCCGGAACAAGAAATAGTCACACGGAGATAAATCACGCGAATACGGAGGATGTTGAAGCACATAGACTTTCCGTTTGTTAAGAATGTCTTTAGTCGTATTTAATCCATCCTCCGTTTGTTGATCGATTCTAATTATGGCGGTCTCATTTCATAGAGGAGATTTGCAGCTTTCAGACAACATATTGTTTCAATCGATAGCAGTTTTAGGACAAAAATAAATTAAAAAACGACATGAGGACATCTCTGAGGGCAAATCTCAAAACACCATGTGGTAGTTTTGTTGTGGTAAGTGTGTTAAATATACGTATGTACTTTACACTTATCATTTTTCTTGAATTACATTATCTGCTCGGGTAATGAATACGACTGAATGTCATTCGCTTTATGAATAATTCTGATCCTAATGTAATATATTGTTTAACATGCATGCAAGCAGGCTCAGGTTTATTCTCCCTATACCAAATCGTATTTTTTTTGGCAATATTGAAGTGCAAATTCAGGTTGTCGTAAAGTTTCTGACCGAAAGATTTTATAACTCCATTTCCATTTTATGGCGAATGGTATTTCAGTGGGATCAATATTTCAGATTTTTCTAAACATTGTTTTATTATCTATAGGAATTTTATTGTTTTAAAATTAAGATTTTATATCGCGTTTTCATTTTTGACACTAAATATTTAATATAATGTACATACGAGGATACAATATAAAATCAGATACTTTATAAATTAAATTTTTGTTTTTTTGATCGAAAGTCGATTTATTTTTCAACATAGTCTCCTTTTTTCTATACACCGCACTCGACGATTTTCCGATTTTCTGTGTCTTTCAAAAAGTGGGATTTTTATGAATGAAGTCAGAGAGGGCTACGTCCGGACTATAGGATGTCGCAGCCAGTTTGATATTGCAGCCGCGGACAAATGAGCGGGTGCATTGTGATGATAAAACTTCTTCTTCTTCAAATGACTGCTTGTTTATCAACTCTTGTAAAATTTGACCAATAATGATTCATACATATATCCTGTGTTTTTCTCATTCCTAATAATTGATGAAAATAATACCTTGCGAATCTCAGAAATCAATGGTTATGACATTTCTGGCCGATGGAAGCGTCTTCACCATCTTCCAGGCACGTTCGTTGGGAAAACCTACTCTTTTGACTATTCTCTTGTTTCTGATATCTACTGCTGAATCCAAGTTTCAACACTCACGAGTCACCACAGAATGTCCTTCGAATTTCACTTGTACATGTCTAAACACCGTGGTAAAGTGGTCACTTGATTTCGTTTTTGGTTTCTAGTGAGCAAACCCATCGTCCAGATAGCTTTTGGATGTTTCGTAAGTGGGATGCTTCGTACGCAGGATGTTTCGTACACATTCGGCCGAGACTTCATCATCTCAAAAATATATTTAACTTTCACTTTGCGATCAGTCAACACGATATCATGCAATTCCAGCCACATCAAAACTCGTTAAACAACTAAACAGAGTGCTCATAATACCTTTTCAACCCTTCTTGGTTTTACGCGATGGTTTTTCCACTTAAAAACTAGTGTTTAATCAACACATGAAATTCGCTTTCTTCTATAATACTAAAAATATCGAACTTGCTATTAACTGCTTTCGAAAATTGTTACACAAAAATTATATGTCGTTTCGGTTTGGAATTTATGGAGTATTACTAGAAAGGAGCTTACTTTTTAGTATCTGACTTTTCACTTAACACTTAATTTTATTATATATTAATTCTGATAACACTGGTCAACAAATTACCAACTTTTGTAAGCCATGAAATCACTTAAACTAATTTTGAGAAAGCATTAAAAAAAATTCACAGTGGTACTAATTTCATGCTCTGGTTAGCTCAGGTTTTTTTGTGGGCATCAATAACAAGATGTATAACCCAGTTAAAGATTTATTTAGATTGGTAAATTTAAAAATGTACATTGAAGTGCTTCTTCTTTTATAAATAATATCTACAGTTTCTCTTCTTAATGTCCAACATTAATCTTCTAGCATAGCAGGACTCCATCTTCCTTGATAGCATCCTTCCATACCCAATATATCTAGGTGGAAGCGCTTACCATGCTCATCGCTAAAGTCCCCATATTTTGAGTTAGAAAATCTAAATGTGAGTCTAAAGTGTGTATTTTTATGGACATTTTACAGCTAATAGCATGGCATGGCATTTGACTTTGCACCTATAATTTTTGGGAACTTTTCTTTAAGATATTGAAAAACTTCACCTTTGCGGTTAAGTGGTTTCGCAAAATTGTCAATTAGTCTAAATTTTAGCTGCAAATAATGTTTTGTTGTTGCACAAACGTTGGATGAAGTATGTTTTCTGATCCTGGAGTAAAACTTTTCTTAGGTGGCCAGACTTTTCTGACGTAATGATTTCCTCTATCGCGACTATTCCAAAGGAACAAAAAAACAACTGTATTTAGGGTAACCTTGTTGCATACCCAAAATTACAGCAATAACTTTAAAATCTGCGAAGATCTTCCAAGAAAATTTCTCATATTTTATCCTTTCAAGTTAAAGGTTTAGATTGCCATAGGTTTCTTTCATAGAAACATCATGACCCACTGGAATTAAAGGATATTTATTACCGTTGTGTAACAATACTGCTTTTTAGACTAATTTTAGACGAATCTGTGAATAATCTCCAATCTTGCTTTTTTGAAATCCCTTCTGTTTTTATGCAAAACTAGCAATCACTTACATGGTCAGTAGGTTCTCTCTACACCATAGGAACAGCAAACGGCATAGAATTTTTCTTGCTATGCATCCACTGCACTAAATTTATGTGATAACTCACACAGCAAACATGAGGAGCCCAACTTTTATCTTGATTTCCAATTTGGTATTTAAGATAAAAAATATAGTTTTTTGACTTTCTCGGATATATATCTTGTGACTTTAAAATAAATAGTCCGCATATATAACAAAACTTATCCGCTGGATTTTTATAAAATCGACAACAAAAACTTATCATTTTATATTAAATCGACTTAAACACTTGGCTATACTGTAAACGAGACATAAACAAACTAAACTGTAGAAAATAATAAAACTGTCCTTAAAGGTACGTAGAATACTGTGGTAATACTCCCTCTACAGTCTTGTGATAATTCCTACATTGTCCAGTCCAAAGTCAGGTACAAATAATTTCAATAATTAAAAGAAGAAGCAGGTCTTTGAAAATGGGATGTACTAGGCCATTTGTTAAAAAATGTTTTAATAACTATCTAAATGAAATGTAAAAAGAGCATTCTCATCGATGTTACAAAAATTATGTCGTGTTGTGTAAAACCTGTGTTATTTAAGCTCTGTTCGTATAAGAAATGTATTGAATGGGTAGAATATGCGAAAGTCTGATGGCGCATGGCTGATACTGTATGCTATATGCGTAAAAATTTCAATTGTGCTCAATTATATGAACTTCTACTTTGAACTATCTTCTTTGAGAAACTATCCCACTTGACCATCAGTTTCGTTACTTATCTGGCCATCGCTTTTGTTTGTTGAGAATATTGACGGGTATGCTCTTTACATTGCCAATCCCAATTCGACAAGGGCAAGGCAATGTATGTTATTGTGATAATCTTATCAAGAGGATAAATATTATATATATATATATATATATATATATATATATATATATATATATATATATATATATATATATATATATACATATATATATATATATATATATATATATATATATATATATATATATATATTTATATATAGAAAATATAAAACAACATACTAGATGGCATATTCTTCATGTTTTTAAATCATTATTTCTGCAATTAAAATCAACATTGATAAAGTGAATGTGTCTGATTTCTTAATATTGAACTATTGTGAAAGTGTATGTTAAAAATATATTGATATTTCTGCTCTCATTTTATGACCACCGCTATTTTAATGAGATTCAAAACTTAATAGAATTAGTTTTCCCACATAGTATTGTATCAATTGGAAAATATTATTTAATTTACCAATAGTATCTTACTAATAATATTTCATAATTTTTATGTTTAGTATTGAAATTGACAGCAGATATAACTTTGTAAGTGGTAAAATATTTCAAGTCAGCTTAACTAATAAGTCTCACAGAGTCTGCTTTCCATAAAATAAGGCAATTGAATTAAAACATTACAGCAGTCAGTCGCAAACATTTTCAATTATAATTGATGTGAAGTAATTAAACAGTTGTCAGAGACCGCAAGAGGGTGGATGATAATTATTGTGCTAAAATTGGCGGACACTCATGCCTTACTCATGTAATAGTTAGACCAGAATCTGGGTTGATTTCTATGATCTTCAAGATATACTGTGTGACAGAAAAGGTATTATAAAGAAAAAAGTATATATTGTAAAAATAAATTTTGCACAGATGCTTACGACGGTGTAAATAACAAATAATAAAGTTTTCATTAAAAAATTCATAAACTTTATTGAGAAAATGTAATAATAGTTTGGCACATATATAAGTGGATGATGATGTTTACTTCTAAAGACTTTTATATTTCAAGGGTTAAATGTATTGAAGGATTAAGAATCTATCATATTTCCGACATCTGATCAAGCTGACCAAGGCCGAAGAATATTGATGTTGGCTGCCTCTGGAAATAGTTATGTAACCGCTGCAATATGGGGAAATGAACATATTCTTGCTCGTGGAAAATATTAGAAATATTCAAAAAAAGGCAATTTTTTTTTCATGTTCCACATAAAAATTTGACTTGTTTTTTGAATATATTCTTGTTGGAAAATAGGGTTATTAAATTACACCATTTCAATTTAATTGGGGATAGGAGAAAAAAAAATTGGGGATAGGAGAAATGAAGTGTCCTAGCGTGGACGATAGGAGACAAGCTAGAAGGAATGAATTCGGCGACTTATGAAATGCATTGAAATTATCTGAGTTATATGTTATATAACCAAAAGTAAAAATACCCACTGATCTCGAGGTACTGTGCTAATCCTTAGGGGCAACCAACCAGTTTCTCATTTTCTTGATCTGTAGTTCTTCCTTGTTATTGAGAGTAACTTCTGCAATATTACCTACCTCCATCACATCAATATATCCAACAATCTGTTAGAATATTTTTTGTATCCGCTTAACAATTTTTTAATATGCTCTTTTCAAACTCTCTTGTTGGTGGTAATTCGGGAGCCTCAGAACTATTGGCATTTTAAGGCTTTTGTTAACAACAGTGTAAACTCTTAGCATTCTATAATCAATCTAAATTGATTGAAAATATTAAAAAAAATGACGTGTTTTATTAGAAATCGCTAAAAAATGAGATAAGAATGTCAACTTTCTTGCTGCTATTTCTTCAAATCGTAGGTTCATTGAGGGATACCTTTTATCACATTGCATATGTTTACAACTGTACTAACAATTATTTCTTAACCAGAAATCTTTGGTGTTAAAATAAATTTCAGTTTTCATTTGTTTTTCCGCAAGCAGCAAATATTTTTAATATCCAACCAAAATATTTTCTATACGGTTCTATAATATTTCCTGCTTTTCTGACAAGAGTTCGAACTTTCCATATATAGAAAAATTGTGCATATAATACCGAATTGCATCAATTGAAAAAGGTGGTATTCTAATAGTGCTAAATCTGAGGAATAGGAAATGTGTGAAAGCACTTTCACTTTGAAGCTCCACATTGCTCCCTTTCTAGGTTTTGACTGGGTGCTTACATTGTTATGTGAAACAATATTCCATGTCTCATTATTATCCATTTTTCTCAGGGCATTTAAAATTTTACGAATAGCTATGGGAATGGCATTTAACTCTTTTGACATTTTGTCGAGCATTTTACTTGAATTTTTAATTTAATTTTAAGTTATATATCTTGATATCTTATACTACATTGAAATCAGTACTTTTGAATTAACGAGATTACTCTTTACATGATTTTTCTGATGGAGCTTGCTTATCGAAAACTTCTGATCAATTTTTCTATTGGACCCTTCGGTGTTAAATTCTAAACTCGAGACTTCGGTGTTAAACACTAAACTAACCGTTTCGCTAACCATGTTAGCATCATCAGGAGATGATTCAATCTTCAATTCAACTCGATTTAAATTCGATTTAGTCAACCGATATTGATCTCCTGATCATTCTACCATGGTTAGTGAAACAAGCATCGAGAAGTTAAAAAAAGTGATTTGGTGTTTAGCGTCAAATCTCTTCGACTTTTATAAACTTTAGATATTAATTGACTCATTTCATCTGCGCTTTTCTTTATATTAAAATAACATACCTTTACTAATCGAAAAAAACAACAAAAAACAGCTGCAAATAAACGGGATGCGAATAATTACTGCATGTTAAATACAAATATAGCAAATCAATTCTTACGCTAAACTCAGATATTTACCACAAAATACCAAATAACTTTTTTTTGCAAGGTGCGTTTTGCTAACCATGTTATCATCTTGAGAATATGATTTAATCTAGAGAGAATAAAAAACAAGGGATTTAATGTTTTGTGATAAATTTCTTTGAGTTAAATGTAACAAACGATAAAGGTTTGTCACAATCCAATGTGCGTGTTTCTGTAGACCATCCATCAGAAGCTGTAATGAAAATGTATTAAATTGAAAGTGAGAAGGCCATATAAAGCCCTATAGCGTAAAAAGAGCTTAAAAGAGCTTACTTACTGTACGTATTGCCTTTATTTTGAAATTTTTTAATTTTTATTTATTGCTAAGTGTTAGAAGAAATAGAACCCACAAACTTATAGATTATATATGAAAATATTCATTGAAAATTTCATGGTACAAGTAAAAGTTAAAATTCTAGTTTCCTATATAGAATTTCTTCATGGAAATAATGCGTACGAATACCATTCACAGTTTAGGGTCTAATAGGAACGCTCAGATTTATTTTCCATGGCTCGTATGGTGAATTGGTTTTACCTAACGAAGTACGAACTTACACTGCCGTAAAGTTCCTGACCGTGAGATTTTACTATCCTATTTTCGTTTTACGACGTATGGTGTTTTTGTGGGATAAATATTCAAGATAAATTTCTGCAAAATAATTTTTTATCTTTGTGAACATTTCAACGAACTTAGCTATTTTGCCTTTTCTTAGCGTGAAAGATGATAACTTACAGTGATATTTAGTTAGGTGTCGGCGCGATCACAAATTTGATTACTTTTCTGAAAAGTAACTTCCGTTGTAGCTATGCTCTGTAAATTGCAAACTGATATGATGATTAGTTGTGTTTTAACAGTCTTCGTTTAATTCGACAGTCTTTTTATTATATAATTTATTTTTTCTTTGATCACGACTATTTTCCGTACTTTCACAATTTTATACGTACAAGTTCTCTTCCCAATTTAATTTCCCGCGGCTATTTTAAGACTTAAATAAGCACATTGGTCACCTCATAAATTTCTTGTCACGAAGTTCTTTTGTTAAACATCTTTGTTAAGGAAAATAATTCGACAAACATATTTTCAAATGATTTTATCTTTAAATGCAACTAACATTCTTCGATTGATCTGAATATATATGAATATAATTTGCTCCAAGAATGATATCATTGTTGCAATTAATAATTTAATGACTGTATTTTTTAATTCATATAGCTTATTTGGTTTCTAATTTTCAAAATATTGTTTTATATCAATTTCCCATTATATTTTTCAACTAAATATTATTTGTATACTTTAATGTGCTTACACTGTGCTCTAATTACAATTGTCATCTACTTTAAAGAAGTTCATGAAATTATAAATATGAGATATTTAATAATAGTGTTAGGTTGATCGCACTACAAAAAATTAGTTACTACATTATTAGATTGCACCAGATTTATTTCATGTGTACTTACTGATAATTTCATTGCTTGCAGACCTTTGAATTTCTGCCTGCGAATAGTTAAACAGTCTTCCTACAATAAATTTTTTGAGTTTAATATTTTTTTTTATATTTAGGATGATGGAAAACAAAAAAGAAGCTTTTTAAAAACGAATTGAATGTACATGTTGAAATAAGTGAGAATTATGATAGAAATTCTCTTTAAAGTAACAGCAGTCATAAGCATTATTTATCTTTGCTTAAAAAGGGTACTTTAGTAGTAAATGAATATGATGAGATCATGTAATAGCTGCTTCCCTTTATTAGTATTCCCTTTATTTGCTCAAACATCCTAACATGTTTATTATCAAAGAATAAACTTTTATAATGCTGCTTATAAATTCACTGGCTCATAGAGATGATCCGTGAATTCTCTTTGTGTCCTCGACGTTCCACATATGTATTTTGTTTATGTATGTGCTTTTGTCCTCAATCTCTGTCCGATCCATTTGTGCCTTTCCCAGATCAGTTCTTACTTGCGATCTTACGTGCGATCCATGGTACTATTGACTTGACCTCTTGTATGCATGTAAGAATTCTGTTGGTGAGTCTTGTCGGTGGGAGCTTACTAATATGTCCATAGAATTTCAACCTTCTTTTTCTTTTGTCCGCCGCTACGCTTGACATTCTTTCTGTGGTCTTCCTGGAATATAGTCTGTAGCCTTTCTCTGTTAGTTTTGGGCTGAGAATTTTCCTCAAAATTTTACATTCTTTTAATATGTTTTCTATGCCGCTTTTAGTGTGGAGTGTGTCTCGCTTGCGTATAGTACCTCTGGTTTAATTACTGTGTTGTAGTGTCTTATTTTTGTATGTGTGGATATACATTTCTTATTGTATATATTGTGTGTCTTGCCATATACCCTCTTCATCTTCTGTAATCGAGTCTTCTGTGCTATTTTCTCTCCTCCTGTAGGTTCGAGGATCTCGCCCAGGTATTTCATGTGTGTGACCTTATTTATCTTGTCGTATTTAGTGTTGAAATTTTGGACATCTAATTTTGAGGAGAAGAATTCGGTTTTTTGAAAGGAGATTTGTAGGCCGACTTTCTCTGTACATTCCTTGAGGACTTCTGTCTGTTTGGTTGCCCTTGTTTCATCGTCTGCGAGTATTACTAGATCGTCCGCGAAGACTAGGTATGAGATTTCTATGTTGTTCTTGGGTCGTCCGAGTCGTATTGGTTTCCAGTGTCCTTGATTTTTCAGTTCTTTTTTCCATTCCCTTATGACCTTGTTCAGGGTGAAAGACTGCCTGTTACTCGCTAATTTTGTGTTCTAGTTGTTCTTGTGTTATCCGGAGAAGACATGCTGAGAGGATTTTGTAAGTGACTTGCAGTACGGAGATTCCTTTGTACTTGTTCACATCTGTTCTGTCTCTTTTCTTGTGCAGCCGGTGGATAAGAGCACATTTCCATTTATCTGGTAATTTTTCTGTTTACCAGATGTTCGTGATAATTTGCGCGAGTTCTTGCAGTGAGTTTGGTCCGAGGTTTTTCAATAGTTCCGCGGTGATATCATTTTCATCGAATGTCCTGTTATTCTTCAGTTTGTGTATTTGCCTGTGGATCTCTTCCTGTGTTGGTGGTGGTGATTCTGAGTAGGTATAGATTCACTTTTTCCTTGGGGAATCTTGTGTCGGGTTCGGAGCAATTGAGGAGATCAGAGAAATAGTGTGTCAGCTATTGACAATTCTCCTGATTTGTTAGCGCTAATCTCCCATTCCGCTTTCTGAAGCAAATAGTTTGTGGTATGTATCCACCGATTTCTCCTGCGAAAATCCTATAAAAGTCTCTATAATTGCGGAAATTCTCCCCTATAGAGTCTAGTTGTTCCTTCATATACTTTCTCTTAGTTTATATATCCTTCTTCCTATATATATATATATATATATATATATATATATATATATATATATATATATATATATATGTGTATATATATATATATATATATATATATATATATATATATATATATATATATATATATATACATATATATATATATATATATATATATATATATATATATATATATATATATATATATATATATATATATATATATATATATATATATATATATATATATATATATATATATATATATATATATATATATATATATATATATATATATATATATATATATATAAGTGTGTTTTCTAAGTTAAGAAGTATGTCTAAAGATATCATCATATAACCTCTATGTCTTAAAACGAGATAACAACGGAACAATCGGCTATTAGTTATCATGTCTATGAACAGGTTTTAATTTAACAAGGATTCCAGTTTCTAAATAATTTTTTGAATTTCTTATTTATTTCTTCTTCTGATTCTTTTATGAGTTATTAAGTCATTCATAATTGTTGGTAGGTAATAATGTACTTGGAAATTGCTCATTAATAATAGTTGGTAGGTAATAATGTACTTGAAAATTGCATCTATATCAATAACAGCTAATTAAATATGGTATATTAACGTTGTATTCTAACCCACAATATTGAATATGTCATTCATCATCATTCATTCAATCTTAACCTGAATTTACACGTTTCAAGAAAGAAAGTAAATTATTAAACTAACTCTATGGTTACTCCTTGATATAAAATAATAATATATGAGCAATTAAATCTAAGTATTTATGTGACGCCCTGAATTAAACTTAACAAACTTAAGATTCTTAAGACGTATAAATTAGAATTTAGGGTGATTTCTATACATTTTATATATTAAATTACGATCATCGACGCTTATTTGCACTAGGCATTTTTGACTTGCTTCATATGAATGTTTTTGATGACGTAGACGTAAAGAATCAGCGGTACAACTGTATATGTCAAAATGTCCAACAATTAAGAAGCACGGTATTATTTTATCTATTTTCTAAGACTTAAAAACAAAACTTGTCTTTTAACGACGGTACACATTTACAAATTACTTTGAATGTTATTCACCCAAACAAAAAAGGTTTTTTAAAATTAAAAGCGTGAAAAAAAATTGGTACCGATTAGGACTGTTAAAAGGTGTTATCTCTCTGTTGACTTAAAATGTCTAGCGGCTAAAAAGCTTAAGCTAAATGCTAATATTGTATTGTATTGGATTGCATGTTAGCTCAGTAACAAGCCTATAGCTGGGTTCATTAGTTTTCGCCAGTTGTTTCTATCCCTCGATTTTTCTTTCCAATTGGTAATATTTAGGCATATTAAATCCATTATATCATTCATATATCTTCCCTCATCTTCTTATTCCTTCCATTCTGCTTTCTAACGTTGTTAACTTTGTTAGGCTTGTATACTTCCTACAATAGATTATTCCTTCCCCTTTCCCACGCCCTACTTGTTTGTTATATTTTTTTCTTAGAAAAAAAATTCCAAAAGAAATCAATCTATGGTTTTCTTAGAATATTTTTTCGAAAAGAAATTATTTCCTACAGCGCAGGCATTTTCTATTCTGTCCCACACAACTTTCATACTTCGTTACCAAACAGTACTACTGGTTTTATAATGTATTTATATGTTCGCAGCTTAATTCCCCTTGACAATATTTTGATACTGAATAACTTAGTGAGTTCATATATACTAGGCTAATTGAAAAGTTCGGGGAGTGACACCAATATAGCACTAAAAGAACTATATTATCTACTACATTTTGAAGTTTCATCCTTCATATGAACATATGTGAAGTCTCAAGTCGATCTGCCAATTCATTCGTACGAAAACAACAGCTTTAAGTAAACGAATCAGTGTTATTTTTTTATGGAAAATATTGAAAATCGTGCAGTGATTAAATTTTTTGTAAAATAAGGTTTAAAGCTAATGAAAATTCTTAGTGAAATGGTAAATGTATTAGGGGAGTCTGTTCCTTCAAAAATAATGGTTTGTAAGTGGACAGGTAAGTTTCAATGTGGTCGTACAAGCCTGGATGATGATCAGCGTTCTGAACGTCCAATAAATGTAACTACTAAATAAATAAATAATTAATTATATACATGATATTGTTATGGATGACAGACAATTGACTTCGAGTGAACTTGCTAAGGCCATGGACATTTCAACTGAATGGGTGTTTTATATTTTGAAAAACGAACTAGGCTTGAGAAAGCTATGTGCAAGATGGGTACCGCATTTGCTAAATTCTGATCAAACACGACTTCGAGTACAACTTTCTAACCAACATTTGGATCTTTTTCGAAAGAATAAAATTGATTTTAAATGACGTTTTGTAACTATGGATGAGACTTGGATTTACCACTATGATCCTGAATTGCGGCAACAAACCGCAGAGTGGACTGTTCAGCTCCGAAGCAGCAAAAGGGGTCAAAATTGACCAAAAAGGTTATGGCATCAATTTTTTGGGATGCAAAAGACATTTTGTTAATCGAATACCTTCAAACCGGTAAAACAATAATAGGACAATAATTACTCAACAGTATTGCAAAAAACCTGGTTTAGCGAAGAAAAAATCATTGTTCATCAAGACAATGTACCGGCTCACAGAGGTGTGTTTGCAATTGCCAATTGAAGGAGTTACACTGCCAATTGTTGGGGCGTCCACCACATTTACAAAATCCCTCTGACTTTCATCAGTTCCCAAACTTCAAAAAATACTTACGTGGTAAGCGTTGTTCATCAAATGAAAGTTATAGTAACCGTAGATGAGTGTTTTGCAGGACTTCTTGAAAATTACTTCAGAAATGGAATAAATGAATTGGAGAACCGCTGGAAAAAATGTATTGAGCTTAAAAAAGAATATACAGAAAAAAAAGCATTTTTTTCAACATTAAATTCGTTTTATCATTTCCGCTCCGAGAACTTTTCAATTAACTTAATACATTGGTTTCCTTTCAATATTCTATGTTTCTTATTCTTCTTTGTATATTAGTGTGTATTATTGTCCTAAATTCTGTAGTATGTAAACAACTTTACTTTTTCGACTTTGAACACCTTTCTCTTAGTTGTTCTTAGCTCTGGTTTATTATTTTTTATGCACTTTTAATAAACACATATAAAATGTATTTGTATTGTAAGTATTGCAAACCGTTAGAGTGCAAAATTTTTAAGTTTGTTCCATTAACAAGATAAATTCGCCCACACCATAGAGCAAGCAATTCTTTTGTAAATTTTTCTCCTGACAATCTTTGTCATAGAAGTAATAAATCACGTTGCGTGTTCTCAATTAACTCTTTGAGTGTCTGGAGACAGCCAACGGTCGGATTACAGACGCATTACCAGAACAAATATAGCTCTTTCTTTGATCGATCACTTTAGGAGCGCACTGTTTACTAATCACATAAAAAGGTACGGAGAAAGATTTGTAAAGAAGATATACGTATACGTGGGAGTATTGAAAAACTATTAAGTGTTAATTGTTGAATATTTCAGCAATCAAAAATAACTCGCGTTATTATAGAAACAAATATTGTTATAACATTTGACATCAGCCTATGTTAAGTTTGAGGATGATTAAAATTGAATAAATATTTAATTTAACTTAGTTTGCAAATCGTGCGTCGAGTGAAATAAATACTATTTACTGATTTTTTCTGGAGTTTGAAGTTTTTATTAGAATTTCAGTAAGATCGAGTATATGAGGTGTATAAGGTTCTTCTTCAATCATTTTGACAGGCAACCGTTGATCAAAATACAAAAGATCCTGGATTCTGGGGACATTTTCATCATTTCTTGAAGTTGAAGATCCTTCAGCTTCCGTTGAAGCTGCCACTGCGAGTTTCATCTTTAATCAAGTATCGGCCTTCTGAAAACCTGCTCTTTGATAAAAAACATTGTTTCCATAGGCCTGTTGAACTATTTCTACAGTTTCCGTCGCACTCTGCTCAAGTTTTAAGCTTGATTCTTGAGCAACAAAACTTGATAATGTACCGGTACTCGAAATTATCCGACATTTTCACTCATTTTCAGAACGAACTAGAAAAATCCTGTTCATTAAAAGAATTACTGAAGATCATGAAGTAAATCTAGGGAGTTCAAACTCATACTGAACACATACCAGATATTGGCCTGAACCCCCCCACCCTCTCCCGAAGGGAAATCAACAGTGTTGCTAGGTGGAATGCTGTTCTACCAGTCTTATTAATTTAATTACATACCTGGTAGTTTGATCATCATGAACCGGATTTCGAAAGGATTGCCTAGTAAAGCAATTTATTAAGGCAAACTGGTTTTTCTCATCTCCTGATGATAATAACTTAGTTAGCGAAATGGTCGCCGAGTGAAATAATGCTACTTGGTGTGAGTAGAGAATAGGTTTTAGTTAAGTTTTTAAAATATTAAAACGCCTACATGTTGCTATTAGTGTGTACAATTTGTGCAAAATCTGTATAAAAATGACGGTTCTATAAAAAATGTTTTGCCTAATTTTGTGATTTCCATGATCTATATATTCGATTTATAGAAGCAGAATAAATCAGTAAAACCTCATTCTAGAGATACGAGTAAGAATTTTACACTCCATGGAATACAAATATCTGGCACTGAAAATACCACAAGATGAAATACAGATACAGCAATCTAAGAAAAATGCACTTCAGTCAAAACATCCACTTCAACATTAAATAATGTCCTAGGATTACATTCTATCAAAAGTCAAACAAAGAATTTACAACGCCATTATCGATAGCATTGTAACTTTGACTAGTGAAATTTGGGCAGTAAAAGGAACAAATTAAACAAAAGTAAGTTATGTCATTGTATTAAACTCAACAAAGAATTTACAACTCCATTATCTGGAGCATTGTAACTTTCAGTAATAAAATTCGGCCAATAAAGGGAAAAATCAAACAAAGGTAGGTCATAGAGATCGATTTTTGGAGAAAGGTTGCACGAAGATCAATAAAAGACAAGGTGATATACACGATATTACAAAACGAAATAACTCAGATGATAAAGATATGCTCCTCAAACAAATTTTAATATGACCTCTCCACTGGAGAGGGAGGAAGCAAAGGGCAGATTTGTTCAAGAAATTGGAAAGAAAAGATCCTCTGCAGAAGAATATAAAGAAATGAAATGAAAATTTATGGAACGGCAATGGAGCTATATATATATATATATATATATATATATATATATATATATATATATATATATATATATATATAATCATCAGCCCGTGTCGATCCACTGCAAGATGAAGGCATCTTCAATATGCTTCAAACTTTCACGGTCCTGGGCTTTCCTCTGCCACTCGGGTCCAATATACTTATCACGATGTCATCAATCCATCGTGCTTTTGGTCTTCTTCGCGGACGTTTGCTATCAAGCTCCATTTCAATTGCTTTACTCTTCCAATAATGTCACATTTGTCACGTTTGTTCCCTGATTCTATCTGATCCTATTCTTTCTATCTCATCTTATAATGCCAAGTATTTTTTTTTCCATTCCCCTCAGTGCTACCTGAAGTTTTTGAGTTGATTGCAATGTGAGTGTCCAGGTTTCACTTCCATATATCAGTTGGAGTCAGCTCTTAAACACTGTATTGAGCCTGCCAAATGCCTGCCAGCCACATTTAACACGCCGTTCCACCTCACGGGTAGTATTCCCCTCGATTGAAATCCTCTGCCCAAGATATATAAAGCTATCCACAATCTCCAAATCCGTTCCTAAAACTGAAATTCTTCTGTCCTGAGCGAAGTTATTGAACATAACCTGACCTTTTTTCAGGTTTATTTTCAAGCCAAATGGTACGCCAGCCCTTTGCAGTTCTTGTATGCATCTTTGCAGCTCCTCTGCGTCTTGTGAAAGGAGAACAATATCATCTGCAAATCTAAGATAGAAGTTTGCACCATTGATCTTTACACCATCCTGTTCCCAATTCAGTTTACGGAATACTTCTTCAAGGCCAGCCGAGAATAGAATAGGCGGTATTGCGTCACCCTGCTGTACACTAATAGGTTTACATATGCTTTATCTACCCCTTGGCTAAGCAGTGCATCCATTATCGCATGCTTTGAGATGGTGTCAAATGCTTTTTCGTAGTCGATAAAAGCCAATCACAGTGGCATGGTGTATTCGTTTTGCCTTTCTATGGCCTGCTGTACAACCTGGATGTGATCCATTGTACTGAATCCACTTCTGAATCCTGCTTGTTCTCTTGGTTGTGCGTCATTCCGTTTTTTAAATATTCTTTTAGAAATTATCTTAGTGTAAACTTTGTACATTACTGACAGGAGGCTTATTGGACGGTAGTCCTTTAAATCTTTCTGTGCTCATTTTTTATGTAAAAGGATCACTTCTGCATTTTCCATGTCAGGTACTTTTTGTTCTTTGAGGCATTTTGAGTATAATTTTGCCAGTGTTTTATGTAACGTCCAACCACCAGCTTATAGCATTTCGACAGTCACACTGTCTTTTCCTAGAGCCTTGCCGTTTTTCATCGATCCTATAACATTTGTTACTTCCTCCACTAGGATATCTGGCATTTGTTCTTCCGTGGGTATTGTTTTAATTAATTCTGATCTTCATATAATTAGGAATAAAATTTTCTGACAACTAATATATGGAAGTGAAACCTGGACACTCACATTGCAATCAACTCAAAAACTTCAGGTAGCACTGAGGGGAATGGAAAAAAAATACTTGGCATTATAAGATGAGATAGAAAGAATAGGATCAGATAGAATCAGGGAACAAACGTGACAAATGTCCCACATATCCCTTCAACATTCATTTGATTGTATTGATTGATTGTATTGATTCATCTCATTGTATTTCACATGAGATTGTGGAACCCAACAAAAATGTTCATTTGGGCTGAGACGCAGGTTGCTGTGTGTTCCACATGAGATTGTGGAACCCAGCGGTTGAGTGTATTTGACACTCAACTACTATATATATGTACATATCTATATATATATATATATATATATATATATATATATATATATATATATATATATATATATATATATATATATATATAAACCGTTTATATAAACGGTATACATCGCAGAGGGCTGATGAAACAATTGAAAATTTTAATGCGTTAGACAAAATTTCAATATTATTTTAATAAATGGCAACCACTCTACTTTCGAATTAATTTAATAAAAATTTATAAATTAAAAAGTAAATATTTCCATAAATTCAATATTTAAATAAAAGCTGATTGTTGAAAGACCCTTTTTAAATAATGTCTTAATCCTGTAATTTATGGTCAGAGATAATTTTATAATATACATTTGCGTAGACAATGAAACTTATAATTTTCCAAAGCGTTGGTTATTATAAATCAGATGTATTCGTATAATAAATATGATGAAGTAGATTTTTTGAAAATCCATTCACAAGACAAAATAATTATTTTTTAGATTTTTCCATATATAATATTTGTTATAGAATTGATTAATCATGTTGGGTAGATTCAATTAACTTTTTTAATTTCATAAGACAACAAAATGTGGGATTATGGATGCGTTATCAAATTAAGTATAATTCTTCTTTATTTTGATCACTTTAAGAGCACTGCGAACGCAAAAAATCAGAAAGAAATATTTTTCGGCCAAACGTATAAGTACTACGAGGGTATGTTATTAGTTGTTATAAACAAAGTATTTTATTTTAAACGGCTTAACCCCGACGGATATACAAAAAAAGTTAGATTCTTCTTTACAGGATAATTCCCCTTCATTTCCGACAGTAAGAAAGTGGGTTGCTGGATTGAAACGTGGTCGCGCAGCTATTGAAGTTGATGGCGTTCGGATACGCCCATTTACATTCGATAAAATCGTCACAAAAATCCATAATGTCGTATTAAGTGATCGCTGACTGAAGCTACACGAGCTTGCAGACATCGTAAATATCTCCATAGACCGTGTCGCCTATATTTACACATTTTTTTAGGTAAGAAAAATACAGGGTGCAGTGGAAATTTCTTTCGTAAATTTAACCAACCATTTTTTAACAGTTTGTTAATCAAAAAGTTTCCTTAAAACATGTATTCAAAATGCAGCCATTTCCACGGAAAACAGGATACATTTTCCTAACAATTGAAGCATCTATTTTAGTTTAATTTATATCGATCTATCGGAATTCCATTTTTGTTGGTTTCTGAAAGTATTATTTGACATTGGTTTCTGAAAGTATTATTTGACAATAAAATATAATATTTTATGGTGATCTATTTCATACACATTTTCTCGTTTAATGTCAAAGTTGAAATAACTTTGTTGAAAGTTGAAATATAATCATATCACTTTTTAAACTATTCACATCACATTGAGAAGCATATGATTAATTGTTTTATAAAATTAACTCTTCCAAATGTCCACCACCTTTTTCCTTCTTCCTTATAAAAGAACCTTCGTTAATTGATAAAATATTGAACAAAAATTTGGATTTATTTGATTTATACCAATATAATATTCACACAATCAATTATTCACAATATTACTACCTGTGCCAAAAATCATTGGGTAAGAGTGCTTGTATACTTTGTACATGATAAGGTTAAAGTATTGCTCCTTTAGTGTTGTATGTACAATTCAGTGGGAAATTTCAACTTGTTGAGCAACACTTCGAGTACTTTTGGTAGAATCATCTTCAACAACAACATGTAAAATGTGTTCTTCGACTCCACCTCTAATACATTCTTGAAATTTTAGGACCACACTACCCGTATCCAAAAGTCTTTGAGGATCTTGAGAAAATGTTTGTCGATCTGGAAGCAGCTTTTTGGGGTATCGTTGCCCGTAAATATGTTTAGCTCCTTTTTGGAGAGCTTCAACGTAAATAAGAAGCATATTCGCGTATATTTGGATTATAAATGGAACTTGGATATAATGGAATTTGGATTATAAATGCACGCATCGAAGCCCTGAAATAATTTTTATCTCAATTTTGAAATAACAATTTTACCGCGACAATATTGCAGTGTTGTTACACTAACAATGTTTTTTAACAATGCTTTTTACTTTATTTGCAGTCTATTCCTTAACTAATGATAACCTAATATTTGCCAAATGGGTTTTTTCACATATTTGCTTATTTTTTGGGCCCTTGTTGAAGGACCTATTTTCTTTAAAATGCAGGAAAAGTTATGGCTACAGTTTTCAGGAATTCTCGTTGTGTAGTGCCTATAGACCTAACAAAAGGGACAACCATCACCAGGGATTATCACGCTTCACTAGTGAACTAGTTGAAGGGTATTAATCAAGCTAAAATTCCACACCTGGCCAAAAGACATGCATACTTCTACAACGATAATGCCCCAGCAAGCATGTCTCATGTTGTTACCGTAAAACTCCATACCCTTTACTTTGAAGTGATTCTATATGTGCCGTATTCGCCGGATTTGGCTCTCAGTGATTACTTGCTCTTCCCAAACCTAAAGAAATAGATCACTGAACCAACCAATCACTTCAAATGATTATATCAACGCTGAGATAACCGCATATTATGTAAAGTTATATAACTCCTATTTTACTGAGGATAATAAAAAGTTGGAACGTTATTGGTCGAAATATATTGAATTCCAAGACTGTTTTGCACAACAATCAAAAAAATCTTGTGCTTTTTTTGTCAGGTCGAGAAATTGAATATTAACATATAGTATTTTTGTTATCTATTAAAACATTTAGTATTAATTCAATGGTTGAATAAATAATCGATCAATTTTTAATTAGAGGCGTATTAAAACAAAATTATATATATATATATATATATATATATATATATATATATATATATATATATATATATATATATATATATATATATATATATATATATATATACATATATATTTATATATATATATATATATATATATATATATATATATATATATATATATAAACGTCTGCTTCTATGTTTTTTTCTACTACTCGGCCCGTTGTGCGCAAATGTCGTGGTAAATAAACGTGACAAAAACATAAAAATATGTAAACTGATGAATGTCTTTAAGCGTACTAAATTCTCGAACATGCGCATAAAACTCAAAGTAATATTGAGAGAAACAGACACATATATATCTACACCGTCCTGATTGCGCCGATCTGCAGACCTTGCTAGCAATATAGTAGTATATATATATATATATATATATATATATATATATATATATATATATATATATATATATATATATATATATATATTTATATATATGGTATTTTCTTTGTTTTGATTATAGGATTGATTATATATTTGATTTTGATTGTACTTACAATTAGGCGGATACGCATTGTGGAACCCAAAGGTTAGGTAGGTGATGACACTCAGCTATTGTTGTCCTAAGTCCAAGAAAATCTAATACTACATATATACGCCCGCCATCTGACGTGAAGTCGGCGAAAACATGGGTTGTTGGCTGTGGATATTATCTCCCTATTCTTGATGTTATGGTATATGTCGGCGCCCTGAAGAGTCTGAACATCGAGAGACGAAACATATGTCATCCAGTTGAAGGGATGGGTGGGACTCGTTCCCAGTCAAGCAACCAACAAAAATGTTCATTTAGGCGGAGACGCAAGTTGTTGTGTGTTCCACATGAGATTGTGGAACTCAACGGTTGGATGTGTGAATAAATACCATAAATCTTAAGAGATTTAACACAATTATTATAAGTGCATTTATGCTGATTTTTGTGTTCTGTCAATATGTATCAATATCAAATTAGTCCAAATTATAGTCAACATATACATAAAAAAATATTATATTATTGCAGTAAATAATTATAATTAAAATGCAGAATGGATGGAAGTCGTTTCATTCGCGAGGTGTATCCATTTACACCTCAACAATTATTTTGTAGTTTTCCTCTAACAATGTTTGTTATAGAACTAATAAACCGCGTTGTCTGTTCTTAATTAATCCTTTGAGTGTTTTGAGAGAGCAAAATGTCGGACTACAGACACATTATCAGAGCAAATATAGGATATTCTTTGATTAATCATGTTAAGAGTGCAATAAGTGGATACAGAGGCAAGGAGATAGCGGCTTCGAGAAAATTGGAGATACATGCATTTTAGTTAATTATTGTTTTTTTTCCGGTGTTGATTTTTGTAATCCTAATAATTATATGTTACACGAATTAGTTTTTGGTTTCAATTTCTATCATTTCATTTTTTCAGTCAATGTTTAATGGTTTATATTTTATTTAAATTTTAAAACATCACATTAGATGCACTTGTATTATTTAATTGTAAAACAAAGAGAAAAGGAAATACAGAATTTTGCGGTTAGTTTATACAATCTGTGCAATGAAAATATTGTTCTTTTTTAAGAAAATTCGTGACTTATGAAAGCTCATTCCGTTCGCGTACTTTCCGCTCTACTTTTTGCTAGTGTTCTGTATTTCAGGCTTCCTTGTTTGCATATTTGACAGATGTACCAGTTAGGTCTTTAATTTGGTCTGTTCATCTTTTATATGCCTGCCGCGTGATCTAGAACTCTCCATCCATCCCTGTACCACCAGTCTTTTGAGTTATTAAGAGTTTTGAGTTATTTTGAGTATTTAAGTTATTGCCATCTCTGCGTTCAATATTGCCGAATAATTTTATGTTCGTTCATGAATAATTTGGGATAACTTTGTGGGTTCATTTACTTCTTGAATAATGCTTACGTTTGTTGGTGTGGCAGTCCACGGAATGCGAAGGACCCATATCCAACACCAAAGTTCAATTCGCTTTAGGTCCTGATTTTTAATTATGCTTCAACGAGATATAGCTGTTTTGTAATCTCTATTTTTTTGTGTTATGTTTTTATCCCTGCAAATTTCGCATTGTATTTCTCACCATTTCGGATCTTTATCTGATCTCAAGAGTGTTCCGGCATCGTTCGATTGGCTCACTATCTTAAATCGCCCTATTTAAGTGATGTTGGGCATGTTGTGGTTTTGATGGTCGAAAATCATTATTTTCGATTCTCTTCGTTTATTTCTAATCCATAAAGCTTTCATCCTTTATTTTTTGATAATTAAGGTTAGCTCCTCGGTCGACCTCGCAAGAAGTGTAGTGTCATCATGTAATCTTAAGTGAGTTCTTTTAATGTCGCCAACATTGACACCACCCTTCCAGTCCTCGAGAACTCGACACATGATATACTAACTATAAATATAATCAAGGATGAGATATATCCTATGTATATCTGGTTCCTTTACTGACGCAAAACTCATCGGATATTCGTTCTTCTATTTTTACCACTGCTCTGTTTTTTCTCGTATATATGACAAATTAAGCCAATCGGGTGATCTGATATTTCCATTCCCTGCAGAATTTGCCATAATTTACATTTTTTATACCATAATTACCATAATACCATAATTTGCCGTTTTTAATACCTCTTAAGCAAAGGCATAAAAGACAACGGTTTTTCCACAAAACCATTAAAAATTATTTGAACTATTTATGATGATAAAAAATAAACCACAAGTCAAGGGTTCAAGACGAGCTTCTATGCCAATAGAATAATTTTCTAACATTTCCAAATCCATTGTGATTAAATTTAACCCATACATGATTGATTGCTTGATTGATGATTCGTACGGTTTCTGGCTATTCCAAAAACTCTAAGTAACAATGAAGGTAAAAAGTTTCGATGTTATATAGGAAAATATATCATAAGGAAAACTATGAAAAAATATTGTATTGCATTTCATTTCACATCAGTCATCAATTACATAGATTTTTCTTTAGACAGACGTATACGTGAGTTGTTTGAATTATTAGAGTTTCAAAGCGATTAGCTATATTCGTATACATTTTTGCCTGCAAGACATTTCCATATATTATTTACGTTTTGTGAGAAACACTTTCTATGGATCTTAAATAAATCCTTGCGTTAATAAAGTACACAAACAAACATTGATATTGTGGATATCATAGAGGGGATTATAACAAAGCAGCTTTATTTCATTGACGTTCTTCTTTTTGTTGCAAAAATGACAGGGACAGATTGAAATTGTGTGTTTTTAGAATATATCTTTTGCGTCAGGTTTCCGTGTGATAACTTTTCAATGATAAATACAGCTGCATATCCATTATTATCAATAATTTGTTTTAATTCTAACGATTTTTTGTAACATATATTTCAAATTCTCATAATATTTCTGTAGTAAGCTCTTATTTCTCATATGATCTTAGTTCAATTATATTTATTTTTCAGAAATTAACATACATATACATTAACATTTCTTATTTATTACATATTATATTACTTATTATATATATATATATATATATATATATATATATATATATATATATATATATATATATATATATATATATATATATATATATATATATATATAATATATACATATATATATATATATATATATATATATATATATATATATATATATATATATATATATATATATATATATATACATACATTGGTGGCCAACTGATTAGGAATGAGATAGATAAAATAATATAATTCTAAATTTGTATATACAACTGAAATACGTTTATTTTTATATTTTATCCATAGTTACCTCCAACAATTTTCCTTTAATAAAACTCGAAATGTTTGATATTATGACAATATATAAAAAATAATAATAATAAAATTTCTATTTATAATTTTTTTAAACTGACAACTAATTAGAAACAAAACATATACATATCTCCAATATAATAAATAAAAATAAATCAGTTCTATGTTTTAGATATGTTTTGTAGTACCATTCCGTAGTACCATTTTAAGGTAACCCAACGGTTTTCTATAGCGTTAAGGTCAGGGCTACATGATGGCCATTCGATTACCGTCACATTATTATCGCGAAACCATTTTTTCACAGACTTGGCAGTGTGCTTGGGCTCGTTAACCTGCTGGACGACCCAAGTCACCGACAAATTTCTGCCTCATTTTCTGGGAGGTGTTATTACAGGTGACGAGCCTTGGATTTTTGAATACGATCCTCAAACGGAGCGGCTGAATCAGGAATGCCACAATACAACCTCAAAAGCAAATTAAAAGCATGCTGATTGGTTTATTTTGATAGCCATCCGCTTGTCCGTAAATAATTTGTACCTCAAGGTCAAACGGTAAACCTGCATTTTTACCGAGGAGTTCTTGAAAGACTGGGAATCAAGAATACCTGGGTGCGACAATGCGACATCACGACAAGGCGTCTTGCCACATAGTGATTTCAATTAAGGAGTTTTTGGCAAACAAAAAGATCACTCTATCTTCACAGCCGCGTTATTCGCCAGACATGAGTCCTTGTGACTTTTTTGTTTTCCCAACATTGAAAATTTACATTAAAGGAGATCATTTTGGGAATGGAAAACATTGAAAAGGCCGTAATTGACTAGCTGAAGGCGATTCTAGTATCTGAATGAAAAGTGGGCAAAATGTCTCCAGCGCTGAGTATTTTCCCAAGTCAACAACTATGAAGGAAGCAATGTTGAATTGTAGTTTAATTTGAATAACATTATAAAAAGTCAGTCTCAACTTAATAGTTGTAACTTATTTGCACACCTCGTATAGTGAATAGAAATAAAATGTTCATATAACCGAAATGTTGTTGTCAATTAAAAAATATTATCGTTAGTATGACGATTGTTTCAATTGTATACACTGCAAAAAGTATCTCTTATTGCGCTCGTTGCAGAATTCTTTTAACGGGAAAACAATCACTAATGGGAAGAGTGTTAACGACACTTGAATAGTTGTTTCATCGATAAGTCTCAGATATTTTAAGAATGGGATATTTTGTTGAAAATTGAAAATAGATCGAAAATCGCAGATAATAACAAATAAACCAATAAATGATTGCTTAAAATAATTTAGTTGTAAATTTAATAACTCATATTTTATTAGAATCTTATGGGGGAGCGTCCTTTAGAAACCCCATCAGTATCTTTGCAAATGTACCGATTTTTATAAGGTATTAGTTTCCACTCTTCTCTACTTTTCAATTAGTAGCAAGAAATTCTTATATATAACGTTCTGAAAATCCAAAAGAAAGAAGTCACTGAGAAATCGGCTGAGCATAAGTGTCGAATAATCAGCATTAATGTCGTGTAGGCTGTGGTTCCATCTTGTTGGATTTTTTTCCATGTTGGTCGGTGAATGTTGCAAGATAAATCAATTAGCCATCTAATGAATTTTTACTCATGGGTGGTGGGTGTATTTTTTCAATAAACTATATATAGTAAATTTCATGGCCCCTAGGGAGCCCGGACTTCATTCCTTATAATTTTATTTTATGGGACTTTTTAAAAATTCTGGTTTACGGTAATAAATATACCACTACAATATGTCCAGAATATATGGCAAAAAAATAGATGGAATTTCACCCATCAAGTGTCAAACAGCTATCAAACATAATTGCTAGATTAGAAATATGCCAGATACGCAAAGGTGTATATTTCGATGATGATATTTAAAAATAGTAAAATATTATCTTTACTTTTAATAAACATTTATATTCAAATAGTGAGTAGTTTTATTTTAATAGAACTTTGAAAAGTGCAAAAATGAATAGTTAACTCAGTATAAACAACTAAAATGTATTAAAAGACGAAATAATTACCCGGTATTATTAATTTCCTAATTAGTTCCCCTATTTTTAAAATATTATAGCTTTACTATTACTAAGTTTATATCCGAATGAATATTCTTTAAACAAAACTTGACTTACCCGAGTGTGCTTCGGACAGATCAAAGACATTAATTCCACTTTCCACAGCTAAAACAATTATTTGTTCTGCTTGTTCCTCCGTAACATTGGGACTAAAAGTTGGCCAGGTACCTGAAACAACATCATGCGTAACTAAACATATGTTTTAACAAGTTAGAAATTTTCCGACTTTTCGAATTTGACTACACATGATTTAACAACGAGATTATTCATAAGTTAACTAAAAAAAAAATCTATGAAGCACCAAAATATTTGTAGACAGTTTCTCAGTGTAATTTCTGCTGACCATATTGGCGTCAATTGCAATTTTTCTGTTAATACCGCAAATCTATGATTTTGTTTAATTTATCGATGAACTTTTTGTCTTTATCGTTATAATTAAATCAATTTTTACAGTGGAATAATCGGTGTGGAAATTAACTCAAGAATATTTTTAAGAAAAATACCAAATCACTTCTTTCCAGTCACTCGTAGCACGTTTTACCAAACACCATACTATTTAATTCTTCTATTGGAACCTTTGGTGTGAACCATTAAACTTGAGATTTACCACTAAACACCAAATCAATTTTTTGAACTTCTCGACGCACGTTTCACTAACCATTGTAGCACCATCAGGAGATGATTTAATCTGATTAAATCAGTCATTGTCATATATTATCATTATCATGTAATATTATCATTATCATATAATATTATCATTATCATATAGTCAGGCATCATTAAATGATGCTGACATGGTTAGCGAAACGTGCGTCGAGAAGTTCAAAAAAGTGATTGGTGTTTAGTGGTAAATCTCTTCAATCTCTACTATTTGTTGATCTTTTTATATGACGTCGTTTTAAATGACGTCCATTTGGTAAATGAATGGCACGTCGATAAGCTTATTGACGTAATAATCACATTAAACCATTAACATTTTAAATATATGTAACTCAAATTACAAGCCTATCGATACCAGCTGGACTACATAAGACATAAGCTGAATTACACTAAGAACTAAGAATGATATAACTTCAAAATTAAATAGACACACATTTTTTGCTCAAAATCGGTTCCGATTGCTTTATTTAAGATATGTAGAAATGCAATTTATGAATTAAACAGGATTTCAGCCTAATGGCCACCATGGTTCTTTTTGCAGACACGGATCAGCTCGCGCCAATTTTCAATGATCCTGGCGCACATTTAGGGCTGTATGACGACTATGGCTTGACGAATGTTAGTTTCTAAGTCGTAGAATAAGAATTGGAGAAGATGATTTTGCGATGAAATTCGTTGTCGGCTTCCATTATTTGGAGGGTCCAATCGGCAAATTCACGATGAATACTTGCTTGAATGGTGGTAAGATTCTTAACACTTCTGGTTTTCTTTTATCGTACCGGCACCACACTATCGTGGAGAGTAAACTCATTTTCGAATTTTCTAAAAACAGGTTCAACAGCCTGTTCAGAAGGACCACGACGACGAATACTACAATTGGTCTGAATTACTTGTTGAGAATCACAAGGGGACACACTTGAGGGGACAGCGAATTTGAGTAATAAAACTGGACAATTTCCAAACATTCTTCTAACTTGAAACGAACCATGATTTAATTGTAAACCTTTCGGAAAAGAACATGACAAGACATGTTAAAAATCCGTAAACAAATATGGCCGCCATGAGCTGTCAAAGTTCCCTCATCATCATCCCTAATGGTAGACCCTTTACTTCATAGTATACTCATATACTATGAATTAAATTTTGTCCGTCTTCCTCTTCTTCTTCTTCCTGTGTTGCTATAGCTCGTTAGTGAATCTCCAGCAGACTTTTGCCAATTTTTGATGTGCAGTATTTCTTGTTTTTGTTGCATTGTCCTGTCATCGTGTCTTTGTTCTTCTTCTTTTTCTGTTACTTCCTATTCGCTCTTCCATAATTTTCCTTGATATTCGGTTTTCTGTCATTCTCGCCCCGTGTCCAACCCTTCTAAGTTCCTGAAGCATCACTTAGTCTACAATATTCAGATCTCTTAAATCTTCCAAATTCACAGCACATTGTCATTCACAGCAGAAAAAATTACTCTTCTTTTAAATACTGCAAGCATCTCTTATGTTTTCTTTGCGAGGGTCCCGGCATAAGTGACTACTGGCCGAATATGTTTATTATAGATTTTAACGTTCGTGTTCCTTTGAATAAGTTTTGATCGTAGGACAGAATACGGGAATAAGTAAATTGCTTAGCCTTATAATACGATTTCTAATATATCCTGTGATGTTGTTTTCAATAACACGTTTGCTTCCAAGATACGTAAATTCCTTTACAACTTCGATGTTGTCATCATCGATTATCCAGTTCTATTTTCTTTATGGATTTCTTCTTTTTTCCATCACTTGTTTTTTTATATTTATTTCTAGAGCCGCTCTTTTGGCTTGCACCATTATTTCATCATATATCTCTCTTAATAATTGTCTCGATCGTAATAATACATTTAAGTCATCTGTCTATTATTGTCCCATTTATGCCTATGTCTGTTTCGATGATGACCTTGTTGAAAATACTATGTTAAAAATAACTTGCGCCAATCCGTACACATTGTCGCAAATCTTATCTGATCTAAAATTTTACCGCGGTGTATTGTTAGATTTTTACCACTGCCTTAGAATTAAACATCGTCATCCGAGTTAACCCAAAAATCTTAGTTGGTATTCCCATTACCTCCACGGCCTCGTATACTACTGCCCTTTGTACGCGTTCGTATGTCTGCCGGAAATCTATTCATCTGGATCTGGAAAATCTGGACATCTATTTTGTCTGTCTAATTTCAGTTTATTCGAATGCTCTACCAATGAGGAAAAATTGTGTGTCAAAGTGAATCAAATATAAACCGAAATTGATTTATATACCAGGTGTCCCATTAAGGATGGATCGCGGCCGTATCTTGAAAAATATTTATCCCACAGCTTTGGGGGAAAAAAAATTGTACTAAAAATGATCATGAGAAATTCACCAAAAATATTTTTAAGCTTCTAAAACGACCGCAAGAGGGCGTGACGAGCTAAACATTTTTCAAAATCTTTTTCTTGTGTGTATTTTCAAGTGTTAACCGAGTAAGAAAAATTGTCAGTTATAATTAGCAAACGGTCTCCTACAACTTTGTTTTATGACATTTTGTCGTAATTTCACGAATAGAGGGGTGGGGGGAGTTTTACCTATTGAGATAAAGAGTCGTCTAATGTCCGTTTGTCTTAACCGATTTTCCTCATTTTGGATTCATTTAAAAGGCAATTGTTGGGACAATCAGATAATCTGGGAGATAAATTATTTAGTTTATAAATGAAACCGTGAGGTGGCATTACATTCAACAATAGTTTTTTTGAAGTTTTGTTCAGTTTTTTCAAATGGAATGGTACAGCTTTTACTACACGGCAAGAAAGGTAATTTAAAGAGGAATCGTCTAGTGAAAACCCGAAATCGATATCTCTGACATGTCAAGAGATATTTCGATTTTTCTGAAAAAAATTAGTTAGTTTTAATTTTTACCGTAATATTAAGTTAAAAATTGGTCTTAATATTTAGGCCGCAATCGCAACCGCAACAATTTTATTTAAAAAATAAAATTATCTATTCAGTATCAATCATCATAAATGTTCTAATCTTGACCTTGATAATATTTTCTAATTTAATTACATAAGCGGAAAAAATGCCTTTCCCCAATTGTTGCATTTTCTCTTTTGTGATGCTTAAATACTACTTGACAGAATATTGAAATCAGTCATTCATAAATATACCTACTCTTTCTTTTAAACTAAATGAATGGATAAATGAAATTATGCGTTTTCGGGTTTCCAAATAAACGCATGCAATCCTTAGGTACATTACACAAAGAGTGTAAGAAGGGAACCATGGAAACAAACAAAAACAGTCAAATTAACTTGTCAGTTTTGAAATGCATTACATTTTCAACATTGCATTTATTGATTATTAATAATTATTATAATAATATCTAACAATGCCTTTTACGAATAACGAGGCCTATGACATGTTGGCGGTGTATTTCCAATGTTTTGAAAATGCATGTATTGCAGAGCGGCAATATGCAAGTCAATATCCCGAAAGAAGGCATTATTCGAAGAAGATGTTTACACGTCTAGCAAGACGCTTACGAGAAACAGGAATTGTGCATCCAGATCCAGTCCGCACCAGGTTACGTTCGATTCGTAATGGAGATAATGTCGTAAATGTTCTGGCTTATGTTGAAACCAACCCCCATTTAAGTGTTAGACAAATATCTGAAAAATTAGGTGTTAGCAAGACATCCGTTCATCCAATCTTAAGAGATAACAAGCTGCACCCCTATCATGTTGTCTTACACCAAGCCCTTTTGGATAACGATTTCGACAGACGGTTAGACTATTGTCACTGGTTAAAAAATATGTGTAGTGGAAATAAACAATTCTTAAAACGCATACTATGGACTGATGAAGCTACTTTTAGCAGTGATGGAGGCGTTAACTTACATAATATGCACTACTGGGCAGTTGCTAATCCACACTGGATGTTAGAAATCAACCACCAAAATAGATGGAGTGTGAACGTATGCTGTGGTGTTTTGGGAGACAAAATTATTGGTCCCTTTATTTTTAATGGACATTTGAATAGTGAAACATATTTAAATTTTTTACAAAATGGACTGCCAGAACTAATGGAAGATGTTTCGTTGGAAACAAGAAGACAAATGTGGTACCAGCATGATGGATGCCCTGCCCACTTCTCGCAGGTGGTTCGAAACTTCTTGGATGCTTCGTTTCCAAATCGTTGGATAGGACGAGGTAGTTTATTTTCGTGGCCGGCGCGCTCACCGGATTTGACAGTCCTCGATTTTTACTTGTGGGGAAGACTAAAAGACCTTGTTTTTCAAACTCGTCCTACCACACGAGAAAACATGATTGAAATAACTCAAAATTCAATAACCAGCATTTCAAGAGCGGAAATTGAAGCTGCCGTTTTTAGTACTCGTCGAAAAATAAATCTTTGCATTTCTAAAGATGAAAGGCATTTGAACATTTAGAAAGGCATTACAGTTCAGATTCTGTTAATTATTAGACTGTTGCGATGTTAATTTTATTTGACTGTTATTATTATTATCTTCGTTGTTGGCCCGTTGGCCTTTAAACACGCTCCAAATTAGTATGGCACGAAGAATTTGGACCAGTCCTAAGCCTGGGTAAAGTGTGAAGGAAGGCATACATTAGGTTAATATTTTTTTAACTTAATGCAGGTAGTAGTGAAATAATAACTGATTTTTTCATAAAAATCGAAATATCTCTTGACATGTCAGAGATATCGATTTCGGGTTTTCACTGGACGATTCCCCTTTAAATTACTTTTCTAGCCATGTAATAAAAGCTGTACCATTCCCTTTGAAAAAACTGAACAAAACGTCAAAAAACCTATTCTTGAATGTAACGCCACCTCGCGGTTTCATTTATAAACTAAATAATTTATCTCCCAGATTATCTGATTGTCCCAGCAATTGCCTTTTAAATGAATCCAAATTGAGGAAAATCGGTTAAGGCAAACGGACATTAGATGACTTTTTATCTCAATAGGTAAAACTCCCCCCGCCGCCCCTCTATTCGTGAAATTACGACAAAATGTCATAAAACAAAGTTGTAGGAGACAGTTTGCTAATTATAACTGAGAATTTTTCTTACTCGGTTAACACTTGAAAATACTTTTGGGTAAAAATACACTTTTAAAAATATTTTTGGGTAAAAATATACCTGGTGTCCCATCCTTAATGGGACACCTGGTATATTTGACGGTTTCAACTTTTACTTGATGAAAATCCATTATAAATTACTTTAAATGTTTTGCTAACACTGTGGCTTCTTCTTCTTCAGTTTATACTCAACATCTACTCTGTTGAAGAAGCCAGTGTGTTGGCGAAACATGTCAGAATAATAAAATATAGTCAAAATCGTATAAAACTGTAGTTTTATTTTAAAGTAATTTATACATATTTATTGTTTATAAATTAATACAAAATAACTATTGATCATTTTTCGATATATTCTACTCCTCGCTCTACACAGTTTTCTCAGCGATTTGGAAGTTGGTAAATTTCTTGCTTGTAGAAACTTTGAGTTTGATTCATCAGCCAATTGCGCAAGAAGTGCTCAACATCTAAATCGTTGTCGAATCGTACCCCTCCAAGTGCATCTTTCAAGGGCGCAAACAAAAAATTATCACAGGGTGACAAATCTAGGTTGTATGAAAGGTGTGAAAGGGTTTCCCAATGCACATTCTTCAGTTTTTCCTTCGTCAAAACCGCTGTGTGTGGTCTGGCGTTGTCATGAATAAGAAGGACGTCTCTGATGGGAACAATGAGTTTTTTGCTCCTGTAAGCGAATTTTGTTGCATCCTGCTGGCATACAGCTGGCAGTAGTAGGCAGCATTAACCGTACGTCGATCATGTAAAAAATCAATCAACAAAACTCCTTCCAGTTGAAAAAAAGGTTGTGAGAACTTTACCAGCTGGGAGACGGGTTTTGGCCTTTACAGGGCAGGTTTGGTCTTTCCTTCGCAATTTTTGATTTTGGAGTGTAATAATGCACCCACGTTTTATCATACCACGATATGATTCAAAAAAGTTTCTCCTTCCCGCCGAAATCGATTTAAAAGTTTCTTACTGATTTGCAATCGGATGTGTTTTTTATCTTAGATCTAATACCCACCTTTTAAGCGATTTCATGAATAGTGAGCAGCCGAAGGTCGCAAACTGCACCAATATTATCAGCAGTAACACTGGGACTGGAGCGTCGATTATGACTTGCATGTACCACACTTTCTCGTCCACTCTTAAACTTCTTGGCCCAACCAAACACTTGGGTCTTAAACAGATTATCGTCCTCATACTGAACCTTCAACCAAGTTAAAATTTCGGGTTTTAACGCCGTCCTTGGTAAAAACTTTATTAAAGCCCATTGCGCAAGAGATCGTGGAACCTATTGATCACTCATGGCTGTACTGACAAAAAAACTGAGTGAAACAGCTCACCGAGTATTTTCCCCACTCATAATACATTGCCCTGTAACGACCTACACCGACGGCCCGCTCGTGATTGGCTGAGGAAAGTAATTGTAAAATTCCGGTTTATATTTGGTTCACCCTCGTACTACTGTAAACCGTTGGCTAGAGTTATCTCCTGTCTCTCGATACGTGGATCAATAACAATGTTAAAATAAATGAAGATACTATAGACAAATAATTTAGTATTTCGTAAATAATCCCATAGATTTCTATTGTTTACATTGAGGTTTTCGATAAAAAATTATGTTATTATAGGATAGTTCTCTGATACCATTTAGACTCACCTAATCCGATATTGGAAACGCGAAGTCCGCTCTTGCCTAAATTTCGATACCTCAATCCAGGCGTAATATTAGTTGACCTGGTAAGTTGAAGCGGTACCGCAGGTGCGGAATGAGTTAAGCCGCTGAGTAGCAATTGTTCTTTCGTGATTGTTCCATCTCCAGGACGTTCGGATAGGGCACTTAGGGCACTACCTGCACTAAATTCTTCCATGCAGTCCAGACTAGCTATAGGTGCTCTGCACCTGTAATTGAATAATATTACAATTACCATTAGATTTCAAACTTATTAACTTATGTCTTTTTTGAAATTTTAAAAACATTACCATCTATTGACAATAGTTTGACTTCATGTAACATAACCTAAATTATAGTTAAATATATTTATATTTAGTCTGCTTGTTGCTAATTTAAAAAAAAATTAAGTGAATAAAGACAAGTTCCATATTAGACATTTGTAGCTTTATGAGGTTCAATCTTTTCGAGGGTATAAAATTTGTTGAGTTTGATAAGCATCTGTTGTTGAGTGACTTGAAGTTGATCCTAAATAAACAAACCAGGAATTAGCCATAAAGCTTCAAATGTCATAGTCCACGATATAACAGTGTTTAAAACAACTGTACAAAATGGAAAGAGAAGGAATGTCTGTGTCATATCAACTTTCAGTCGAAAACAACAATTTACAGTTAACTATCTTCAGTGTAATTTTGTCCAGGTGAGGCAGATATCCTTTTCTTCAACAAATTGTTACTGAATATGAAAAGTGGATTATCCACTTAAGAAAAAACAATGGTTAACACCAGGGGAACTACTTTTGCCCAGTTCAAATTGTGTTCCTGTCAGTGTGGTGGGATTTACAGGAATTATTTTCTGGGGGAATTATTCTGTGGGATTCTGAATTCCAATGTAACCATAAGTGCTGAATATTATTGCGTTGAGCATTTGATAAAATAAACATTTTTGATTATCTGTTTCAAAAAATCCAAGACCGATTAATCGAAAATGTGTTAGTCTGCATCCTGATGCCTATCTCATATGGCAAAATCACCTAAGAAAAAATTAAAGAGTTAAGCTGGGATGTATATCCTACCCACCGTATACTCTTGGTACTGCAGCACGAGATTACCAACTTGTCACATTCATGGACCATTTTCTCCGTGAAAAAAAAATTCTGCTGCAACAGCTTAAGGTATGTCCACACCGGGAAACAAAGTGTTGGCAACATCAGTCAACATGTTGTCAACACTTTGTTGAGACACATCAACATGTATCTGGATACATGTTGTAAACAAACATGATGTGTTGATCAACAATGTTGACGAGTATCCATCAACTTGTTACTTGTTGACAGGATACGACGAGACGAGAGCAACATCCCCGTCAACATGTTGCTAACAGTTTTGTAGCCTGGTGTGGACTAAGCTTTACACTCGGGACAAAATTACACTCGCAATCTTGCTCATCAAGTTTGTCAGAAAGGTAAGCGAATAAAGCGATAAAATAAAACTCTTAAAAACATTGTACATTATCAAAAAACCACATTACTTATGGTTAAACCTAATATTTTTATAAGTTCCACAAGAAACAGAAAATAATTTTTAAACGAACTTACATTTTTCTAATAAAAATTGACCATATGTAAAGGGTGGGGCAAGTGTTATAGTAGCATTTTTATTATGTATAATCTTTAAAAGAAACAAGACAGATTTTTTTTTCTATAATATGTTTATTTCGTATTGAGATTTTCTGTTAATAAATTTTTCAATATTATGTCAAGCTAATGTAAGTCGTTAGCATCAATACAACTTTGTGCCCTTTTAATATAATTTCTATAAGTTTTGTCAGCATATCTGGTGTTAATGCAGCGAGTTCAGCACTAATGTCGTCCTTAAGTTTTGGGGCTTCATTTTGTAAATCATCCTTTAAAAATCCTCAAAAAATATCCAGAGCCAGTCGTAAATCAATTTTGCATGACATTTGTCAAGTGGTTAATGATGACATTACAGTATTCTAATCGTTTATTATTGTCTGTAGTAGGCAACAAATGTTCAACAATTTGAATCCTATACTGAAACTTGTGTAAGTCACTTCGCATAATTCGGCCTTAATGTGAGAAGACATTATTCACCACGTCATTGAATCGACGTTTTTGGAGACTCTTCCACACTTTGCTCCACACGTGCAATATTTTCAATGCTTCGCACTGTTCATGAACCTCTAAAACGAGGCCTACCAACAACTTTTCCGAATTCTTGAAATTGCTTGAATAAACGATAGATTGCTTTTTAATAAAGCGTTGCCTGATTAGGATATTTACGTTGAGTTACAATAATTGTTTTTTCTTGTATATTACAACAATTTCACTGTGTTATTTTAACGTGAATTTATCCTTAATATACAACACTATACAACATATATATATATATATATATATATATATATATATATATATATATATATATATATATATATATATACCAGGTGTCCCATTAAGGATGGATCGCGGCCGTATCTTGGAAACTATTTATCCCACAGCTTTGGGGAAAAAATTGTACTAAAAATAATCATGAGAAATTCACCAAAAATATTTTTAAGCTTCTAAAAGGACCGCAAGAGGGCGTGCGAGCTAAATATTTTTAAAAATCTTTTTTTTTGTATATTTTCAAGTGTTAACCGAGTAAGAAAAATTCTCAGTTATAATTAGCAAACTGTCTCCTACAACTTTGTTTTATAACATTTTGTCGTAACTTCGCGAATAAAGAAGTGGGGGGGAGTTTTACCTATTTAGATAAAAAGTCGTCTAATGTCCGTTTGCCTAAACCGATTTTCCTCAATTTGGATTCATTTAAAAGGCAATTGCTGGGACAATCAGATAATCTGGGAGATAAATTATTTAGTTTATAAATGAAACCGCGAGGTGGCGTTACATTCAACAATAGTTTTTTGAAGTTTTGTTCAGTTTTTTCAAATGGAATGCTACAGCTTTTACTACATGGCAAGAAAGGTAATTTAAAGAGGAATCGTCCAGTGAAAACCCGAAATCGATATCTCTGACATGTCAAGAGGTATTTCGATTTTTCTGAAAAAAATTAGTTAGTTATAATTTTTACCGTAATATTAATTGGTCTTAATATTTAGGTCGCAATCGCAACCGCAACCGCAACAATTTTATTTAAAAAATAAAATTATCTATTCAGGTGGTTCGAAACTTCTTGGATGCTTCGTTTCCAAATCGTTGGATAGGACGAGGTAGTTTATTTTCGTGGCCGGCGCGTTCACTGGATTTGACAGTCCTCGATTTTTACTTGTGGAGAAGACTAAAAGATCTTGTTTTTCAAACTCGTCCTACCACACGAGAAAACATGATTGAAAGAATTCAAAATTCAATAACCAGCATTTCAAGAGCGGAAATTGAAGCTGCCGTTTTTAGTACTCGTCGAAAAATAAATCTTTGCATTTCTAAGGATGGAAGGCATTTTGAACATTTAGAAAGGCGTTAAAGTTCAGATTCTGTTAATTATTAGACTGTTGTGCTGGTTGTTAATTTTATTTGACTGTTGTTATTATTATTATCTTTGTTGTTGGCCCGTTGGCCTTTAAACACGCTCCAAATTAATATGGCACGAAGAATTTGGACCAGTCTTAAGCCTGGGTAAAGGGTGAAGGAAGGCAAACATTAGGTTAATATTTTTTTAACTTAATGCAGGTAGTAGTGAAATAATAACTGATTTTTTCAGAAAAATCGAAATATCTCTTGACATGTCAGAGATATCGATTTCGGGTTTTCACTGGATGATTCCTTTTTAAATTACCTTATATATATATATATATATATATATATATATATATATATATATATATATATATATATATATATATATATATTATATATATATATATATATATATATATATATATATATATATATATATATATATATATATATATATATAATTTTTTTAAATTTAAATTAAGTCGCATCAACGATTTAGTACGTTATTTAGTGACGTCGGGATTTGAACCAGAGACCATTGGATCACCAGGCGAGTGACTAGCCCACCTGACCACCACGGCCGGTTTGCTTTGATTTAAATAATTCTTCCATATTCTTCATATTCAGTATAGGTAGTTCTTAGAACATTTATTAACATATCTATTTGGCCAGAATTTTCTATATCCACAGTATTTCTATTTTCTTTACTTATCATGTCTTGTAATTATGTATGTTACTTCCTGATTTATTAATTTTATTTCTGTAAGAAAATGATTAACATATTTTCTAAAATTATTTTTGAAATATTTACCATTAAGTTAATACATCTGTAAAAATATTACATTTAATTTGTTGTTTTAAATAGCAGATAAACATAATGAAGCTAAATGGCAGGTCCTGAATGGCATTTCATCTCAACATCGTTAAGCGACAATTTTCTTCAATTGCAGCGAAATAATTCAGAATCCATTTGGAACATTGGACCAAAACACCAAACGAACTGTGATATACAGTATTCTCTTACCCATCTTTTAAGTTAAAAAATCTTGCATCAAATAACTGTTTCTTAGCAACTGATCTAGCAGTAGTTGAGTTAATCGTGATATTTGAAAAACTGAATTATTGCTATTTATAAAAATTGCACTGGACTGCTGACTTCTCTTCAGCGATGAAACGCATTTTCATTTAAACGGATGTTGTGTATGAACTGAATAAAATCCAATACATATTATGGAACTATTTTATTCTTATATCATTTCATCGGTGTCGTACTTTAATGTCGATTCTAGTTTAAAGGAGTTATTTATCTGTACTTTATTAAATTATTAAATATAAAATTGACAACACTGTTACCGTAAAAGACATTCGATATCGCATCATGATAAATTACGGTAATTACAAATAATATTTCAACAGGATGGTGCAACACCGCACACAGCTGTTGAAACAACTGATTCTGAACGTGTTCTCCCCTAAAAAGGTCTTCTTAATTGGCTTCAGGCCAATCAGGCGTAAAAAATGGATAACTACGCAATTTATTTTTGATATTTGATATTCTGAAACAAAGGAAAATATTAAGATGATAAATCAGGACTATATGCAGAATGATATATCATTATGATATTTTTTTCGTTCAAAAAGTCCAATGTTTTAGCATATGTATCAGGGCTGGAATGAATTAAGATGAAGAATGCTGTGACTATTGATATTCCTTTTACGAAATGTACTAATAACTTGATTAATTAACAGGTCGACATGATTTTTGTAACATTGATGAGAATGCTCTTTTTCCGTTTCATTTAGGTATTATTAACACATTTCACAAAAATGCCTAATACGTATCATTTTCAAGTACCTGGTTCTTCTTTATATCATGGGATCATTGCAATTATTTGTACCTGAGTTTGGACTGGACAATGTAGAAATTATCACAAGGCCGTAGACGGGGTATTTCCACAGTATTCAGCGAACCTTTAAGTGTAGTTTTATTATTTTCTCTGGTTTAGTTTGGTTCTGACTCGTTTACAGTACAGTCAAATATTTAAGCCGATTTTATATAACATGACAAGTTCTAGTCGTTAATTTTCTAAAAATCCAGCGGATAAGTTTTGTTTAATATGCGGACGATTTATATTAAAGTTCCAAGCTAGATCTATATCCGAGGAAATCAAAAAATCTATCTTTAATATTTCAAGTGCCAAATTGGAGATCAAGATAAAAGTTAGGCTCCTCATGTTTGTGTGTGAGTTGTCGCCTCTCCATATTAAGCTTGGACTAATGAAATACTTTATCACAGTCATGGACAAAGAAAGTAATGGTTTCACGTACCTAAAAGAAAAATTTCCTCAATTAAGGGATGCAAAACTAAAAAAGGGCATATTTATTGAACTTCAAATATGGAAGCTTCTAGATGATTTCCATTTTCAAGAAAAAATAAATGAAAAATTAAATGAAAAGCAGCTCGGAAGTATTTTGTAAGTGTAGTGAATGGATTTCTTGGCAATAAGAAAGATGAAAACTATAAAAACCTCATAGATGAACTGAAGCCTATGAAATACTATTTAAAAGCCTATGAAATACTTTTCCCTGATTTTTTCACCGAAAATTTGGGTGCAGTAAACGACGAACAATGAGAGAGGTTTCACCATGACATCAGCACGATGAAAGCAAGATATCAGAGATGGAACCCATCTGTGTTGGGCGGGTACTGTTGGTTTTTAAAAAGAGATGATGCTACAGAACACAAGAGGAAAAAGTGAGAGTTTTTGTCGCTGTATGACATCTCATGAAATTTCTTATTCACATAATCCTCAGTAATGTATTTGCATAGATTTGACACGTTTTACATGTTTATATTAAATAAATATTAGATTGTAAAAATATGTCATCTCCTTTTTTCCCCATCACCGACGCCCTGTAACAAAAAAACTCTACGTGTTACAGCAATAAGCTTATCATTTTCGAATTTAGGACTACAAATTACTTCATATACACCTATTTTCATCAATGCTACCTCAAAAAAGTTTAAATTTGTTGACCTGTATTATTGTATTCTAATCAGCATATGTACAACGTGCGACATTGGACGCGTCTATTACTTGGTACTAGGACAGGTGATTGGTGGAATTACTGAAAAAATAAAATAACAAATGGCGTAGATAGGGGGTAGTGGTGCCATATTTATAAATATAAAAATAGTAAAATGGTGATTTTTGAAGCATCCTGTAATTTTTTTTTAAATACTCTTTTGTCTATAAAACGTGCCTCTTCTAAAATTTCAGTAGGAGGCACGGTTTTTGAGATAAGGTACATGCACCTAAGATGGCCCATTGCCTAACATGGCCCACATTAAAAAAAACTACTTCGAATATTCTTAATTAACACCATTTTGAATGAATATGAAATTATGAATGATTATGTTGCCATTTTGAAATTTTCCTTGTTATATTAATTTCGTTTTCGTTAGTATATCATTAACGTGCCGGCTGTACAGCGTTTTATAACCTCTATCGTCCAATTTTTTTTTTATTTTCTCTCAAAAAACGGATAGTTTTGGTTCTTTTTGAGCAGTGGTTCGCTTTAACAACTATATATGTCTCCAATTTAGAGGCAAGTACCATTAAATATTGCATCTTTTTTCAAAATCGATATTTCTTGTGTGACTGCAAAATACGCTATGATGGCCCTTAGTGTGGTTACTTAAGATGGCCCGGGCCTTACTAGGACTATTAAAACTAACATTTCTTTTTTCATGCTGAAATAAAAAGTTGTAATTTACAATTTGATATAACATAATTGTTACATAATATACGTACAATTGTGTATTTTTTGCACACTTGTGTATTTGTGTATTTGTGTATAATATGTATATTTTTTGCACAATACACATTGTGTATTTTTTGTCTCAGTTAAAATGGAGCCATCTGTCAAGAAGAAGAGGGTACATGGACAGAGAATCAGCTTCGACTAGCTCTCGATGCTGTTAACAGCCGTCAATTGTCACAGAGAGCAGCTGCAGCAAGGTACAGTTTTCCACGAAGAACTTTAAGAAATTATTTAAAATCTGAAAGCAATAAAAAGGTTACTGGTCTGCTAGCAACTTTAACCGAATCGGAAGAAAAGCAATTAGTGAAAAGAATACATAAGCTCGCCAAAATTGGCATGCCTTTACGATCTAAACTCGTTCGAAAGCAAGTGTATGAGTGTTGTATGGAAAATGGAATAGAAAACAGGTTCAATGATAAAAGAAAAGCACTTCCGGGAAAAGATGGCTTAAGAGTTTTTTGAAACGAAATTATGATGTTTCTATTCGAAAGGCTACATTTATGAATCCCGCGAGGGCCCAAAAATTAAATAAGGTCATCGTTTAGCAACATTTTCAGTCACTCAAGAAAGTTTTTGATGAATCGTCCAGAGCGTCTGTACAACATTGACGAGAAAGGCTGTCGACTTACATTGCACCATCAGCAGAAAGTTCTAGCTCCAAAGGGCTTCAAACGAGTTCATCATTTTATAAGTCAGGAACATGCAGATAATGTTACAATTGATATTACAATTGACAAAGATACTAAAGATAATAAAAAAATAAGTAAAACACAATGTAGCGATAAAGTTATACGGTTGAGTAAAGTAAAAGAAAAGCCAAACCAAGTACAGAAAGAATGTAACGTAATACTAATAAAAAGACTGAAAAGCACTTAGAGAAGAAAGAAGATAATCTAGCAAGACACAAAAACAAAGTACAAAAGCGAAGACAAGAAGTAGTAAAGGGAAATACTAAAACAGCTAGCGATAGATAATGATATTGCCAGAACGTGTGAAGACAGAACGTGTTGCTGATATGAGACAATGAATGTGTGGGCTTAACTAAAGAAAAACAGAGCTGATAATAATTTAGATTAATAAGGGTATTTTTTCATAGACGAAGACTTGTTTCTTGTTATCTTGTTAAATATAAATGATAAAAGATTTTCTATATGTGATATTTAGTTTATTTTTAGCTCTCGTTTGTTTAGTTTACTTCGTTTGTTTAGTTTTATTATTTTTATTGAACAGTTTTATAGTAACTTCATAATTATAGTTGTTTGTTTTGAGATCTTTAAAGCTGTTGTACCTTTTATGATGCGGAAGAGCCCATTTTAAATTTGTTTAAATACTTTGTTTTCATTTACAATATTATCCTTATTTTTAAAGTTGACTGTGATTTACGGTGCAGAAGATATACACTTTTTGTTTATTTAATTACTTACGAGATTATTTACTAGACCTATTACATATATCAAGAATGTAAAATTGATGTATGAGAATAATTACCGTCTTTAATTAGGTAATACTGAAGAAGTACATTTTAATTTTTTTTTCATAGATCTAAGATGGCCCAGCAGAATTTAGTCATGAAAATCAATGTCCGAAAAAGCGTTTTTTTCTTATTTTTCTTTTCTTTTTTCTTTCTTATTCTATTAGAAACTTATGTGCCTAATTATTAAAAATAATAATAGCTTTATTTTTAAACGTAGTTTTCATTTTATTGCAGGCTCTAGCTATGATACACCTAAGAAAGCCCAGACGCCATTTTCTTTAATTAATGATTAAAATTAGTAGCCAACAAATTATTCTTTAGTCATTTTAAATAATAATATAATATAACATAAATATAAAAAGTTAAATTTAATGTAATTATACACACGTGAAAACTAGGCTTTCTTAAGAAACCGGGTATCTAACATGGCCCAATGACCTTTTTAAAAACTATTTTTTCGCATTAAAGTATATAAAATAATTAAATTTTGTTGTAAATATTGAAAACTAAAATATATTAATATATCAAAACAACAAGAGTGTATTCAAATAAATGGAAATTGCTTGATTTATTAAGGTTTTGCAAAAAGAGGCGTTATAAGGTTCCCGTTTTTCTTACAATTTTCGATGACTCTGTAGTACACTAACAAAACATTAATGCGTAAGTAATACGCTTTGGATATTGAGTATGACAAATAGTGTCAAATAAATGATAGGTAAGCTATTTTTTAAAGTTTCTCTACGAAACTCATGTTAAAAAGCATGAGTAATTATACATTTGATGAATTAACTGATATGCATATGTGTTTGGGTCAAACGGAGGAAAATAGACGCCAACCGGATAGACGAACATTTTACTAAGCAGATCGGAGTTTGCGTGAAAATGGTATTAGGGGTCAGAATATTAATGTTTGTCGTCCGCGACGATTTATGAATGTTAACTGGGAGTAACAAATGTAAATTTTAGAGAAAAATAATCCCAGAACAATGCCAAATGATTAAGAAAGTCAAATATTACAATAAACTATTTTACGGTAATTACATGAATAGCCGTTACGACCATATCATATTCAACCAGTGCAGGCACTACACGAAAGAGTCTCTATTATACGATTCAGCTGCTCCTGGTGATTTTTTTAAAATTTTAAAAATTCGAAAACGATTATTTCTTGAACACAATTATATCAACAGACGAAGTTATATTTCCCAATAGCCGCATTTTTAATGTGCATAATAAGTATGTGTGATCAGAAGAAAATCTACATTCTTTTGTACAAGTACTCTATCAACATCGATTTTCAATAAATGTGTAGCCCGGTTTGGTGCTCATTTTTGGTGCTCATTGAATCATTTATTGGTGCTCATTGAATTAGCCAATAGAGTAAACAGCCAAGTATATCAAGAGTTTCTTGAAACAAATTTACCAAAACTTTTTGAACATGTGCTGTTATTAGATTACAAATGAAGTATGTATAGGACGGTCATCCAGCTCATAGTGCGAGGGTACTAAGAAAAAGAACTGTATATTTCAGAATCAATGGATAGGAAATCGCAATCCCACTCATTGGCCAACCAGATCCCCAGATTTCAATCTCATAGACTTGTGTATATAGAGAATACGAAAAACTTAGTTTATGATAACTTAATTATATATATGATAACTTAATTATAGAGTCGAACACTGGAGAAGAGCTGCGCCAAAAATAATAGAGGCATTTGATACAATTCTACTAAAATTTCAAGAAATAAGATGGAATTGGAGAAGAGCAAAAGCTTCTATACAATTTCGTAGTGGTCATTTTGAGTATTTCTTGTGAACTGTGACGCTTTTACATAATTAATTGGTTATATTATTAATTGTTTGAATACTGTTGTTGTTTGAAAAGTTTTTACTGCTATTAAAATAAGACAGAAATTCAGTAAGCGCCCTTTAAATAGTTTTTTTAAGTTGTCAATTTAAATAAATGATAAATATTTCATCTTAAATATCTGTCTTCGTTTTCTTATTCTTTTGTGTTATTTATTATTGTTTATCTCGAAAACCGCGAAAAAACTGTGAATAGGAACTTAAATGATCATTTATTTGACACGATTTGTTATGAAATGTTTTGTATGAAAGAAGCTAACGTGAAATTTGCTCTCTATATATATTTTTAAGTTAGAGAACGGTGTCTAAATAATCTACCAAAGTGTGCAATAACCTAAACAGTAATCGATTAAAATAATTGTTAAATACCTATATTAAAATACTTGATAAAATATAACAGATCACCTTGCACAACAAAGTAATAATGTGTTCTAAATTAGCAGTAACCACTATCAGTTTTATTCAAAACCAGAATTTCATGAACACTAAAGCTAGCACGAGCATTGTACGTTTCATTAAGGTCATTTCTAGCTGGCGACATTGTAAGCACGCAACCTAGACACTGATAATGTTTATGTTTTCGTGAAGGTTTTGGTCAATGTTATAATTTCAAGTAAACTGGATTAAACTGAATATATTAGTATGGCGAAAATCGATATTGTTAAGTACTGGACTAGATCAAAAGACAAGCTGATTTACCTTGGTATTTATGCGATTTCAGCAGGATATAGTATAGTTAAAAAGCTAAATTACAGGGGTAAGTTAAAAAGTCTTCCTCATTGAAAACCCTATAAAACTAATTTATATGTTATTATATTTCATTTAACATTTGCTTATATGAATATCTCGTTTTTCTATTTCATCTTGAAAGTGGCTTCTTCAATTCACTTAAATCGATCGTAGATGACGGAGTATTATGTTTCCTTATCAATGACCATACAGCCCTATAAGATCTGGATCTTCTCCAGCTTCCGTCGTTATAGGATTCTATTGTCCAATTTGGTGAATTTATCTTTCGCGCATCCTCCGATAAGCTATCCTTGAAACGTAGTCTTAGTCTTATTCTAATTCTCGAACCCATAGGTTCCGCTGTGAAGACCCTCATGGCTGGGTTGTTGTCATTATACCTTATGACATGACCTGCCCATCTCAGTCTGCAAAGATTTATCAATTGTCATTATTACCGGCTTGTCTGTAGATGTTACATAGCTCGAAGTTCGCATATTACCCTTTATATTTTCTTTAAGATTTTTTTCAAAATTTGATGAAAATGATTGAATCATCTGCCTTTATTAATGTCCAGGTTTCTGACCCGTAAAATAGAACTAGGACAATGAAAGTGTGGACTTAGGGTTGGGATTGGGATAATGATTTCTGTACTGTCGTCGTTGTCTGCAGTTAGTGTCGAGCCTAAGTACTTAAACTCTTTTACACCCTCAAGGCTATACTATATATTGTATTACTACTATATATTGGATATATAGTATATATATATATATATATATATATATATATATATATATATATATATATATATATATATATATATATATTTTTTTTTTTTTTTTTTTCCTCAATGATCTTCAGTCCCCTATGCGTTGTTGCATCCTCGAAGATTGTAAATATTTCCTCTGCTAGTTGTACTATTCTTATAATTATGTCTACATCGTCCGCATAGGCGAGAATTTGAGTACACTTCTAAAAATTTAGTGCCTCTCTTATTCAGTTCGGCTTCTCCACTGAGACACGCTAGCGCATTACTTTGCCTCACACTTGTTTTTGTTTTAAATGAACTCGAGATTTAATTTTGTATATTGACTACACATTCTACTTTAGAGATTGTCATTTGGGTTAGACTTATGAGAGTTTCTGGAATCTATAACTCGATCATAGCTTCATATCTTCACAGGTTCTATATATTCTCCAATATGTCCCGAGAGAATGTATAACAGTATTTTGTAGACAGTATTCAGTAGTGTTATGCCCCTGTAGTTACCACACTTCAGCTGATCTTTTTTTTAAGTTAGCTGATAAGACCTATGTATCATTGAGAATTATGTTTATTAAGTGTATAATTCATATAATTGCGCGGAAGTAGTGAATTTCATGGTAATAAAAATTAATTTTCATTGACTTATACCCAAGAACTTTTAATAATTTATTTCTTTCAACTTATCCAAAATTATAAATAATCAGTTATCTAAATTTTCGTTCGATCCTAAAAAGTGACTTTTATAATCATCTGGCCTGAATTTAGTTGTTGTTGTCACCCATAATTACCAGTGTCTTGAAATCCATCTAAATTCATCCGATCCATATCAAAAGTATCAGGTAGAGCTCAAAGTAAGATACGTCACCGGTTTCCATAAAATATGAGTTACTCATTCACAAGTAAGCTTGACACATTCTCTAATTTCAAGCACTCTGTTTTATTCGCCGGTCTGTCAAAACGATCTAACCTATTTTATCAATTTCTTCTGTAGTAGTGGTTGTGGACATTCTAAGCGTGATTTATTACTTTGAGTTCATAGCTGGGCTATAATGCGAAAACCTAAAAACTGATAATAAAATTGAATGTAATGAATTCCCAGGAATAAGATCTAATCTTGATTACATTTTGTCCTTCGATTTTATCTTTTAAATGGAAAATATAGTAATCATTCAAATTCGAACATGTATAAAAATTATATAGTGAGTTAGTTATATTGATGGAATATAAATAGTTCACTAATTTTAATTTAATTTTTGTGTACCATTTTTAATCTATCATTTTCTGGACGATACTTTTTGGCGATTTTCTAGGACACATACAATGATATATATATATATATATATATATATATATATATATATATATATATATATATATATATATATATATATATATATATATATATATATATATGTAATGATAGTTTCTCGGGTATCCCGTGTTAACTGAATGTCCACTGATGGACGGTTTTGCTGACGATCTCATCCATCATTTTCAAAGCGTTTACTCGACGGTGTTTCGACGACAAATGCTGCTGGTCGGTCTGTCGCGTCGGGTTTTGTGTGCTGGCGGCGCGACGTCATTGGTCGGTTGATTCCGGCCAATGAGAGCCCGTGTTTGGCTACGTGTTTGCGGACCCGTTGTCAGTAACACAGCTTGCATGGATGGTGAACGATCTCGCTCGGGCTCTCTGCTAATCCCAATCGGAAGTCCGATAAAATGTGTTTCCAAGCATGTGGTAATCTTTGGGAATCATCTCGGCTGTTTAGGTTGCTGGGCCTTTTTTCTATTTCTATCGCCTCTTTATTAATCCTGACCGTGAAATTTTCATTTCTCGCTAAGGTTTTTGTTTTCCCAAAATTAATTTTGTGTCCTGTATTAAGCATATGCTGGGCTAGTTAATGTTTTCATGGATGTTACAGTTAATGTTTTCATGGATGGTAGATGATGTTCCAAAACCATTCCGGGTGTCCATCCGTTCGTATGAGGTAATAGCTCATAGTAAACGATTTCCTTCAAATCCCTCCAAATAACGTTCTTGAACAGACATGTCCGTGATTACACCATGATTTCATACGCTTAACATTATTAAAGATTATTAAGAATCGATTTTATTACACTTCGATAGAATATCTCACGCAGAAATTCGGTCTATCAAAATTTTCTCCGTTAACTCATGCAGCACTCAAATATTTTCTTTGCTAACCATTGTCTCCAAAAATGTATCCGATTTCTCGAATTGTTTTATGCCGATTATTTTCAATTAGCGTCAATATTTCGTTACCATCAGCCTCGAAAGACCGTCCAGAAGGTGGTACATCGCAAATATTAAAATTGTTTTCACAAAATTTTCTAAACCACTTACAGCACGTGAAATCGTCAATGGTACCCTCACTATAAAAAAACACATATCTTGTTTTGTGTCTACGAATCATTCCTGCTTTAAAAAGCATAATATGTCGAAAATGCTTTTTGCTGCAATTTTTAATGCTTAACAAAATTTAAAAAAACAAATATCATAATTTTTTTACCAAGTACACACTGAAATTCCTTGTATCAAATAACATCAAAATTTTACACGTGTGAAAGAGATAACATTTCGGTTTTGCGATGCACTGCCATCTATCGCCAAAAACGGGACGAATTCTTGCATCAACCCAGTATTATTATTATTATTACTATTTCCTAATGAATTCACTTATCTCAAAATGGGGCCTATGCTAATAGATTTAAAATAGCTGTACAATAAAATATTAAAAGTAAACTTTACTTATTTCATTTCAACTAGATTTCATATAAATATATATATATATATATATATATATATATATATATATATATATATATATATATATATATATATATATATATATATATATATATATTTTATTAATTTATTATTTGTATTAAAAATAATATAAGACTTATTGTAGTATTTTATATCTATAATAATGGAAATTTAATCGCTCAATTGTTTATTGGATACCTTCAATTTGTGAACATATTTACATTTGTCACTTTAACACTTTAACATTTCACACAATTACCGCTAATCATCAATTCCAAAGTATCACGACCGTCCTGGAATCGAATATTCCACTCGAACACACGTGTACTGAATAAGCAATAATCACCATAAACCTGTTCCATAAATTCAAATGTTTTTGTAAATATTTTACCGAGTTTGAAACAAAATTTAATATTAGCTCTTTGTTCCATCGTGTTTTTGTGACGAGGTGACAAAAGGTACTGTCACTATAAGCCCAAGGACTTGACAATCCGTTCATCTATTCTAATGATGGCAATTTTGTTTTACAGAGGAGCTGTGATTGCTTCAAAAGATGGCGCAAGTAGTTTTCTTTAAATTTAAAAAGTTTTGTTATTTTAGCGAAATACTCTATATATATTTGAATATCATTTAGATTGTAACTTAAAATGAGAAAATTATTCATTTTACGAAAATAATCATCATTTTACGATAATGCTATGCATATAAATGTTATTAGAGATAGTTCACAATATTGCAAGTAGAGTTATATGGTTCACCTACGTGTATACACCCTCTAAATATTTATGAAGAATATTTTATCATTTATCACAAAAATGTTGATGGAGGAGCTGCAACTTTACTTTTTTCCTTCAGCAGTAGTAACAGTATCAAGCAAATAATATGTGCGTTTTGAAACCATCTATATAAGTGTTTAAAAAAAGAGAAAAAACATTAAAACTTTGTCTGTATTTCTGAATTAGAGGTGCATCAGCAACTGGGGCTAATACCGATTAACCCCGGTCAGCATCCCCTTCGAGCTGACAACCCTTGTTTTTGTGCTTAACTCTAAATATCTCGAGAAATCTACCGACTGGGGAGTAACCAACGTACAATATCTCTCAGAAGATAGCTGATTTAACCCAGCCTCAAACTGGCGTGACTGAAGTCAAAGAACTGACAATTCCTTGACGGATTTTACACTCTTGCCTATTGAAATGCAGTATGCAAGCCTGGTCTATCCTCAGAGGGTTACCCCCAAGTCCTAGCCGCAACAAAGCGACGCTACATTTCGACCTCCGAGACGCCGGATTACAGGAGATCGAACAGTTATTAAACATTTAGAACAGTATTACAGCGGATAATAGTAATATTAGAACAATAATTGTGTATAAACGTGTTACTATAGAATTATGGGACTGATCACGACGATAATTATCAATTACTATCTTTTTATTAGAAACTAGAACCAATTTCATTCACATGCGGGGTGAAAAATAACTGATTGATTATTAACTGACCATTGGGAATATAAAATAATTTTACAAAGTAAACTATATTAATATTTACACATTAATGTTTTATTAAAATAATTAAACTTTGCCGGGAATATGATGTTGGATAAATATTTACCCTTGGATGCCGAAAAAACACAAATTTATTTGATCAGGCTTGTCAAATTTTTCTCACATGCCTCACGCGACAGCTCCTGGCTGAAACGATTTTCAAAATATTAATGTATAACTGATCAATCATCCTTCCTGTATTAATATTACCACATGTTTGACATAGCCAAATTCATGACAGATTGTAATAATAGTTCATTCCAACCAAATTCGAAGATTAATTCCATTAATTACATTGTGTTGTTATCATTGATGAATTAATTTGAAAAAGCGTTTTAGTGATAAATAAACAGTGATGAATTATGTAATGTGATACCATTAAATGATAAAATATACTCTAGAAAATCTATAAAGTGCAACTTTCGAAAATATGTACTTTAAAAATGGCAAGCAATTCAAGTAGAATGTTTTCTATCCTGTATTAGAAAATGTAACTGATTTTGGGAGTTTTCAAGCAAAATTATAAAATATAAACTGACTCAATTATACAACTTTCCTTGATTTTTTAAGTTTTCTCTTAGCTAAACTGGTAGAAACAATGTAGGTTTTAGGTTGAACCCAAATTGCAAATTTCACTTATATGATACATAAGTTTAACTTTAAATCATCCAACAATCGATAAAACATATATGTTTGTCCTAAGGTATGTATAAATTTGTAATGATATTTTTTGAAAATTCTATTTGAATTTTAACACCAGGGATATCAAAGAAGTTTTTACTTTTTTACTTTTTTACTTTTTACTCGAAATTTACTTTTTGAAGTAATTTTATATGCCTCTGAAAACAGAACTCTACTTGTTCTCCAACTACCCAATTACATAACAAGTACTTTCAGAAAAAAATAATTTACCATAAATGCTCTTTCACTTTAAAGATTAAAAAATAATTATTGGGGTCCAGATCTGGAGAATAAAAGGCTGTTTAAAAATTTCCAAATCAGATTATGGTGTAGAAATAAACCGCCTCAACTTATTTTTGTGCAAGGGATGGTGGCATCTCCTTTAATCCAGTGACTTGGAGGTCGAAATGAAACATCACTTGTTGCGGTTAGTATGGATAATCCAGCCATGAAAATACTTATATATTGCATTTCAGCAGGAAGACTGTAAAATCCGATAAGGAGTAGCTTCCAGGTCACACCAGTTCGAGGCAATTAAGGCTTGAATATCTTCTGAGTCATTTGGTTGGTCAGTCACTTGCGGGTCGATGAATTTTCGACAAAACTAAATATTAGGCAAATATTTAGGCTTTATAGTCCTTGAGGGCTGCCGACTGGGGTTAATCGAAATCTGTTGATCGGGACGTAGGGTCTGACTACGTTAAGCTGTAGTCCAGTCATGAAACAGTTTCATGGCTGGAGTTTTTCAGATTCGAAAACGTTAAATAAATACGATCAATTTTCTGCGTCTTAATTATTTTAGTTTATTTTATTCCTTTATAAACTTTCGGCAGATCAATATAATATTAACACATGACAAATAATCAACATAAAGAATTCTTACATAGGCTATTCTTTATAATTCCCTTCACAATGCAGATATAAGTTTTCCATGATTTAACTGGTAAAACAAGCCCTGAAATTGTTGTGAAAGTGGAGTCCTATACAGTAATTATATATCTAAGGCTTATATTCTTCTGCTTTCCATTATTTCTGCTATAGCTTTTAATTCGTTCCTTTTCTATTTAATTCCTTAAATTCCTTTCTTTTACTACGGCAGTTTTGCGGTAGTACTATGCCCCTACATATGATGAATTTCCACAAAACTCTTTTCGGAACTTCAATTCCTAGTTTTTAATTACTTGCGTTGACTTTATGAATTTCATAAACACTTTTTGCAGAGGTAGTTTAAGATAACGCGCATGTCAGTTTTGAAAATTTGGAATAGGTGCAAATAACACTACAAATAAGTATTAATAAATTTTAAATGAAACAGATACACGTTTACATTGAAACTAAAGAAATATTTGAAATTTTGTGTATCAGTAATAAATGATAACTCTATTTTTTTTTAATTAATTTGCCAAGAGCTAATATGTTTAAGACAATAATTCGTGAACTGCTCTCCTATTTCGAATAATGATTTTATTTCAATGAACGCTAACTATAAATATTCCTTTTTTGAAAATAGTCGTTCCATTAGAGTTCCATATAAAAAAATAGATTTCTTCTATTTGAAAAAATTGGATGTTATACGAATGCAAGTGTGTTATTATTGGTAAAAAGCATAATAAATTCAGTGGAAATTTTGCGGAAACGAAAACTTTGAGGAATTTGTGATTGAAAAAGTGCGCCAAATTGGGTACAAAGATTGATTAAAAAGTTGAAGTGATGAAACTGCATCGGTAATGTAATGTATAGAGAAAAAAATGGTAATAAATGTAGGACCAGGTCTTGTGGGAATATTGCCATAGTTAGTGAATACATTACTTTCCGACAAATTCGAGAACATCGACTCTGTCTCATGCATAACAATTAAACAATTCCAGCTCCCTTCAGTGAATATTCACTAAATACATTCACCTTCTTGTATACAAAATTCAACAGCAACACAACTCGAGGAACAATTAATTTACGGGACTAACAATTTTGTGTATCCAACGAACTGTTAGTTTACGCCCAAGTCTGCAAATCTTTGTCTCAGTCTGGCAAATCATCATGGAACGTTTAACATTATAGCAACACTTGCAAATTGTCGACATTTATTATCAAAATCGGTGTTCTGTGTGCCAAACTAATAGAGCACTTTGTGAATTTTATGGTGCACATAATCGCCCAACCGAGCGATGTGTTCGTTGTTGATGAAGATGGAAATTTATCAATTCGTCGCCGTTCGCAGAAAGTTGGGCTATGTTATTCGACTAAGAGGATTATTAAATTCCGAATTTAAATGGTATTGATCTGGAGGAGATGTGATTCCAATAGGATGGCTCCACATTTCATACAGCCAACGCAACGATCGATTTATTGAGACAATAATTCGGTGAGAAAATTATTTCGAAGAACGGACCTGTAAATTGGTCAACAAGGTCATGTTATTTAACGCCGTTAGAATATTTTCTTTGAGGTTTTGCCAAAGCTTCGGTCGGTTAATGCCGATAAACCAGTAACTATTGCCCTCTTGGAAGTTAACATAACTCGGACATAAGACGGACATTTATCCGAAATTGTTTTTTTTTTAAATTTCGGACGCACCAAAAAATTAACCTATATTTACACACATATATGTATATGTGTGTATATATATATATATATATATAACGAGATATATAACGATAATATAGAACGAGGTGTACGGCAGGGTGACGCAATATCGCCTATTCTTTTCTCGGCTGGCCTTGAAGAAGTGTTCCGTAAACTGGATTGGGAGCAGGATGGGGTAAGGATCAATGGTGCAAACTTAAACCATCTTAGATTTGCAGATGATATTATTCTCATTTCACAAGACCCAGAGGAGCTGCAAAGACGCATACAAGAACTGCAAAGGGCTGGCGAACCATTTGGCTTGAAAATAAACCTGAAAAAGAGTCAGGTTATGTTCAATAACTTCGCTCAGGATAGAAGAATTTCAGTTTTAGGAAGGGATTTAGAGATTGTGGACAGCTTTGTATATCTTGGGCAGAGGATTTCCATGGAGGGGAATACCGCCCGGGAGGTGGAACGGCGTGTTAAATGTGGCTGGCAGGCATTTGGTAGGCTCAACATAGTGTTTAAGTTATGTGTGTTTAAGTTAAGTGTTTAAGTAAGAAAAGTATTCGATCAGTGCGTTCTACCCGTTATGACATACGGAAGTGAAACCTGGACACTCACATCGCAATCAATTAAAAAACTTCGGGTGGCACAGAGGGGAATGGAAAGATGTATGCTTGGCATTACAAGACGAGACAGAAAGTCCTGCGCATGGATCAGGGAACAAACAAAAGTCTGTGACATCATTGGAAGAGTAAAACAATTGAAATGGAGATGGGCAGGCCATATAGCGAGGCGATGGGACGACAGATGGACCAAGGCAATCCTGGAGTGGATACCGCTTGATCGCAAACGTCCGCGAAGAAGACCGAAAGCACGATGGACTGATGAGATCGTTAAGTATATTGGACCCGAGTGGCAGAGGAAAGCCCAGGACCGTGAAGGTTGGAAGCATGCTGAAGAGGCCTTCATCCTGCAGTGGATCGATACGGGCTGATGATGATGATGATGATATATATATATATATATATATATATATATATATATATATATATATATATATATATATATATATATATATGTATATATGTGTGTGTATAATTTAAGGTAATCAGAATTTTCAAACTTAAAAATCAGAATCTATTTCAGTTGAACTTATGTACCTGAGATTTTCATAAATAATAAACAGACACACTTCACACACTGACTTATAGTTTAAAATCGTTGTAGGATAGGGAATGAAATGTTCAGGAACAAGTAGTTGTCTCTATTTCAATGTGTATTTAATTATTTATGAATTTTGCAGTAAATCGATAAGTATGCGAACGTGAAGATCGATACCTATGCAAGTTCGGAACTTTTAAGCAGCCGTTCGTTAATCACAAACGACATTCTTTTCGATTGAGATATATTTTCTGAGATAAGGTTATTAAAAATTCCATAATGAATAATACTCTTACTCTAATAATTTTACTGTGCCTTTTAAAAAAAGATATATGTTTAATATTCTAATGGTTTAGAAAGAAAAAGTAATGCTTTATAAGGTTTTAATAATCGTTTTTTGGCAGTTGGCGATTTTTTTTTGTATTTAGGTTTAATTGCATATGTCATAGCATAATCAATATTATATAACCATTACATAATCATGTACTATAGCAATGCGGACCAGATCAAACATTATGAAAAGAAAACAAAGTTTAAAACTATCTACAAGCTACAAGTATCGCCTTATAAGATTGGCCTGGATCATTCGCTTCTTCTTCATCCTGTGGTGCTACAACCCTTTAGTGAACCTTTGTTTTTAATCTTCAGTAGTTCTTCAGCATCTCATCTTACATTGTAGTACCATCGTGCCTTTAGTCTGCCTCTTTTTCTTTTACCCCCCATTCGCACCACCCCATTTCCTCTTGCTAGTTTTTTTATTATCCTCAGGTAGTTTAGAAAATCTAGATTTTTGTATAATTGTTTGAGCTCAGAGTTATCTTAATCTTAGTTATCTAATTCTCCAAATTCCATTATTATTTATATATTCATATACACCAAAAATTATTCTAGAAACTCATTTTTCAAATACTGCAAGCACTTGTTCTGTTTTCTTTGTGAGCGTCTCGCAGCCATAAGCTACTACTGGCCGACTAAGTGTTTGACAGATCCTATGTGTTATTGGACTTCCGTGTTCCTTTGAATAATTTTAAATTTTAGAATAGAATGAAGGGAGTGGAGTAGCTTTGTCATCTTTCATAATACAGTCTTTGATATTTCTTGTGATGTTGTTTTGTCCAAGAGACACAAATTCTTACACAACTTCAATATTGCCATCGCCAATTATCCAGTTCTGTTCTTTTCTTGGTTTAGTTTTTTTCCATCACTTTTGTTTTGTCTATATTTATTTCTAGATCAGCCCTTTTGGCTTTCACCTTTATTTCATCATAGGTATCTCGTAATAATCTTTTCGATCATGTTAATATGTTTGTATATTCTACGATAAGTTTTTATTTATTTAACATTGTCCCATTTACATCCATGCCTGTTTCGCTGATGACTTTGTATAATACTATGTTAAACAGAACTGATGCCAATCCATCCCCTTGTCGCAAAGTTTCTATAATTTCAAATTTTACCATATTGTGTTGTTAGATTATTGCTACTGCCTTGGAATTGAACATCTTCATCCAGAATAATTTAATAAACTTCGCTATTATTCCCATTTCCTCCATCCTATACTACTGCCCTTTGTACGCAATCATTCATCTGTTTGTATGTCTGTGTAATCTATGAACATCTGGAAAAGAGGAGTATCAAATTCGGTTGTTTTCTCCACTATTTGACAGAAAGTGAACAACTGATCTATTGTTGAGCTTCCCCTTCTAAACTCTGCCTGATATTCGCACATATCTTCTTCGATATATGGTAATATCCTCTTCCTTGCTGTGTTTGCTAGTACTCTTGTTATATTACGTTGTGCAAAGCAATAATAAACCAATTTAGCAACCAATAAAGCAATAAAAAATATTACCGCTTGCCTCCACTCTGCAGGTATCTGCTCATTATGTCAAACGTTTGGATCACTCACTAGGTCAAATTATTTATCAAATAGAGACGGTTTTATTCATTCTTCAAGTCACAGGTGCTTAGATTTTTAGCAGGTGGTGATTATAACGTCAAAAATACAACATGGAGTTCACTGCTCATTGCTGCTAGAGGTAGAGTTTTGTACCAGTAATTCAGGAAAACAAATACATACTCACTTGCCTGTTGGCAATCTGATCCAGGTTGGGTCTCAGATATTTTAAAGTTTTTTTGTAACTAATGAAATTGCTTCAGGATACCTATTAATTGATAGATATCCGGTACGATCTACATTCGGATCATACACAGGTTATAGCTACTATTGGTATAATTTTTCTCGGAGTATATAGACCACTTACACTATACAATAAGAATACTTATTGTGATCTTTTTCGACAATAATAAAAAGCTATAAATATACGTGAAATTCGTTTAAAGAGTAAACAAGATATTGCTACATTGCCTACTTCAATTTCAGTAACATAAATATATATGATATATTGTTCAAGAATAATTTGGCAAAAAATTGTAGAAAAATGATATTCATCATATCATCAATGGCATGAGAAACGTAATATTTGAAAATTACTTATTAAATCTCACCTACTAGGACATAAATTATTTTCTGTGGAAAGCTGCTGCAAAAATGATAACAAACAAAAAAGACCGAATTCCTGCACTACCAGAAAAAAGTAAATCATGAGCTCGAACATATTGTAAAAGATCTGAGTTCTTGGGACGGCACCTAGAGCATGTGTGTCAACGTTGACCATCGTTGACACACATGCTCTAGACACTAAAGAAAAATAATATAAAATAAGAAATTACTTGACAATTCCACATCAACTGCTTTTGCCACCACACTCTTTCACCGACAACGAAATAAGTGATATGATTAAAAATAATATACATGCTACAACATTTCAGGTTTCGATCTTATTACTGGATAAATACTAAAAGAATTACCTAAGAGAACCATAGTACTATGAATCAATAAATTTAATGCTGTGCTGTGATTAGATTATTTCCACCTTAATGGACTGTCGCTTAATCCTCATTCTAAAATCAAACCAAAGTAGGAAATGATCCTGAATCTAGTAATATCATGTAGACCCATTCATCTGTTATTAATCTTAAACAAACTGTTAGAGAAATTGTTGTTGGTACGTCGAAATGGACAGATTCAGGATAGAAAACTTATTCCAGAATCAGTTCGGATTTCAAAAAGACCATAGTACCATATAACAAGTTCATAGAATAGTTGATTTCATCGACTACACATTTGAAAGCTGAGTTTACTGATCTACAGTATATTCAGCCCACTCATCAACTGATGAAAATACGCACACAGCTACATGATAAGGCCATTCTAACAACACATACAAATCCCACCATGGCTGCAGCCTTACTACAAAGAAGAACTGACTGGGTATAAAATTGGATAACGACTTGGAAAATAAGATTAAATGACAATAAGTACACTAAAATCACATTTACAAAATGCTGAAGAATAGCACCATTAGTGATGTTAAATAAATCAATCCATACCATAAACAAAAAGTGTCAAATATCTTAGGTTACATTTGGGTAAAAATCTTACTTGGAAAACCCACATACTTTAAAAAAAAGAAGCCAATTAAACAATAAATTGAAAACATTTTACCGACTCTTCGGGAGAAAATCTAAAGTGCAATTAAGAAACAAGGTACTTATTTACAAAGTCTTCGAACCTGTATAGTTACAATCTATAGTGATTCTCCATAATTCATACCAAATACAAAAATTAGAGAAGACCTCAATGTTAGAACGATAGATAAAAAAAAGTGCAATGAAAAATATCCGAAGAAGTTAGCAGTATATCCGAATGCGCTAGCGGTAAACATAGTGGGGAGAGTTACAGATTAAAAATAAAATAAACCTAAAATTTGCCTTTCAGATTTATGAACATTAAAATAAAATTATGTTAGTTTCATTGTCTGTAAAGTTTACTACTTTAGTTGTTTTAATAATTTTCCATAACATTTTACATAAAAAAGTTATGTTAAAGAGACATTTGAAGAATCGATTTATTTGACAGTCTATAAAAAAGAAAAAGTTTAAAACATTCATTCATCTCAATCATGTGTTGAATCGAAGTTCCAATTTTTTAAGTCGTATTACGATTTTTACCGAAAAAAAAAAACAACTTTACCACACAATTTGAAACTTTTCATTTTGTTACACTCTTTAAATGTGTTTGGCCCAATTTTGCAAATTGATCGTTCTTTTTTATTTTTATGATCCCAGACTATTTATTTATTTATAATGTAGGAACATGGGAGTTGTGAATGAAATAGCACATTATCCGAATGACTGCATCAATTTCTTTTATAGAGTATGAATTTTTCAAAACTGTTCGATCACATTTCCACAATGTTGCGATTTTTATTGGGCTTTAGTGAGATGACATTAGATTTAAACTCATGACTTATTTGTTGTACAAATTTTCCCTTTTTTAAATTACATGACATGAAAATTTGGTGCACAAAATATAGGTCTTTTGTTCCACCTGCTAAATCTTATCTTATCTTATTGTAATTGGCCACTGGCCGATTAGCCACCAATTAGTGGATCTGATTGTATTAACTAAGGTTGCATCTACCATGGATTTTATGAGCTCCAGTTACCACACTCATACGTGATGATCTATTTACCAATATGCAAATGCGCCGCGTCACTAAGTACAAACGTAGCATGCTGTTGGTGGCTTATTGACTTTAATTAGTTATTTGAGATAGCTGGATTATGTAAGTATATGGACTTAGGTTATTTGTTAATGTGCGTTAGAAAAAATAGCTGAGAACATCCTACCGTCAGAAATAATCGCCGAAAATGTATATGCACCATTATTTTAATAATAATTATTCCAAATCAAAATCGATTAAGAAAATTGCAATTTGACTATTGTAACATTAATCTTACTAATATTATAAATGTGAAAGTATGTTTGTTTGGATGTTTGTCTTTCAATCACGCTCGAAGGGAAGGAAGGATTTTAATGAAATTTGGCATATAAGTCGATTTTGTCCTGGAATAAGACATGATACTTTTTTCATAAGTACTACTCATTTTGCGCGAATTCTTCGAAACTATAAAACTTACAAACTTAAAATTTGGCAGGAATGTTCCTCATGCATCTTAGATCTTCGTCAAGGAGGAGGGTTTATAAAAATCAACACCTAAAGGGGGTTGCGGGGGCGTAAAAGATAAATATACGCCCGTTTTTGAAATGTATGTCCTACAGACTTGAAATTTAGAAGGAATGTTCTTCACGCGCCGTAGATGTTTGCTAAGGAGGAGGGTTCGTAATAAGCAACTCTTAAGGAAGGGTTGCGAAGGCGATAATGATAAATATACTTCGAAATTTGAAATTTGGGATTGTATCGTTGTGAATCCCTCGCAATTTTGTCTTTATGGAATTCTAAAAGTAATTTTAATCATAAAAAAATCAATTATTACTAAAGTTTAATCTACGTTCAGCGAAGCGGGCGGGTAATAGCTAGTATATATCAAAAATTGAAGGAAAGTAGATCGTATGAAGGAACCCACATGTTGTTTAATTTATAAATCAAAGATTAAGAAAAGAATTGATAGGGATTTTATTCTATTCTTACTTAAAGTTGCAGCACAGGTCTTGGATTTGCATAGGATCCAAGGAGGTTTCAAACATTTATGTCGCTTTGTCAAAATATAAATTGCTTACACATATACGTATGCTATTCATATACTCTACTATTCAAATACTATTCTATTCACATTCTATATTGTTCATATATATATACCATACTTATTTTATTTTAAACTGATATTTTATTCAATTACCTACCTTATCTTAAAAAAAACAGATTTGAACATTATTGATTAAATGCAAAATTCTGCCAATATTAAAAGTCAGTCTGAAAGTAACATTAAGCTTAAATAGATAAAATGTAAGATGCTTAATCTGCAAGTGAAAACTTTTTACTCCCATTTTGCAGATTCGCTTCGGAGGGATTCTCTAATGAAAAGTATCGTTAAAAAATCTGTTAAGGAACGCAGAAATACAGTAGTTCATTTTTTGTTTTTGGTGTAAATGATCCGGCAAAAGCAATGGCATAGACGTTTTTATGGTGCAGGAGAAATTTGCATATTTCAAAATTAGTAAAAGTTTCCGTTGTTTTCTTGTTTAAGATTATAATTACGCAATAATTTTACAGTATATTCAAACTCAGCAATCTGAATTGCATGAATATAAAGAATTTTGGTTAAAAAGGAATCTCTACATTTAAATATTTAAGGTGTAGTGTAAATCTTGTAAAATTTAAAAAGCAGCGGCACTATTAAAACAAAATACTGATATTAAATTATTAATTGGTTATGTTATTTTTTTTTTCATATGGGATTGATTCATTTCATTATGGAATAAAACAAGAACCAAATTAGATGCCTTGAAACTATGTGAAATAACTATTTTATGTGAAATAACATTCAATTGCATTAATGTTTGAATACAATTTCGGACAAATGTCCGCTGCGGTTACTTCTTACAAAGCGCATTCTGTTAAACCAATTTCCGACCACTTTTTCAAGCAATTAGGGTTTTATGTCCGCAATTGTCCGAGTTGTGTTGGCTTCCAAGCCATCAGTACTTGCTGGTTTGTCGCCATAGACCAAAGAGTTAACATAACCCAAAAGAAAATAATCTAAAGGCGTTAAATCACATGACCTTGGTGGCCAATTAACAGGTCCGTTCCTCGAAGTAATTTTAGCACCGAATTATTACCTCAATAAATCGATTGTTACGTTGGCTGTATGGCATATGAAGCTGTTGGAACCGCATCTCATCCAAATTAATACAATTTAAATTCGGAATTAAGTTATCATTGATCACCGCTCTGTAACTATCCTCATTAATGGTAGCGTACTTTTCAGCTTGATTTTTACGGCCCAATGATGCCACCGGCATACAATTCGTACCATGCGGTGCATTTTTCTGGATACAATGGTAAGTATTGGACAATTTGCGACTTATTTTTACTCCATATGCGGCAATTTTGTTTATTGACGTAACCATTTAGCCAAAAATGAGCTTCGTCGCTGAACAAAATTTTGCGTCAAGGTGCAATTAATTTTGAGCCAATTCACCGAACGTACGACACAACCCATGATCTTGCGGCTTGAGCTCTTGGACAAGCTGGATCTTATGAATTTTTTTCACGTAGTCGAATAACAAAGCCCAATTTCTGCGAACGGCGACGAATTATAAATTTGGATTATCATCAGCAACAGCAGCAATATTTTCTTCGCAACGCTCAGTTTTTTATCTTGTTTTTATTGTAATATCCCGCAGCGTAAAATGCAGTCAGAATTTGTTGATAATTTGGTGACATCGCTTAGTTGAGCGATTAAGTGCACCATAAAATTTACGAAGTTTGAAGAATAAATTTCGACAATTAGCATGCTTTGCTCTGATTTTAAACATTGCATGGTTTGTTTTGCCAGACTATTCTGAAAAATGTTGACACTAGGGGGCAAACTCACAGTTCATTTGTGTTCATTGTTCAGTTGATTTGTGAAAGTGACCCCTATCGGAAGTTCATACACACTATCACCCTTTATACATATACATATATTTTGATATACATATACATTATAACGTTGTCGCGTTTCTTCTTTTTTCAGAAGGGATTTTCTTACTTTTGGAATGTTGCGAGCGTCGTTTCGCGTATTTAACTCACCCCTTTCTTCTATTTCAACAACTTCTCTGATTGTTCGCACCTTGTAGTGTTTAATATTCGCTTATTTCGTTTAATAATTCGTTATTTCTTTTGCTCCTTCAAAATTAATTTTATGTCCTGTTTACAGATGGTGTTGGAAAAGTTTTGCGGAAGTGGTTTGTTTGTTATTTAAGTTGTTTTTATGTTCTTGTATTCTGCCGAAATTCGTCTGTTTGTTTGTCCTATGTATGTTCGTTTCCAGTCTAACTTTGTCCTTGGAGATTTTTGGGATATTTGCAACAGTTTAGTGCGGCCTATAGGCTGTTCTGTGTGTATATGTATGTATATATATATATATATATATATATATATATATATATATATATATATATATATATTAATTCGTTTATATATAAACTAGTGTTTAAAAATGCCTAGGATGGAAAAGAGTGAATGCATAGAATCGGCACAAAGAGCAGAAAGAATGACCAAAATGTGCAGAAACGAGCGTCCTCCACCGGAAGATCCTCTAAAAGAGACCAATCATTATATATAGAAATATAAGCAACCCAAACAGGAGAATGTGGACGTGAATCTAGCATTCCCATCCCATAAAATAATTACTGCTATAAAACTTGATGCGAGAAGCGTAGATACAGCAGTGAGACCGATTTTTTATCATTTATTTATTAATTTAATTGAACGTAAACACATTGTTTCTTTAATAGTTGTCTAAAAACACCAATGTACTAAAATTGTGGCTTTTGAGGTAATAAGTCTGTTGAGTATCTGCATGGTAAGATGCATTGTCGTGATGCAGTACCCAGGTGTTTTTGATGTTCGGTCTCACACGAATGACCTTTTTTAGAAGTATTTCAAGAACATTTCGGTAAAAATGCTGGTGTACCGTTTAGCACTGCGGCACAAATTCGTTATGGGTAATCCCCTGGCTAACAAAACAGCAAATCAGTATGTTTTTAATCTTTGATTTATTTAGCTTTTTTGGCTTTGGTGAGATGGGAGTGTGCCATTCCTAACTTTGGCTCTTCGTTTCCAAGTTGTATTCATTGGTCAAAATTATGATTATGATTAATGGTTGTATGAGCGAGTTGTGTCGTGTGTGTGAAATTCAGCTCTTTCCCGATTATTCCTGATCAACTGATGATCAGAACTCATAAGATCCCGGATTTTGTGGATATTTTCATTACTTCTAGCAGTTGAAGGCTTTCTGCTGAGAGGTTCATCTTCAATCGACTCTTGGTCATATAGGAATACCTTCAACCACCTAGACCCTTGACAAAATACGGTTTCCGTAGGCCTGCTGAAGTTTTGCAAAACTGTCAACCGTGCAACTTTCCGTCAAACTGTGTCCAAGTTTGAAACAAAATATGATAGAGGAGCGTGACTCGAAATTGTTGTCACCCCTTTTTCAGAATGCATTAGAAAAATTGGGTTTTCTAAAAGAATTGCTATGGACCACCAAGTGACTCTAGCGGGTTCAAACTCGTACTGAAAATATATCAGATGTTGGCCGGTAAGATCGAACGCTACGTCCCCAGTCTCATTGTTTTGTTTGCACCCTTCGTACACAGCCTCAGATTGGATTAATTGAATATATTGATCCGGTTGGAAGGGCGGGCTGAAGGAGGTCAAGGCTCATTAATGGGCTGTGGCACCCCACGAAGAAGAAGAACAAACAGGAGAATAATGGAAGAAGAGAAAAAACACATCCAGCATATAACCCAAACTTTGCGGGATTCAGCTTTCAGATTTTTCGTTCATTACCACTCTTTCTGCGTTAATGATACTTCACTGAACTAAATAATAATGTGTCAATGGACCTATTGTGAAAGTTTTGTCTATAAAATAATAATAACAAATAATGAATAATAAAAACGAGAATGAATAATACAGACTTGTCGATTGATACTTTTTATTATTGAAGCAATTGAATTTATATGAAACATTTATGTTATATCAAAATAATGCACAAAATAATAGACGACATTAATATACTAAAATAATAAAAGTGTTTTATTTTACGATGCATATAATCTCATTTTTTTATATCATTTTTATCTCAAATGCCATTTTTATAGGTCTGAAAACACTGTTTTTTTAACCAGACCCTTCAAATATACTGGTTTTTTATTTAGCACATAAAAAATATGTATTTTATATGTATATAAATTATATTTTTTTCGACAATAGTTTATTGCATACAACTGTGTTTTACTGTGCATACAAGTGTAGTGTGTTTTTAAATTTTTAAATAATTCGGAGTAATACCTCGAGCCATTTCTAAACGTTATACCAGCTGAAGAACATTCAAAAGGACAGTGGCCGTATTCTTTATATTCCTTTTCTTCCTCACAGTTGAAAATAAGAGTAGATTTTTTAATATTGTCTTGTCATTGCTCTGCAGATTCTTGAAAGAAAACTTCCTGCATAAGATTGTGACCTGTGAGGAAAAGTGGATTGTTACGATAATCTGGAAGAGGCGAAAATCGTGGGTTAATCCTTGGTGAGCCATAAACCAGTACTGCCAAACCAAATATGCAAATATGAGGCGTCCTGCCTTATGAATTGCTCCATATATGATACCATGGACCAAAAAAATGGTCCATGGTATCCTATAATAAGCACTGCGAAACCTTGAGCTCATAAACTGCCGCAGCAAAAACGCAAATACTTTTATTATACGCTAGAATCAACCATTGAGTGCATATATAAATGTTTTTTTCATTTGTCATTAAATGCAACTATATCAGGGACAATAGCTTATGAACTACCGCCGTATTGATTTATTTTTTATAGAAAGTTTTGAGATGTTCTAGTTTTCTTAGAAATTCTAGCGCAAATTTGAACGCACAATTTTCTGTCAGGTTTTTGTTTTAATAGCCTGCAGCGTGAAATACGTCCAGAATTTGTCGATATTTTGGCGAATACATCACGAAGGGCACTATAAGTTTGGCGCACAAAACATTGATTTTGATAATACATTTCGACATTGCAAATTGTTGAAAATGTGTTGCTCTGATTTTAAACGTTCCATGATGATTTACCAGACTATTGAGATACATATTTACAGACTTCCGCGCAAACTCACAGTTCATTTGACATCATCTTAATCTCTTTTTAATTAGTTGTTCATGTATAATGTTCTGTTTTGTGTACGATGTACTTTCACTCGAGTGGTTATTTTATTCTACTAGTTGATCATCATACACAAAATCCAACTAATATATAGTCCTTCAAACAGGAATCATAATTCGTTTTTAGCCCATTTAGTAACATTTATATCTAACTACACGAAAATATTATACCAACCTAACTACACGAAAATGTTTGTACCATTTGTGGTACAAAAGAAAAACGCTTGGTATAAAGAAATATTGCCACTGGATAACTTTTTTAATTTATCTTACAGATCTATTTATATTTTTAATTTATTTATTTATAAAAGGTTTAGAACAAACAGAATAATCATAATGTGGATATATTCTGACTAAACATATGAAATCTGAACCATAAACGATGTGTGGAGGAACTATCCTGGCTAACTCCAATATTATTTCTTGTAGGTTATTAGCAATATGAAGTCTAGCGTTATCGTGGAGCTAGATAATTTAATGTAATTCTGGTTTGACGAATTTAATTTAACTCGATTAATTGAATCACAATCAATAAACTACTGCACCAATTCTATAAAATGTTTTTTTGCGTAAATAAACCATGATCATTGAAATTTAGAAATGTACATTTTTCATGCTTACCACTGATAATAAATCCTGTAAAATATATTTAAAAAAAAAAACCTAATACAAAAAAACTACTAATCATTTTTCGACATAGTCTCCTCCACGCTCTACACACTTCCCAGCGGTTTGAAAGCTTGTGAATTCCTTGCTCGTAGAAACTTTGAGTTTGAGTCATCAGCAAATTGCGCACGAAGTCCTCAACATCTTGATCATTATCAAATGGTACCCATCCAAGTGCATCTTTGAAGACCGCAAACAGAAAATAATCACAGGGTGACAAATCTGGGCTGTATGGAGGGTGTTTCCCAAGTGTTTCCCAATGCATATTATCCAATTTTTCCTTCGTCAAAACTGAACCTATCGGGCACAGATTTTATTGAAGCCAAAATTATTTCTGATGATTGTTTGAGCATTTCCGAAGCTAATACCCCCTTTAAGGCGATTTCATCATTAATGAACCGCCGGTCATTTTGGATAAGGTCGCGAACTGCACCAATGTTGTTAGCAGTGCCACTGGACGTCGACGTTGACCTTGGACGTCGATTATGACTTACATTTACCAAACTTTCTCATTCACTCTTAAACTTCTTGGTCCAACCAAAGACTTGGGTCTGAGACAGGGCATCGTCCCCATACTGAACCTTCAACCGAGTTAATATTTCGGATGGTTTAACGCATTCCTTAGTTAAAACTTTTACTATCACCCTTTCCGCAACAGATGGTGGAACCTGGTGCTTACTCATGGCTGTACTGACAAAAGAACTAAACTGAACTGAACTTCTAATACATTACACTGCAATGACCTACACTAACAGCCCACTCGTGATTGGTTGAGGAACGTAAATGTAAAATTCCGGTTTCTATTTGATTCACTCTCGTAATAATAATTATACTACAGGTTGGATTAGTTTCACAAAAAAGTACTTTAAATGAAAGGTTATGACTCATCGCTATATTCATGTTTCTTAAGGCCAAATATCTTAAATTAGGGTATCTGCTCATCTCATCTGGTTTTCCCTTACATCCCAACTCGCTGGTTCCATAACCAACGAGGTCAGCCCCTTTTGTAAGAGATATTCAAACCACTCCAAAATATTTCCCTCACTCATTAACTATTTCGCATTCATCCAATTACCATCCATGTTACTTTTTCATTCGTTTTTCTATCCTGTTTTGGTGCTAGTTATCAAATAGTTCATTTCAACTCCTGTTATTGTTCACGTTGTTATAGGACAGAAGTCAACATTTCACTGTCTCAAGTATGATTTTTTCTATTCGTCTCTTGTACGTTAATAAAATATTTGGATACCACCTATGTAAGTCTAACTAGTAACCCATCCTATAATTTGATATTGTTGAATATTTTTTACCTAATCTTTGTTTAGACCCTTTTTGTTTAACAAGTTTCTCAGTATTTAAAACTATTGACCTGCTTTATTTCAATATCACCATTAATCAGTATTTTGAATATTGATTGCTTGTCTTTTTTAAGTTAGCTTAAAAACCACACTTCTCTACGATATGAGAATAGATATAGCCCTGAGTGATGACACTATGGTTATTTGCAAAGTTCAATGAATATTGTATTTTCTATAATTTACAACTTTTTCCATACCTGCAACACATGTAAACATCCTGTATCCCTGTCTTAGTCACTTACAGCAAACAGGTATAACTTTTTTGTATTTGGCCCTTCTTGTTATATATTTTTCATAGAAGTTGCTACATGGGCTACCTATCTTCAAACTTCTTAGCGCTTACCAGAGTTCACTTTTTGGGTAATTTGTCATATGCTTTTTTCAAGTCTATGAATGCGAATGTTACCTGTATACCTATTGAAGTCCATTTAGTTGTTGCGATTCACTTTCACAACCTCTTCTTGTCCATATGGGGTAGCTATCAAACTAATTTTAATATTTATAATTTTTAATATTTTCGAAGTCTAAAGTAAATTTCTATTATAGCTGAATGAAATTATCACTTTTATTGTTATCATTAAATGACACGTTGATTTTGTTTCGAAATTATGATCCAAACTGAATAACAACACGTGGTGTCGTAAAATGTGTTATCAGGTTTACCAAGATGGACAACAAAAAGAATAAGTTGGAATTTAAAATAATTATCTAAACATCATTAAAGAAAGAAACAGAAACAAATACCTAATTAGTAATCGATATGGCTTAAAGTGAAGTAAATATTTAATTAATGTCACCTATATGTTAAAATAAACTTACTTTGGCAATGATCCAATTATAAACTTGTAATATCCATTAATTTAAATATACAATTACGCTATTATAACATAGGTTTAGGTTAAAACTTACCTATAAATCGTAGGTGGCTGAGACTCTTCGCTTGTATTATCGTTATTATTATTGTTATCATTGTTGGAAAAATTGCATAGAGCTAGATGGGACATTATCATTAATTAACAACGTTGATTGCCTCTAAATCAAATTTATTATCAAGTCTTAATTTTAGGGTCGTGTATATAATTTATGTTTAGGCACTACACAATTTTTTACACGTTAATAAGGCAAGAATATGTTAATTATTTTTATGTGAGCTTCTCTGTAAATTACAAATTAATTCAGTGATGTATAGATATGTGTATGTGCATATTACCGAAAAGAATATTTAAAATTTATTTTAGTCTCAATCATCTCATTATACCTTCTTGTACCATACAAGAATGTATAGGAGGTACAATCAGAGGCAAAAATATTGAAAATGAATATTAATAAAACTGCAAAATTGGTTCCAAACAATTTAGGTGGCATGATCTGAAAGTTTGGAACGCTTGACAGCTTTTTTTATATATTTGTAACGTGCCTAGCTTATTATGTTAGTGAATTTCCATAAGCTCACGTATAAAATTACGATAATATTAAATTACAATAACTTTTGAACGGCTTAGTCAATCGATTTGAAATTTTCACAGTGACTTAAGGATCGAGAATGAATATTCTGTCAATATTCCGTTTTTATACATTTTGTAGCATTTTAACATACCTCCGATACATTCTAAAAGTTTGAAATATTTATCGTTAATAATTACGAACAATAAATAATATTTAGATTTTTTAGTTAACATTTAAGTATATATTTAAGCATAATATTTAAGTAGTAAAATTCCATGTTCATAGTTCTAAAGATTTAAATCAAAAATGTTTTTGACGAAAAGTTAAAATCAAGGCATATTCACTCCCAAAAGATATTTTAACATTTTTTTATATTATCTTTTATTATTAATTTAATTCTAGACTATAGCTCTTTCTTTTTTAATTATACATTGCTTTCTAGAATCACTTTTATTAATTTTCCTTTTCTATGTTCTGTAAAGTAAAAATATTCACGAATGTATGATTTTCAATACTTTTGCCTCCGATTGTACCTCCGATTATATATCTTTATTTACATATAGTTTTCTTTATAAAAAATTATACGTGGGGGTGATTTTTTTAGTGTATATATTTTTAGTGTATTATATTTTTTCTCGCATGTCTTTAAATCTGTGTCTGAATAATTGCAATAGGGCAAATTTTCATGGAACGTTTAATATCAGGACAATGTTTACAAATTGTAGAAATGTATTATCAAAATCAGTATTCTATATACCAAACTTATAGAGCATTTCGTAAATTGTATGGTATACAATATCGCCGAATCGAACGATGTATTCGCCGAATTATTGACAATTTCCGAACATATTTCACGCTGTTCGATATTAAAAGAGTAACAAGACAAAAAACTGTGCATTCCGAAGAAAACTTTGGCTGGCACTGTTGATGAAGATCCAAATTTATTAATTCGTCGCTGTTCATAGGAAGTTGGCCTTTGTTATTCGACTATGTGGATAGTTTCTTGAATGGTATTGATCTGGAGGAGATGTGGTTTCAACAGGGCGGTTCCACAAGTCATACAGTCAACGCTACAATCGATTTATTGAGGGAACAATTCGATGAGAAAATTATTTCGAGAATCGGATAATGGTAATAGTAATGGTAATGGTAATGTGATTTAAAGTCGTTAGATTATTTTATTTGGGATTATGTTAAATCTTTGGTTCATGCCGATAAACCAGCAACTATTGACGTATTAAAAGCCAACATAACATAACTGGGACAACTGCGGACATAAGATCCCAGTTGCTTAAAAAAGGGGTCAGAAATTGGATTAACTGAATGCGCTTTGTCACAAGTAGCCGCGGCGGACGTTTGTCCGAAAGTCTTTTCAAACGTTAATGCCATTGAATGTTATTTCACATAAAATAAATTGTTTGTCTTTCACTCAAAATAAAAAGTCATCTAATTTGGTTGTTGTTTAATTTGAATTTAAACTTCGGACGCACTAAAACAATCACCCTCTATAGGGTTGTCCAACAGGAGTGCAGAGCTTTACAATGAGGCACAATGATAACTACAAGTGATAATCCGGTAATTTTTATTTTATCTTGATGAACAAATAATGGCATTATGTTCTGAAAATATTGTCGTTCAAATATACCCCTCAGCTTCCGTAGTGGAATGTATTCTGGGGACCCAATTTTCGATTACTATTTTACACATATCGCGTGGTATACTTTCAATGTTCCTGAATGTTTCGTTGAAGGGCAAGCATTGTTCGGGGTTTATTTCGGTAAATCAGAGATTTAATACAACCCAACAACAAAAATCATGAACCGTGAAGTTTACTGAGTCTTAGATTAATAATTAAAAAAGTTGACTGAACGGAATAGGTCCTTTATCTCGGTTCATGATTTTCGCACATTTTTCTATTTGAATGCTTTCATATGCATCCAAAGCCCTTTTGTTACTTACACTTTTTCTGTAGGAAATTTCTAATATCTATATTGTGGTCATGTTCGATAGCATGGTGGGCAACACAAGATTTTTCATTTCTCCCATATCTAATGTGGACAATGTGTTCTTTAAATCCCGTTAAAATGGATATTTTTATTTGCCCAATATACCTTCGATCACAATTTTGACAACTAATTTCGTAAATCCACGACTTTTCATGTTGATCTTTAGATTACCCAGGACTTCTTTTAATTTATTATGTGGTATGTACATAACTTTAATGTTATTTTTTTTCAAAATTTTGTCTAGCCCATGGGCTAGAAAGTTTGGGCATCAAATGGCATTACTATGAATTTATTCTTGTTCTGATACTTTTGAAAAGTCGAAAATTCTTTCAATACTTTTCCAAACTAATGTTTTCTAATTAATTTATAATTAATATTATTAATATTAATTAGATAATAATAATATTAATTAATAATTAATTTATCTACAATATTCTTATTATAACCGTTTACTTCGGATACCTCCCTAATTAATTTAAATTCGTTGTTATAATTTTCATTGTTAAAAAGAAAATTGATTAATCTACTTACCATAAAATTTTAACTAGCCATCTTATTTTCGAAACTCTAATTCGAATCATTAGGAATGTATCTCGAGATGGTAGTATTTTTTTCTAAAAATATCAAAATCTAACATATTTTTATTGTTTCTACTGACTAAAACATCCAGAAATGGTAAACTATCTTTGTTTTCGAGTTCATGCGTGAATACTATGTTTTGGGATTTGCTATTTAAGTTCTTAATAAAATCATCTAAGTTTTCATCTTTTTGATCAAATATTGCAAAAACTTCATTTCACTTCAACTCACGTAAATATGTTAGATTTTGATATTTTTAGGAAAAATACTACCATCTCGAGGAAAAATACTACCAATACTACATTCCTAATGATTCGAATCATAGTTTCCAAAATAAGATGGCTAGTTTAAATTTTATGGTAAATAGATTAATCAATTTTCCTTTAAACAATGTTAATTATAACAAAGAATTTAAATTAATTAGGGAGGTATCCGAAACGGTTATAATATAAATTAATTAGAAAACATAAATTTAGAAAATTATTGAAATTATTATTAAATTATTATTAATTATAATTAATTATTACAGAACAAGAATAAATTAATATTAATACTATTTGACGCCCAATTAACATGAGGGCTAGAAAAAATTTTGAAAAAAATTGACATTGAGGTTGTGTATAAACCACATAATACATTAAAATAAGTCCTGGGTAATCCAAAGATCAACATGAAAAGTTGTGGATTTACGAAAGGAGTTGCCAAGATTGTGATCGAAGGTAAATTGGGCAAATAAACATATTAATTTTAACGGGATTTAAAGAACATATTGCCCACATTAGATATGAGAGAAACGAGAAATCTTGTGTTGCCCAACATGCTATCGAACATGACCACAATATAGATATTAGAAATCTACGACTGGTAAAAAATGTAAATACCAATAGGGCTTTGGATGTATATGAAAGCATTCAAATACAAAAATGTAAGAAAATCATGAACCGAGATAAAGGACCCATTCCGTTCAGTCAACTTTTTTAATTATTAATCTAAGACTCAGTAAACTTCACGGTTCATGATTTTTACACGCTTCATTAGGCAGGGTTATCATATAAATAGAACATAGTTTAGTTTTTAGAATTAAATTAAATCATCTTCTGATGATGCTAACATGGTTAGCGAAACGTGCGTCGAGAAGTTTTCAAAAAGTGATTTGATGTTTAATGGTAAATCTCTTCGAGTTTAGGTTTTAGAAATCATAATAAAATATATAATATAATATTCCAAGTATTTCTTGTATTTACATGATGCTACACCAATCAGATGACAAGAAACTATTCATTTGTAAACATCAAATGTTCTGGATATTGGTACGATATTCTACGATTTAACACTATTAGTCTACATTTTTTACGGCAGTGCTTAAGACTAGCTTTACTAGAAAACTTTTAGATTGTGTTGGCTGCTACTTGATTGAAATTTATCACAATTGTTTAATGAAAGACTTTTCTTCTTTAATTTCCACTTTGTTATATTTATTTTGTCGGCATCATTCCGATCAAGCTACAGTGTTAGCGAAACGCGTCAATTGTATATAAAAATATAATAAATTACATAAATAATAATAAAAGAATATTTTTTCATTAAACATTTACAAGGACAGAATTTAAATGATCAAGGTGCTAAAGACAACATCCAATATATCACTGGTGAGATGTAGCAACAATTATGTGAAAGAGAGCCGATATTGGAGTAACAATATTTTTAAAACATAAATAGCAAATACTCAACTTTCGAACGAAATATAAAAATAATTATTATATACAAACATTGCTATCATAATTAACAAATCATTGTCATCGAAAACGTATCATTCAGGCCGTGTTTCGTATCATTCAGATATGAAATCAACCAACTTTTTGGTAGTTTTTATTAACATATGAAATAACCGTGTTTTGTTTTAGATGGATAAATTGATACAAATTCGCTAATCTAAAATTTTACAGAGGTTTTATAACGTTAAGATATTGCTATTGGATTGATCACTCATGTAGGGTTATGTCATTGTGGATAAATCATTCTGTCACTGTTATATATGCTGTAAAAACATATCTTCTCTGTATTAAAAACTATCCATTTTAAGTATTGTCTAAATGATTGAGGCGTGTATATTTTTTTCTTTATTTTGGGTTTTTAAAACGGCCTGAATGATACGCTGTCAATATTTTGATATTTTTTTGAGTTTTAGATCGAAGAACCCCAAAAACGAAAAAAATACTATCAATTTTATTCATTAATGAATAGCTGATCCAGTTATAAATCAAGAGAGGTATTCATATACAGTGAGAATTTTGTTTTTTGTTCTATATTTTTCTAGATAATTCTATATTCTAGGGTTCTCTGGAGTCCAGCGAAGTAAAGCTCTGACAAATAATATTTGTGTTCTTATATTTGTTTTGAACACCAGTATTTTTTTAATTTAATTATAATATGTCTATATATCTCCTGTAGATATCTTACTGTCCTGCAGGTTAAGCATACCAACTGATTACCATACTATGGTATCACAATAACATTATTTTTTTGTTTCATCATTATTTATCTTGAAATTTTTCGGCATTGTCTTTATAATTACTTTATCTATATCAGTAGTGTTTTACGTTAAAAACACTGAATATGTTCACTTTAGACCAGTTGTACTGGATATCTGGATTTTCGTTTTATTCATTACCATGACTATTAATTTTCTGTAGAATTTTTATACCGCCACTTTTCAAAATATTGAAATAATTAACTATAATCATTTTTTTTAAATTACATTTTAGTTAAATACTAGTCCAATTTAGTTGTTGATCAATTAAATTTACTACATATATTCAGGTTTTTGGTTTTCCCATTTGAAAAAGTTAAGTTATAACTCTTGGCGCACAGAAAACTGATTTTGATAATAAATTTCGACAATTTGCAAGCGTTGCTCTAATGTTAGATGTATCCAAAGTTCCAGTAGGGTCGCTGTCAAACCAACTATGAGTTCTCACGCAAGTCTGTAAATCTGCATCTGAAAAGATTAGCAATTCATCATGGAACGTTTGACATCAGAGCAACGCTTGCAAATTGCTAAAATTTATTACAAAATCAGTGTCAGTGTTAAAAACATATAGAATATTTAATGAATTTTATGGTTCACATAATCGCCCATCGGTTTGTCGCCATCGTTTTTTTAGTAGCCGCGGCGGACATTTGTCCGAAATTGTAAATTTTTAATGCCATTGAATGTTATTTCACATAAAATAAATATTCTCAAGGTATCTTTTTCTTTCTGACTTTGAAAAGAAAGACAGCAAATCATTGACTGTAGTAATAGTAGTTAATTTTCTTTAAAATTACATATTAAATAAATGAGAATCTAATTTACTTCTTGTGGAATCAATGATAACATACTATATATTTTATGTTTCAGATTTTTGGATTTCCAATTCAAAAAATGTTACAAATCATTAACAATAATGATTGTTTTTTTAGTCAGCAATTAATTCAATAATAGTCCAATTTAGTTATTGTCGATTCAATGGAAATGTAATATAGATTTTATTCAGATTTTTGGTTTTCCTATTTGAAAAACTTATAGTCTATAGAAAAATAATAGTGTAATTTAGTTATTGTTGTCGAATCAATGATAATTTAATGTATATTTTATATTTTAGATTTTTTGTTCCTCGATTTGAAAAAGGTTACAAATCATTGACTGTAAAAGCTTTTTTTAATTACATACTAATTAAATAATAGAACAATTTCGTTGTCGTCGAATCAATGGTTATATACTGCATGTTGTATATTTCAGGTGTTTGGTTTTCCCATTTGGAGAATGTTAGGATTCATCGACTATAAAGGTTTTTTTAATTATATATTAATTAAATAATATTCCAATTTAGTTGAAACACGTTATAAATTATTGACTATAATAGTTAAATTAATATTTTTGATACATATTAATTAAATAATAGTCCAATTTAGTTGTTGTCGAATCAATGATTATATACTATATATTTTATGCTTCAGGTGTTTGGATTTCCCATCTCAAAAGGGCTACAAATCATTGACTATAATGTTTATTTTTTTTAATTACAATATAATTAAATAATAGTCTAATTTACTTGTTGTAGTCGAATCAATGATTATATATTATATATTTTATTTTTCGGGTATTTGGTTTTCCCATTTGAGAAAGTAGTTAATAGTAATTAATTTACTTTAAAATTACGTATTAAATACATTAATCTTTTCTAGTTCTTGTGGAATCAATGATATCATTTTATGTTTCAGATTTTTGGGTTTCCAGTTTAAATACTATAACAAATCATTAACAATAATGATTATTTTTTTAGTTAGGAATTAATTAAATAATAGTCTAATTTAGTTGTTGTCGATTCAATGAAAATTTAAAATAAATTTTATATTTCAGATTTTTGGTTTTCCTATTTGAAAAACTTTACAAACTATTGACTATAAAGGTTATTCTTTTAAATTTCATTTTAATTAAGTAATAGTTTAATTTAGTTATTGTTGTCGAATCAATGATATTAATGCATATTTTATATTTTTGGTTCCTCCATTTCAAAAGGGCTTTAAATCATTGACTGTAATGATTTTTTATTGTTTAATTACATATTCATTAAATATTAGAACAAATTAGTTGTCGAATGAATGATTATATACTCCATGTTTTGTATTTCGGGTGTTTGGTTTTTCCATTTGGAGAAGGTTATGATTCATTCACTACAAAAGTTTTTTTTAATTACATATTAATTAAATAATACTGTAATTTCAGGTTTTTAGTTCTCCCATTTGAAAATGATTCAAATTAGTGTTTATAATGTTTTTTTTCAATTACCTCTCAATTAAATAATAATGTAATTTAATTGTTGTCGAATCAATGCAAATTTTATATTTCAGGTGTTTGGTTTTCCCATTTGAAAAAAGTTACAAATTCTTGACTATAATGGTTAATTTTGTTTTTTTTTAATTAGATATGAATTGAATAATAGTTTAATGTAGTTGTCGAATCAATTGAAAAAAGTTACAAATTATTCACAAAAATGGATAGTTTTATTTTTATAATTACATATTAAATAATAATCTAATTTAGTTGCTGTTTAATCAGTGAAAATATACTTCATATTTTATGTTTCAGGTTTTTGTGAAAAGGTTACACATTATTGACTGTAATAGTTCATTTTTTTATTACATATTTTTTAAATATTAGTCCAATTTAGTTATTGTTATTGAATCATTTCAAAAAGGTTACAAATCATTGACTATTATGGTTAATTTATTTTTTTAAGTTACATATTAATTAAATAATAGTCTACTTTAGTTTTTTCGGATCAATGTTAATTACTGCATATTTTATGTTTCAGGTTTTTGGTTTGAAATAGGTTGAATCAATATATATATATATATATATATATATATATATATATATATATATATATATATATATATATATATATATATATATATATATATAGATATATATATATATATATATATATATATATATATATATATATATATATATATATATATATATATATATATATATATATATATATATATATTTGTGAGTTTGTGAGTTGTCAGCAGCTATAAACTTGAAAGAATCAATTATGTACTAAATCGATCAATCTTCGCAATCAGCAAAACGGCGTTAAGTGTCATATAAATGGCAAAACAATGGACGTTTTGCGCAGTCATGTAATTTTCAGAAGTATAGACATATATTGGCATATAAGATTTTAATATTTGACACTTTTAGAATTGGTTTGTTTATTCTGGTTGCGTTAAACAAAAAATCCAAAGTCAGACAAATCTTTATGTGCTTCTACTTTCATGTCTCTACATTATAAATATTAAAGATTGCGTGTTTGCCAGAAAAATTTTATAATGTAATATTTTTAAAAATCAGTATATTTTCAATTTACACCATTACTTCGTTTGTAAAAGTTTTACAGTTAACGCAGTTTGGCCAGTTTCAAATTTCAATATGGATTATTTGTGTGTAATACATTTTGTGGACGTGATAATCAGATCATTGCACAATTGACTGAAAAACAAAGCAACTATCATGATAACTATCTTATCCTAATATCACAATTATATACTATAAACTATGTCTTTTTGAAGATAATACAACGTCCATTATAATAATTATGAACTTCTATTCATATAATTTAAATTTAATAAATGTTTAATTTAATAATAATTTAATGTTAGATAAATAATTTTTTATTTAACAAAAATACAAGTACTACATTAGCAACAATTCCTTTGAAGTTAATATGATCGTATTTAAATTTTTATTGTTCATTAAATATATAATATTTCTGGAATAATATAATTATTCCAAAATATGTATTTTTAGATGTTTTTTCTAAAAATTATGTTCAGTATACGTTATTGTCAAGGCATAATCTCGAAGGAACAATGATTTAACTTTATCACTGATTCTGATAACCACAAAAAAAAAGGTTTTCTGAAAGTTTGGGTGCCTTTTGAATTTGACTTCCGGGTCTCTGTCTTTATCTTACATAATAGTTGTTTGAATGCTTCATTTGATAATCTCTCCGTTTTCGTAACTGTGTTCTTTGATTTTTGTTTTACATTTGAGCATATATAAAGACAAGATTTTTTTTCCTTCTAGTAGTAGGACGTTTTAGCTTTTACTATTTTTTTTGCGTTTCTTGTACTTCCAATATACGTTGAACCGCTGAAAGATTAACCGTGTGTCATTTTATTCATATGAATCAAATCAAAAATTATGAGTGAAATTAATGCTAACTTTTATAACGGACGTGGTTGGTGCCTCAAAAGACGTAAATGTATGTTTATGAATTAAATCCACGATACATTTACTTGCATATATTTATAACATGAAATTAAAAAATGTCCTGTTATAAATCGATATTTAATGAAATTGTAAAGTTTTATATCATAGATCGAAATTGTTCGTAGAATTTCGTATGTTCGTATGTATTTTCTTACCTATTTACATCATTAACTAACTTTATTCACTGTTTATAACGGACTTTTCATACATTTCTAGTGTTAACATATTACCTTGATATCGATATATCCAAAATGCTTTCCTATATTGATTTTATCAATTTATATTAAATGTGTGAAGAAACTTGGATAGTTTGTATTGTATATATATATATATATATATATATATATATATATATATATATATATATATATATATATATATATATATATATATATATATACAAGGTCCATTATAAAAGTAATGCGCATTTTTTGGAAAAAATTGATTTATTGATCGGATCTGTACAAATGCTCACCCACCTTACAGTCGGGACTGTAAGGTGCGCTGGGTGACCACCGGGGTGTTGCTCCGGGCCAGGAAGTTGGTAACTATAAAGGATGTGTAGCTGGGGGCATTGTCATGGTGGAGCTTAACCGTGTCTTTGATGTCAGCCCTCACGCGCGCGACCCGGCGTTTCATCAATCTCTTGAGAAAATCCAGATAAAAGGCGGAGCTGACAGTTTCTCCCTGCGGTACAAACTCAAAATGAACGATTCGTCGGGCGTCAAAGAATACAGTGAGCATCGTTTTTATGCGAGACTTGTTAATTCGCGCGTTCTTGGAGCGGAGGGACTTTGTGTGCCACTAGCTGCTCAAGGTCCATTATAAAAGTAATGCGCATTTTTTGGAAAAAATTGATTTATTGATCGGATCTGTACAAATGCTCACCCACCTTACAGTCGGGACTGTAAGGTGCGCTGGGTGACCACCGGGGTGTTGCTCCGGGCCAGGAAGTTGGTAACTATAAAGGATGTGTAGCTGGGGGCATTGTCATGGTGGAGCTTAACCGTGTCTTTGATGTCAGCCCTCACGCGCGCGACCCGGCGTTTCATCAATCTCTTGAGAAAATCCAGATAAAAGGCGGAGCTGACAGTTTCTCCCTGCGGTACAAACTCAAAATGAACGATTCGTCGGGCGTCAAAGAATACAGTGAGCATCGTTTTTATGCGAGACTTGTTAATTCGCGCGTTCTTGGAGCGGAGGGACTTTGTGTGCCACTAGCTGCTCTGCTTTTTCCCTTCTGGGTCGCACTCGGAACATCCCAGATTCGTCTCCAGTTACGACAGAGTTAAGAAAATGCGGATCATTTTGAATCAAATCCAACAATTCTTGACAGCGCGAAACTCGAAGTTCTTTCTGATCTTCCGTCAACACTTACGACACAAGCTTCGCGCAGACCTTGCGCATTTGCAGATCCTCGGTCACTACTCCATGTACCGCAAATGTGGACATGTGTAGGGTGTTTGCTGGATACTCAATCGACGGTCGGAACGTAAAACTTCGCGCACACGATCCACGCCTTCGTCGGTTCTGGCCATTGTTGGGCATCCAGAACGGGGTTCGTCGGCGACCTCCTCCCGGCCCTTCTTGCACGCCTTGTGCCACCTCCCGGACTGTGACCCTGAAATGCAATGGTCCTTGAAGGTCCCTTGAAGCATCTGGAATGTTCCGGTTGCATTTTTTCCAAGCTAAATTTCAAATGATACATGACATTCAATAAATAAGAGCTTGGTCACAAAAATAAGAGTGTTTAGAAATAGCTCGCACAGAAAAAGAAAAAAATAGTATACCAAAAACAAACTAGTCAAAACTAACTTAGCCTTTATTTTTCAAAACTGCGACTTATCGCCTAGGCATGGAGTCTATAACATTGTGGCACAGTTTAACCGGAATGGAATACCAGATTTCTTGAACAATCTCCCATAATTTTTTGGGGGTATTTGATGTTTTCCGTAAAGTTACACGTGTCTTCAAAATTTTAGGCAAAGATCATGAAGAGGCTGCAAATAAACTCCAAATATCAGTTAACCAAATAAACAATTGGACCAAAAGATGGCGTATCAAACTGAACAAGACCAAGTCTGTACATATCAATTTCACTAATAAAAGAGAACAAGAGATTCCAATTAATATAAATAATGTCCAGATCCCCTATGCAAACTCAGCAAAATATCTAGGCATCACATTAGATGCAAAACTGAGCTGGAAAGATCATGTCAAAAAGAAAAGAGAAGAGCCTGATATAAGGTACAAGAAAATGTATTGGCTAATTGGAAGGCACTCCAGTCTATCTACTTATAACAAAATACTATTGTATAAACAAATCCTCAAACCGGTGTGAACCTATGGTATACAGCTCTGTGGCCCTGCCACCAAGAGTAAGGTATTTTAGTGAATAAGGCCTTAGCAATTTAAGTTACAACATAATTACTCATTGATCTACAATAGATCAGATTGTAATGACACTAAATGTCCAAAAAATATCAGTAAAAGAAATTCAAGAAATTTTATTACTTGAAATACTATTTGAATAAAAAACACCTAAAATTACGTAATGAGTTAATAATTTAAATAAAGAACATTGGAAAAAGCTTTTTTTTCCGACGATACTAAAATACATTTATTTGGTAATGATGAAAGAGTACGTGTTCGGTATGTAGTGAATGAACATTTGAATCCAAAAAAATGCTATTGGTTGCGTCAAACATGGTGATGGCAATATTAAAATTTGAGGTTCATTTTTATATTCCGGAGGTGATCCAATTCATTGGATAAAACAAAACATGGCCAAAGAAATTTACTTAAACTTTATTTAATTTTACTTTAATCTTACATAATATTATGTAGCCTTCTGCCTAAGAACACATGCCATTACGATGGAACTTTCAACTCGACAATGCTCCCAAACACACCGCCAAAAATATGAAAACTTGGTTGGAATTGGCATGAAATATTGTTCGTTTACTTTAGCCATCTCAGTCACTGGACATGAATCCTATAGCAAATTTGTGGAACATTTTGAAGACACGGAAACATCACTCAGAATCATCATTTTTACCGAAAACATCAAATACCACCAAAAAATTATGGGAGACTGTTCAAGAAATCTGATATTCCATTCCGGTTAAAGTTTGCCACAATCTTATAGATTCCATGCCTAGGCGATGTGCCGCAGTTTTGAAAAATAAGGGCTAAGTTAGTTTTGACTAGTTCGTCTTTGGCATACTACTTTTTTCTTTTTCTGTGCGAGCTATTTCTAAACACTCTTATTTTTGTGACCAAGCTCTTATTTATTGAATGTTATGTATCTTTGAAATTTAGTTTACATTTGTATTTTTATTTAATTGATATGTTAGTCGATTACTTCATTTGATGTGTATATAAATGATGTAAATTTAAGCGTTTACTGTTATTAGTCTTCTTTGCGCCCATACTGATTTCATTCTTTCACTATGAGCTTTCTTCCTTTCATCAGACCAAGCTGTTCCGTTCTTTCTACATTTTTCTCTCTGGCCAACCTCAATCGACAAACGTCAATCTTGTGTCTGAAACAGTTTCTATCCTGAATTCCACTTTGTGTAATATTTGCTGATCTTAGGTCCCCTTTAATTGCAGCAATCAATTTAATTGTTTCTATTTTAGATCTACTCCTATTTTCATAAAATTCAAGTATTTGTCTAGTTAGCCTACTCGGATTCATTCGTTTTATGTGTCCGTAAAATTTAAGTCTTCTTTTTCTCATATCGCTATGTATATCTGTGTATTGTTTAATTTCTTGGTTTTCTCGAAGTCGGTATGTTGTGCTATTTATTTATTTGGGGCCTAAGATGTTTCTTATTTTTCTTATGATTTTTCTTTCTTTCTTTTCAATCTCCTCGCTGTATTTATTTATATTCAATATGAGAGCTTTTTGCGCCATATAGACATTCTGGCTTAATAGCTGAGTTGTAATGTCTCAGTTTGGGGTTTTTAGATATGCATTTTTTGTTGTAAACATTTTGTGTAAGTCCACTTTTAAAGTTTTGCAGTTTACAGTTTCCACTTTTTGACATATACCCTTATTGGCCGCTTTTTCCAAGACGTTTTCTATGATTATTTCACCTAAATATTTGAATCGAGAGACTCGTCTGATGTTACCATATTTTGTTTTTAGAAATGGTGTTCTTAGTCTGTTGCAGGTTATGTATTGTGTCTTTTCAAAGGAAATTTGGAGTCCTACCATTTCTGCTGTTTCTTTTAGGATTTCAATCTGTTTTTGTGCCGTTAATATATCTTGAGCTAAAATTACTAGATCATCAGCACACGTCAGATAATCTGTATTGATGTTGGTTCTCCCCAGTTTAATGGGCTGGTCAATATTCAGGACCGATTTTTTTTACACGCAGTATACCTCGTCTAAGGTACTGGACGGGTCACAGGTGGTGGACTTTCCATTAGTGAAATATCCATTAGATATTAATGGACAGCTGCGAATATCTCAAAATAAGCAGCTCCGAACCAGGGCAAAAACTAAATCAACTTAGCGTCTGACTTGTATCAAGCGATTGAGTGGCCAGCGTCTGTTCACCAGTGGTGCGGCTGAGATTTAAATTCTGGAACCAACCCCTGCAGTCTTAACCTCTGGTTCGAGTTGAACCGTCATGGTTCAAATTTTAATTCCAAGTACAAAATGAAGCGTTCTAGTAATTACAAAATTACCCCAGGAAGTAAACAATCGTCTGCCAGCGTTGTTGGTACAACCGGACTTTTGGATTCTGGGGCGCTCGGGCTTAAACGCAAAATCTTTCAGAGGAAGTCGGAGACCTCTGGCCAACGTCTCAAACCGAAAACAAAAACTTTCTTTGGAACTGTAAATATCAACTCACTCCTGCGCCCAGGAAAACTACATGAATTGGGGTAATCATTAAAGCAGCAAAAAAACTCCAAATTTTAGCTCTGCAAGAAACCAGGTTGACAGATGATAACACCTTGGACTTGGGCAACTACAGACCAACCAAACCAAACGCAAAAATACACCACATCTTGGTGTTGCTTTCGCTATCTCAAAAACCATTCTTGTTTCTATAACTAATGTCCAGCCAGTAAATAATCGACTTATGACACTATCCCTCAAGTGTGCTATATATATATATATATATATATATATATATATATATATATATATATATATATATATATATATATATATATATATATATATATATATATATATAGCACAAACTTGGTCAGTTTTTTTTTGTAAAACAAAGTTATTTATCCCAAAACGTCCGTGGATAAAATAATTAATCAAAATGTTTCCTTGATGCAAGTTCGATTTTAGTTGACTGTATCATTCACTTAATCAGAATTAAGTTTATAATCCGTTATCAATCAACTATTTAATTCTTACAAAGTGTGCCGGCTTTCCAAAATTCTAATTTCCTATATTTTAAATTCCAGAGATCAATTATAAGTCATTGATGAATTTTCAAACCCATTGCTGGTCTATATTAAGGTTTCATTAACTTTAATTCAACTTAGGTTTCCGAAATTATCACTTTAGCTAAATGTAGCGAGAAACTTTTTATTTGCTATGAGACGCTTGTCTTGTATTCTAACAATCGCGTTCCTACCCAGACAATACCCGGCCAAAATCGATTCGGAACTGGTGCCAGAGAAACTTTAAAATTTGTCGAGAAGTTCAATATTTCCCTTTATCTGCAGCATGATTTAAAACTTTTCTAGAATGTTGAAACGGCTCCGGGCTATCGATCGTTTTATTATCTTTCAACCGCAATCAATATTTTTTAATATCAATGCTTATTTCTACAGCACAGAAAATAATTTATAATTCATATTCCCTTATATTTTTTTGCATTTTTTTTGATGCCGTTAAAATGTCATTTTTAAGCCCATGGCTGCATGGGTATAAAGTTATACCCGAAAATTGTATACTAACTCGGGGCGCTCATTTTCTATATATATATATATATATATATATATATATATATATATATATATATATATATATATATATATATATATATATATATTTTACTATATATATATATTTTTTTCTATATATTTTTCTATATATATTTCTATATATATATATATATATATATATATATATATATATATATATATATATATATATATATATATATATATATATATATATATTATTATTATTATTCACGTATGGGCCCTGGTGGACCACGCGAAGTACAATTAGAGGCGTTTGTTGTTGTTAGCCTTCCTTTGAGCCCATACTAATTTCATTCTTTCGTTATGAGCTTTCTTCCTTTCGTCAGACCAAGTTGTTCCAGTCTTCCTACATTTTTCTCTCTGGCCAACCTTCCAAACGTTAACCTTGTGTCTGAAACAGCCTCTATCCTGAATTTCACTTTGTGTAATATTTGCTGATCTTAGGTCCTCTTTAATTGCCGCAATCCATTTAATTATTTCTACTTTAGCTCTACTCCTATTTTCATAAAATTCGACTATTTGTCTAGTTAGCCTACTCGGATTCATCCGTTTGATGTGTCCGTAAAACTTAAGTCTTCTTTTTCTCATATCGCTATGTATATCTGTGTAGTGTTTGATTTCTTGGTTTTCTCGAAGTCGGTATGTTGTGCTATTTATTTGTTTGGGGCCTAGGATTTTTCCTATGATTTTTCTTTCCTTCTTTTCAATGTCCTTGATGCCTCTCTTTCTATTCAAAGTGAGCGTCTCTACCCCATATAGACATTCTGGCTTAATAACTGTGTTGTAATGTCTCAGTTTTGTGTTTTTAGATAGGCATTTTTTGTTGTAAATATTTTGTGTAAGTCTCAATGCCGTTTCCATTTTTTGACATCTACCCTTATTGGCCGCTTTTTCCAACCCATTTTCCATGATTATTTCACCCAAATATTTGAATTGAGAGACTCATCTGATGTTACCATATTTTGTTTTTAGAAATAGTGTTCTTAGTCTGTTGCAGGTCATGTATTGTGTGGCTTTTCAAAAGAAATTTGGAGTCCTACCTTTTCTGCTGTTTCTTTTAGGATTTCAATCTGTTTCTGTGCCGTTAATACATCTTGAGCTAAAAATTGCTAGATCATAAGCAAATGCCAGGCAATCAATTTTGATATTGGTTCTCCCCAGTTTAATGAGCTGGTCAATATTCAGTGCCGACTTTTTTTCACGCCACTCCTGTATTACTTTTTCTAGAACACAGTTAAATAAGAGTGGCGAGAGTCCATCCCCTTGTCTCACACCAGTTTTAATTTCGAAGGGCTCTGAGATGTCACCCATGAATTTAACTTTTGACCTCGTGTTAGTTAACGTTGCATTAATAATTGCCAGCGTTTTCAGATCTAGTCCTTGTTCTTTCAAGATTCGGAATAAAGATTCGCGGTCAATAGAATCATATGCTTTTTTGAAATCCACAAATGTACAGACGAGATTTTTATTGTACAGTTTTTGATGTCTTAGAATCAACTTTAGATTCAAGATCTGTTCAGGGCAGAATCTGCCCGGTCGAAAACCTGCTTGATATTCACCAATGTTTGGTTCTAACTGTCCCTGTGCTCTGTCTAGTAGACATTGAGATAGAATCTTGTAACAAACTGGGAGAAGAGATATTCCTCTATAGTTGTTTACATCCGTTCTATCTCCTTTCTTATGTAGTGGATGGATTAGAGCATCTTTCCAGTCTTCCGGAATCCGTTCGGTTAGCCAAACTTCTTGTAGAATTTTGGTTATTTCCTTGATTGTACCTGGACCAGCGGATTTCAAAAGTTCAGCAGTGATTCCATCTTCACCAGAAGCTTTGTTATTTTTAAGCCGCTTGATTTGCCTAATTATTTCATCGTCATTCGGTGGTAATTAATCTGGGTTTGTTTGTTTAGGGTTTAGTGTTGGTAATTTGTTTAAGGGCTCAGGACAGTTTAGTATTTGTTCAAAATAATTCGCAAGTTCTTTGCAATTGTCTTGGTTATTTAGAGCTAGTTGTCCGTTTTCCTTTTGAAAGCATAGGCTCTACGCTTGATAGCCTGTTAATTTAGTTTTAAATGTTTTGTAAAAGTTTCGGGTGTTATTTTTTTGGAAATCTTTTTCTGTTTCATTAAGTTGATTGTTTTCATATTTTCTTTTAGTTTGTCTAATTAGCTTCGATGTTTCTTTTCTTACTTCCAAAAAGATGTTATAGTTTATTGCTGTTTTTTGACTGTTCCAATCTTTGAATGCTTTACTTCGGCTTAATACTGCTTGCTCGCAAACTTCATCCCACCACGGATGTTTTCTACGTTTTTGTAAAGGGACCAACTTTAAGGCTGTTTTAATAATTTTTTGTTTTAATTCTTGCCAGTTCTGTGCAGGTTGTTTATCAAGCTCTTCTGTTAGGGCTGGTTTTATTTTCGTTGGGTCAAACTTTGGTATTAGCAGCCCCTTTTGAATAAGTTTTCGAGGTTTTAAGCTAAGTTTGATTCTAGTCAAGTAGTGATCCGTGTCTATATTTGCTCCTTTCCTGACTTGAACATTCAAAATCTCTTTATAATTGGGGTACGAAATGGCAACATGGTCAATTTGAAATTCACCCATGCACGTGTTTGGGCACCTCCAGGTCTTTTGTTTTGTTATTTTCTTCTTAAAATGGGTTGACATTATTTTTAGATTAAACTGCGAATATAGTTCAAACAATCTTCTACCATTATGATTAGTCCATTTATGAGCCAGAAAACTGCCGACTGTTTTCCTGTACTTTATTTCTTTCCCTAGTTGGGCGTTGAAATAACCCAATAGGATTTTTACATGGTTAGAGGGAATTTTAGAGATAGTCTTTTCCAGAATTTCCCAGGACTTATTTACTTTTTCAGGATTAGATTTATTTTCTTCGTTAACTGGGAGGTGTGCATTGATTAATGTATAGTTTTTGTTAGCACACTTGAGGGATATTGTCATAAGTCGATTATTTACTGTCTGGACATTTGTTATAGAACCAAGAATGTTTCTTGAGACAGCGAAAGCAACACCGAGATGTGCTGTATTTTTGAGTATTCTTTTGTCCGTTTTACTTTTAAAAAGTCTGTAGTTGCCGAATTCCAAGGTGTTATCATCTGTCAATCTGGTTTCTTGCAAAGCTAAAATTTGGATTTTTTGCTGATTTAATGTTAATGTATATATATATATATATATATATATATATATATATATATATATATATATATATATATATATATATAAATAGATCAATATGTTTCAATATGACAGTACAACCTCAAAAAAACGGCCTTCATTCCCCGGAGGGCAAGGGGCAACTACCTACGGATCAGGCTGCCATTGGACTTTTGACATTGCAACGCTAAATATACGGACTATGAAAACAGAGGCCTAATTGCAAGAACTGTTAATCGAACTTGACAACATGCATTGGGATATTATTGGGCTCTGTGAAACACGAAGAAAGGGCGAAGAGTTAATCAAACTGGAACCAACTGGGCACGAACTCTACACTCGAGGTACCGAAAATTGCCGATGTGGTGGAATTGGATTCCTCATCAATCGAAAGCTGAAGGACAGTGTAGTAAAATTTGAAAGTACATCCGACCGACTAGCCCAATGCGCCATTCAGCTGAATACAAAGTTTAGGCTTCAAATCGTCCAAGCTTATGCACCAACTATAAGCCATAAGGATAAGGAAATTGAGGAATTTTATGATGATGTGGCCCATCATCTAAGGAGAAATGTACGTACGTACAAAATACTGATGGGTGATTTTAATGCCAGAATTGGAACAACAAGAACTGACGAAAATGCAACTGGCCCATATGGAACTGGTGAGCGAGACAATAGAGGTGACAGATTGGTTGATTTTGCTGAAGGACAAGAACTATATATTATGAATTCGTTCTATAAGAAAAATATCAGCAAAAAATGGACATGGAAAAGTCCATCTGGGCTCACAAGTGAAATTGACTACATCATGACCAACGATAAAACAATATTTACCAACTGTACTGTCCTTAACAATTTTAATGTTGGAAGTGACCACCAAATAGTACGAGCAAGGGTTCGGATTAACTGTCGAAGAGAGCGCGAAAGAGTAGTAAGATCAAAGGAGGGCAAAGTGGATTCTGGGAAACTGCTGGAGAGAAGACGCGATTTTGAGATTGGTTTGTCAAACCGGTTTGCTGCTTTACAAGATCCAGAGGAGGTGGAAATATCAGTTCAATATGAAGAAATCGCCAACAATATGCTTCAAACGGCTGCTTCAACAGCACCAGAAGAAAAATGTCTCAAACAAACAAAAATCTCCAGTGAGACCATTGATTTAATGAAGAAGCGGCGGGCAATGAGAAATACAGGTAGTCCTTTTGGCAGGGTCGAGTACACTGAGCTCTGCAAAACTATAAGGAAACGTATCAGAGAGGACACCCGCCGTTTCAACATGCAGCTAGTGCAAGCAACCTGGAAGAAAACAAAGGAATTAACAAGGCTAAACAGAAGCTGAGAAACAAAAGAACGCAAATATATGCCTTAAGGCGAGAGGATGGCACAGTGTGCAGGGCGCGTACCCAAATGTTAGAGATTGTCAGAAAATTTTATTCCCAGTTCTATGAAGATCAGAACCAATCAAAGACAACAATAGCCACGGAGGAACAAATGCCAGATATCCTATATCCTAGTGGAGAAAGTAACAAATGCTATAGAATCGATGAAACACGGCAAGGCTCCAGGAAAGGACAGTGTAACTGTCGAAATGCTAAAAGCTGGTGGTCGAACGTTACATAAAACACTGGCAAAATTATACTCAAAATGCCGCAAAGAACAAAAAGTACCTGACTTATGGAAAAATGCAGAAGTGATCTTTTTCCATAAAAAAGGAGCACAGGAAGATTTAAAGAACTACCGTCCAATAAGCCTCCTATCAGTAATGTTTTCACTAAGATAATTTCTAAAAGAATATTAAAAAAACTGAATGACGCACAACCAAGAGAACAAGCAGGATTTAGAAGTGGATTCAGTACAATGGATCACATCCAGGTTGTACAGCAGGCCATAGAAAGGCATAACAAAAACATCATGCCACTGTGCTTGATTTTTATCGACTACGAAAAAGCATTTGACTCCATCTCAAAGCATGCGATAATGGATGCACTGCTTAGCCAAGGGGTAGATAAAGCATATGTAAACCTATTAGGATCGATATGTGATGGAGCTACAGCCACAATTCACCTTGATGATCTTGAAGTGAGAATTAATGTAGAACGAGGTGTACGGCAGGGTGACGCAATATCGCCTATTCTTTTCTCGGCTGGCCTTGAAGAAGTGTTCCGTAAACTGGATTGGGAACAGGATGGTGTAAAGATCATATATATATATATATATATATATATATATATATATATATATATATATATATATATATATATATATATATATATATACTTATAACGTACATGTTTTTACGTATCTAGGGGTATAACGTACCGTTACGTTACCAAGTACGTACGAATAACTAAGTCCCGGCAGTTATTATGAAGCATTTAATAGATAATTCATTTTTGTAATGTACTCCTGATAGAAAGCACCAAATTTTCTGCTCCGCGTATTAAGATATAAGGTACTTTATATTTTTAATCCTATAATTTTATTTATATTTGGATAAGATGTATTGTGCGGTAAAACGGCAAGAAATCAAAGCAAAACACAGGCAGCCGCTTTTGGACCGACCGATAAACGCTACCGCAGTTTTTTGCGATTAGGTCCAGCATTATTTACTTAGAGTTATGTATTTGTATTAAATGGCCTATTCCAAATAATTTTATTTAGCAACTTTAGTTTTCTTGTTGGTCTATAGTAAAGTTATGCTGATTGTGATGTCTAATCGGATTTATAAACGAATTGAGTTTTAAGTATGGATGAATCAATCGAAGTTAGTTCCACTAAACTGGTTCGGAAGGCTTTAACAGTGGATGAAAAGATTTCTATAATTCAGGAGATAGAAAGTGTGGGTAAACAAGTCGAATTCTGCAAATCCAGGGCTTTGAAAAAGACAACAGTGTCCACGATACTGAAAAACAAACATCAAATATTGCAATTCCGCGGAGTTGTAAAATAATTAATGTAAAATAAGTTGTTGCCGTAAAATAATTCGAAAACCTGTTCAATGGTTTACGTTGAACAGGTACGTATCAAAGAAGCATGAGTACTACAATAACTGGGCTCATACTTCAGGTAAAGGCTGAAGAGTTGGCGAAAATGTTTAATATTGCTGGATTTTTTTGCGATTCAGGTCACATAAATTTAAAAAGCGGTACAATATAAGTTCTAGTAAAATTCATGGATAAACCGCAAGTGTAAACCTGGAAAATACGATGGATAGGGTTAAATCAAGATTAATTCCACATCTTAGAAACTATGACGCTAGCAATGTTTTTAACACCGATGAACTTTTCCGTCTTTTTTATAAACTTGCTCCAGATCATATAATGAACTTAACTTTAAGGGTGAAAAATGTATCGGGGGAAACTATCGAAGAAAAGAATAACTGTTCTTGTGTGCGTAAACATGATCGGAATTGAAAAACGCAAACTTTTAGTTATTGGTAAATTTAACAAACCCAGGTGTTTTAAAAGCGTAGAAAAATACCACTTAATTATACAGCAAACAAGCGAGCGTAGATGACCGCTGATATTTTCGAAAGTGAATTAAGATCATGGGACAAACAACTGATAAGAGAAATACTGCTCTGCCGCATCTTATCCACCAAATTTTACGTCCATTCTGCAACCAATCGATCAAGTTGATATTCATAGTTTGAAAGTTTTTTTTATCGAAGACCGCTTATGATCAGTAATCTTAAGTGCATTGAAAATAGCATACCAACAGCAATAAATATACTCGATGCTATTGAAATGGTTTCTAAAGCTTAACAACAGGTCTCCCAAAAAACAATTAAAAATTGTTGTGTAATAATTTGTTGTGTAATGACTTGCCTCTCACCCAATGGCTTATTAAACAAGTAGTTTTGACCTTTTGTGTATCTTTTTAGAGTAGATTTTAAGTCTTAAAAATGAAAATTTCTATTATTTTATTCTTGATCCCATTATAAAACGAGTGTATTTTTGTTAAGAATTAGCCATAAAAATGTAATTACATATGTATATATAGGTACATACATATTTTAATTTCATTTTACGAACTTCTTATATAACGTAGCGATTATGAACCCTCAAGAGAAGCACTGGATAAGGGATATCCAGGGCTAAATTAAAAGTGTTTTTTCCCTTATAAATGGTTACGTTGAGGGGATAACTTTGAGTGGAGGAAAAAATTTTACTATCCCCAGACCAGATCCCCCACCATAGCCATCTTAAAATGTGAATATTAACAAACATTTAATCGGTCGCAGGCAGTCTATGGGTAGATGCCGCCCAGTGCTGTTGTTGTGTCAGTTTTGCTTAAATTTTAATATATATATATATATATATATATATATATATATATATATATATATATATATATATATATATATATATATATATATATATATATATATATCAATGAAGTACACAAATATTTTTGTCTCTGGTGGAAAATAGCGATATTAGTGGGAAACCATTGAATTTTACAACACACATAGATTACGTAACTCCTATGTATTTTTTTAATAGCTGACCTAATAAAAATTCTCTATTCTTAGTTACAGCAAAGTCATGACCTATGGAAATTCATTTCTTTTGCGAACTTTCCGGACTATATCTCGCAACCCTTCTCAATTTCTGACTTCTTTGATTGCATATTGGGGAGATATACCAATTAGATCTTTAAGGTCTGCAGCGTTATGTAAATCCCTTCACCGCACTTGCACCACCAATTTTTATAGGTTATTACGCCATCCTTGTGTTCAATGTGACCAAAGAATCTTAATATTCGTTTATGAATAATACAGGCTGACATAATTTTTATTGCCTAAACTGTTAACTTCTTTTACTAATTTGGTGACACTAATTACTAATCCACGACTAGTTTTATCGTATCATATCAGGTTTTAAAGAAAATCCGCTTAGTGGCAATTTTTACTTTTTTCATAAAAATAAATCAAATTATTGCGTTTTCGCTCTTTTCACGATTTATACAACCTCTTGTGGGAAAGCGTTTAGTTCCAACACTCATTCACATCACCCGTGTACTAGAATGAGTCGTTACATTGACTTTGTTTATAAAGTTTAGATTGAGATTGTATTTATATTGAGATAAAGCGTTAACATTTTTATTTTGGTCATTATCGAACTGTATTAATCGTCTGTGTTTGAATAATATTTATTAAAAAAATGTCCTCAAGAAAGTGTAAAAATCGTATAGATACATTTTGTTATATTTGTGGAAATTTTATTATTTTGAAACACAAACAAAAAATTACAGATTTTGTTAAAAATGCATATAATGCTTTATTGTGGCTTTAGTATAGAACTCAAATAGTGGACTCCTCAAATAGTATGTACTATTTGTGTCGATCAATTGAGACCGTGGACAAAATGCGAAAAAAGATCGTTGCCTTTTGGTAGGCCTTTTGGGAGCCGATTAACCATGTTGATGATTGTTATTTTTGTTATAACAATGTAAAAGGTTTTAATGCAAAAAATAAAAATAAAATAGTCCACCCAAATATGAATTCAACTACACGCCTGATTCCCCATGGTTCAGAGATTCCTATGCCACTTCCATTTTCAATCTCTAATCTATATTGAATATCTTTTTGAACAAGATACGAATCAGCCACAGTTATTCACACAAGGAGAATTGACTTGACACAAGAACAGAGAGAAAGATTTCATCAAGACATCAAAACTATGGAAACAACATACCAAAGTCGATAGAATATGAATATGATGACTCATTACTGATGGCCAATAAAAACATGATATTCCAGATGTAATCCATAAAAATATCACTCCCAGGTGTAATTTTATGGAACAACGCAAGATATCACTCAAAATAATCGTGTTGTAAATAACATTTGTAATTGATATTTTCTTTGTAAATGTTTGAATAAATATATTTTTGACTTAATAATTGATTCACTTTTTAAACATTTGTAATAAAATATTGTAGAAAAACTAGATATATATAAAAAAAATTGCGGATACTTCTGAATTCAGGACACGTAAAATAAAAAAAAAAGCTATTAAAATGAAAACAATGCTCAAAAATGTTTCATATGTCGGCCTGTGTAATTTAGCAAATTTAATTTGCCTTGTGAATTAATTAATATATTGAATAACGGATGCATTTGTTCGTCTGGCAGTCCACGTTTGCCAAGGAACCATTCCCAGTACCAAAATATAAAATAATGAATGCCCTTGACATCTTGATCTTCGCAGAGTGTTTCTTACTATTTCGCATCTTCTTCTGATAGCCTTCACTCAATATTATAGCCAGAAGATAGGCGAATTGGCTTACTACCTTAATTTGACTGATGTTCTCCTCGTTTATTTCCAGTTCGTAAAAACAGCTTTCATCATTCGTTTTTTTTGATAATTAAGGTCAGTTCCTCGGGCGACCTCGCAAGAAATGTAGTGTTATCGGCATTTCTTAAATTAAATATACGAAGGTTGCTATTTATGCATCCGGAATTGGCAACAATGGTGTGGCACGATCTGACATATACATCGTAAAATTTTACATCGCTGAGTGTTTACGTACTCAGAACGTAAACCTCATTTTTTGTCATGCAAAATCGTCATGTGACATATCGTGAGATTGAGGCATCCCTAGGCATTAGTATGACAAGTATACACAAGATTTTACATAAACATTTAGTCGTGAAAAATATTTGTGGGCGTTGGATTCTGCATAATTTGACAATAGCTCAAAAAAGGGCTCGTGTCGATTGGTGCAAAGAAATGCTCAAAAAATATAATCGCGATGCGTCAAAAGCCATGTATAATACCTACACAGGTGACGAATCTTCGATCTATGAGTATGAGCCCGTAAGTAAACAGTAGTGGACTGTCTTTCAAAATGGGCCAATTCCAATAAAAGTTGTTTGCGCAAGAAGCAAATTGTCGCCTGTTTATTTTTGTGATAAATGGGCATGTGGTTACAGTGCCAGTAGAGAATCGTAGAAGGTCAATTCTAAATGATACACAACGATTTGTTTGCTAGGAATCTTTAAATAAATAAGAAAAAACAACCAGCTACGCAGGATCATTCATAACGCGAGCTCTCACACATCGGACCGAACAACTCAATATATGATCGGTCAAAACGTCGAGTTGATGGCTCATTCACAGTACTGTCCTGGTTTGGCACCCAATGATTGTTTTTTGTTCCCGCCCGTGAAGAATAAACGACGTAGTCATTTTCGTTGATTTTCGACGCCAGAAGAAGCGGTTTATGCGTTCAAACTGCATTTTTTGGAGATACCTCAATTGGAATGAAAAAAGTACTATGAAAATTGTTCAAACGTATGCAAAAGTGTATCGATCATCGCGAAAAATATTTTGAAAAACAATAAAGCCGTTTTCAATGATAAATATTTGTTTTAATTTATTATTTCAGATACGTAAATAGCAATCCTCGTATTAATGCCGACAAAACTGACACCACTCCTCCGATTCTCTAGAGCTCCACATATGATATATTCACCATAAATATTGAATAAAATTGACGATAAGATGCATCCTTGTTTGGTTCCTTTATTGACTCAAAACTCGGATGTTTTTTTCTATTATCGAGGAGTTTTTCTATTATCTATGATCCTGAAGATAAGCACCGGCAGTACTTTCTCTAGGATTTAAAATAAAATCCCTAAATTTCTAAATCTAATTTATCATGACTTGATGCCAATAAGTTTACTACCAGTTTTAATAAAATTTTAGAAGCGGTAACAAGCAAATATACCTATACTTGATAGAAGAGAATATTCTACAATGTCATAAATCCAGTTTTAGAAAAGACCATTGTGCTGAAATTTCATTATTAGCTTTATATGATGAATTTTTTCTTGTTTTCTTACTTTAGGATTATTACATTTTTCTAAAGCTTTTGACACTGTCTATTGAAAATTATTGATTGCAACATATAAATATATTGATTTTGATATATGACACTATCCATTTTCAATATGTACATAAATAACTGTAAGTAAAAATTAATAACGAGTGGTAATAAGTTTTATTATTTGTGATAATTGATCAAGATGATCTCCGAGGAATCTATACCTTTGTATTTTTTTTTAATAATTGATTTAGTTTTAATAAATGCTAAGAAAAAAATTATGTAGATGATACACAGCTATATTATCATTCAATACGAACAAGTTGCGAATAAAATTAACAATGACTTAAAAAATATATAAAAATGTATGCAATTAACCACAATTTAAGGCTAAATCCCGCAAAACCAAAAATGCTGATCTTTCACTAGAACAATAAAAAGGTTTTTTTCAAAATCACATTTATAGTTTTACATAAATAACACAGGCCTACAAGAAAAAAAATGCTGGTGTCTAGGATTTTAGAACTGGATTTAACAATATTTCGGCGCTAAATCTAAATATAAAATCAGTTTTTCTCTATATGCTCTACTTTTTTAGATACATCCACTTATGTATCGTCCACCATCTTATCAATGTTTTTTTTAATTCATTACAAGTATGGATGTTTTAAAATTATTATATAAGAATTGGTTCCTGTATATTTGCCTTATTGTCAGTCTGTCGTTGAGTTAGTCCCAGGAAAATCTACAAGAAGTCATAAAAATTGCCTTTCTGGTCAACTGAAGTAACCTTCAACGGTCAAGTAAGCGTCAACAACGTAACCTTGAACTACAGTTGAGGTTAGTTTGTGAGTTCTCGCCGAGCATGATAGATCGAACCATGAGATTGATCATGAGAAGCATGAGATGGGTATTTAGGAAAGAGTTGTTATAAAGTTAACCTAAATGTACTGTGTTGTACATTGTTTTATATGTGTCGTTGAATAGAAATAAAATGAGTTCAAGTAGAAGAAGTTGTGTAACTCATTGCTACATATGTGGAGAATACATGTTAAAAGAATACAGAAAAACTGTTAGTAACTTTGTAAAGAGAGCTTATCTTGGATTGTTATAGTTAGGTAAGTAGTTAGGATACGATAGACAGTTAGTTGGTGTTAGGCTTGGTGATCAGAATAAAACCTGGGCACCGCATGTGGTCTGTAAAACTTATACAGAACATTTACGATAGTGGAATACCTGGAAAAGAAAAAGTCTAAAATTCGGCGTACCGATGGTTTGGAAAGAACCCAAAAATCACTTCGAGGACTGTTATTTCTGCCTAGTAAATATAACTGAAATCAATGGAAACAACCGTAGCAAGTGGACATATGCTGATTTAGTCTCTCCAGAACGCCAGGTCCCTTACTCAAAGGAAGTGCCGATCCCAGCGTTTGGCCAGCTGCCAGAGTCCTGTGAGGACGAGTATCATCCCTCTGATCACTCATCTGATGCTAATGAAGGTGACAGCGGTTATGAGAGGATGTCATCAATTCCTCAACGACCTCACCAGATATCTGAACCTATCAAAAGAAGCTTCTGAATTACTGGCTCCAGGTTGAACGACAAAAATTTACTGCCACAAGGAACCAAAATTACATTTTACCATACAAGTGAAAAGAGTCTGCTACCATTCTTCCCTCAAGAAGACAATCTTGTATTTTGTCACGAAATTAAAGATTTCCTGGGAAAAATGGGCCTTTCTGAATACTTTCCAGATGATTGGCGCCTATTTATTGATAGTTCAAACTTTGAACTGTGTCCTTCTACACAACTAGAACAAATATGGTTCAATACCAATTACTCATTCAACGAAAATGAAAGAAGAATATGAAACTATAGCTTTGGTCTTGGAGAAGATAAAGTATCATGAACATCAATGGGTGATTTGTATGGACTTAAAAATGGTCAACTTTCTCCTTGGACAGCAAAATGGCTACACCAAATATTCTTGCTTCTTATGCCTCTGAGATAGTAGAGACAAAACATACCGCGGGATTAGAAAAGAGTGGTCTAAGAGAGAAAACATATTGTCATTAATGACCCCTTAGTTGAACGAGAGAAAACCATCTTTCATCCATTGCATATCAAGCTGGGCTTAACGAAGCAGTTTATAAAGCTGTTGATGGGAAAGGATCATGCTTTGCATATATAGGGAAAAATGCCTCAGTTGGGTACGTAAAAAATCAAAGCAGAGATATTTGATAGCTTATAAGTAAGACAACTCATTAAGGATCCTGACTTCGTAAATTCGATGAATGAGACTGAGCGAAAAGCCTGGACATCATTTGTTGTAATTGTCGGAAATTTTCTGAGCAAACGCAAAGCTGAAAACTATATTGAGTTGATAAACAATATTGGTTGGGTGTGACATGAGCATTAAGGTACACTATTTACACAGCCACTTAGACCGTTTTCTTCAAAATTTAGGAGACACCATTGAGGAAGAAGGTGAAATATGTCACAACATGATGGCAGATTACTGCTGGAGCTTAAAAAGGAACTGTGCTAAAATACATTCAAGAATGTTACGGAAAAGAAGCTTCTGAAGTGTTCAGTGACTAGTTGGTTTCATCGATGATTTTTTCCTCCATATTTGAATATAATAATTTTTGTATAATATAATAATAAAAATTTCGTATATTTGATCCA